>VZRU01006012.1:103021-165726 GCA_013398155.1 Pedionomus torquatus
TTTTTTTGAAAAGCAGCATACAGTGCAATAGTTTTACACTTGCCATCTTACAAGCTGTTGGTACCTCGCTTGTGCGCATCGCTACAGCTGTCAGAGTAGTGTGGCTCCAGAAGGCACCACTAACACCCACCGTTCTTTCTGATCTGTGAAAGTTTGCAGTGTTTCCTCCCTTCCTTCCCCCAGCCCGCTGAAGTGGAGGAAACAGTAAGCATTCAACCTTTTAAAACTTCCAAATGTTAACGAATCTGGTTTTAAGGAAGAAGCCTTAATAGCGATACGAGTGATCGTCCAATGTGAATCAGTGTTTGGACTATCCTAATATATGTTCTTAGCTGTTTGGATACAAACGTTTTTATAGAAAATACATTTGACTTGCCCAAACGCTATCCAGTTAATATACTTTGTAGCATCTTTGCCTGCTATATATCTTCTTTCAGGTACACAAATATGTGTATTATTAGTGTGTATATATAAGTCCTTCAGGGCTGGTGGTACCTGCTCTCGCAGGTAAGCAAAGGCAAACCCAGCCCTGCTCTGCTGCTGCCCCACTGTCCCTTTGTGGCAGCTCTGGGACGCCGTGAGAGCTGTGGGCAGTCAAGCTGCTGAGGAGATGGGTTTGGGCAGCAGGAGTGAAAGGGTTTAAACTACCAGTATTAGGCTGGCAGGTTGCAAGGAAACCTGTTATGATGGTTTCTGGAAAACCGCATGCTTTGAATCAAGTTCTGTCAGGCTCCACTGGGTTGTAATATTTCTCAGGCTGACTAGTTGCTAATATGAGGACTTCTTTTCAAGGTACGGTGAGTGGCACTAAGTTAAAAAATGCTTTCTGAATGAAGCCTATAATTGTCACATACAAAGATGGCAAAAGGTGACATCCTTAAGTTTACTCATTTTTAAAAGCAGTTTGCTTTTTGTACATATTTTGAGTTGTGAAGCATCACATAAAAATGATGGGTTTTGTAGCTTTTTATAGTGCAACATAAAATATTACTGTTACTCATGAGTCCCAAATGTCACTAATGTGTAACTTGTATGGACTAAGTATGTCACAGATAATTTGGGGATTAATTTACAAACTGAGTTCATGTAATCTTAGAAATATGGGAAACTTGCAGTTGTTTGGAAGAGAAAAAGGCAGATTAACAGAGTTACGGAAAAGCCAAGTATTTTCTAATTACTGCTGTATTTAAGGAAGCAAAAGCCAAACTCTTCTCAAGCTCCTCCCAAAGGAGTTGTCTAGTTTAAACCAGTAATTGCAATTAAGAACATCAAGTAAAAGAATTATATAATGCTTCTCCATTTTATTATTAAAAGCTTAAACTTTTTCTCTGTTGAAAGCAGGCAAAAAAAATCCAAAAAGGATTTAATTAACTAGTAAACTTGAGTGTTTATCAACTGTAAAAATGATTTGATTTCTGTAGCAATAAAAGTCAACTTGCAGATTTCAAAGATCAAAGTTAAAATAATTACAAAAACAGTGATTGGCTATTTATTTATTTATATTTTTAATTGAATTTTTAAAGCTTAGTATTTCAGGATATTTTTTGGCCACTTACTATGGGTTATTAAAATTTGGTATTTAACCTTATATTTATTCTGTAAACTAAATTAAAAGACTAAATAATCTGTGACCCTTAATAAAACCTCAGCGGTAGAAAGTTGCTCTCAGATATTTCAGCTGTGTTGAGGGACTGTAACCATCAGATTTCTGCTTTCTCTTCATGTTTGGTCTCAACTGTATCCCCAAATCACAGAATGGCAGAGGTTGGAAGGGACTTCTGAAGATCACCTAGTCCAACCCCACTGCCAAAGGAGGTTCACCTAGAGCAAGTTGCATAGGATTGTGTTGAGGCAGGTTTTGAACATCTCCAGAGAAGGAGACTTTATAACCGCTCTGGGCAGCCTGTTCCAGTGCTCTGTTTTTCCTCATGTTCAGATGCAATTTCCTGTGTTCCAGTTTGTGCTTGTTGCCCCTTGTCCTGTCACTGGGCACCACTGAAAAAAGCCTGGCCCCATCCCATCGACACCTGCCCTTTAGATATTATAAGCATTGAAAAGAACCTCTTCCCTTCTCCAGGCTAAAAAGATCCAGGTGTCTCAGCCTTTCCTCAAAGGACAGATGCTGCATTCCCCTGATCATCTTTGTAGCCATCTGCTGGACTCTGCCCAGTAGTTTCCTGTCTTTCTTGAACTTGAGGGGCCCAGAACTGGACTTAGTACTCCAGATGTGGCTTCCCAGGGAAGAGTAAAAGGGTCCTTGACTTGCTGGCCACACTCTTTTTAATGCATCCCAGGAGACCATTGGCCTTCTTGGCCACAAAGGCACATTGCTGGCTCATGATCAATTTGCTATCCGCTAGGACTCCCAGGTCTTTCTTTGCAGAGCTGCTCTCCAGCAGGTCAGTCCCCAACCTGTACTGGTGCATGGGGTCATTCCTCCCCAGGTACAGCACCCTAACACTTGCCTTTTCTGAACTTCATGAGGTTCCTTTCTACCCTACTGTCCGGCCTGTCCAGATCTTGCTGAATGGCGAGACAGCCTTCTGGTGTATCAGCCACCCCTCCCAGTTTTGTGTCATCAGTAAACTTGCTGAGGGTAGGCTCTGTGCTCTCACCCATGCTGACCACTCCTGATAACTTTTTTTTTTTTTTTTTTCCTCCACACGCTTAGGCATGATACCCAGAATGAGCTGTTCCATCACCTTACTAGGGATGGAGGTGAGGCTGACTAGCCTGTAGTTTACTGGGTCCTCTTTCTTGCCCTTCTTGAAGACTGGAGCGACATTGGCTATCCTCCAGACCTCAGGCACCTCTTCTGTTCTCCATGACCTGTACTGTGAATGAACTGTAACTGAAATTGTTTCAGTGTAGTTCAGATCACCACGAGTGTATTAACTGGTCTGAACTGTGCAGGGTCTCAGGTGTAAGAGGCTGCATCCTGCAGGCTGCAGAGAGCTCCAGCCTGAGAGAGTGATTAGTGCCTTCATTTCCCCTTCCCTCGGGCCTCCAGGCAGCAGCAGCTCCTCTCCCGCTCTCTGGAGCTGGCTTGCAGGTGTCAGAAATTGAAGAGGGGCAGGATGCTGAGCTGTACAGGGTGGTCCTTCTGTGGGATCAAGAGGCAATTAAAAGTGTTGAGAAGAAAATTGGAAATTGCCTTCCAGTTTGTTAGGGCTGGTTTCCAGAGATGCAGCGGTGGGTGGTTTTCCATGGAACAAGTGATTTTTTCCAAGCTCGGGGCTGGATGCACATTTGGCACTGTGACTCTTCCAAGGCTAGCAAGCATTAGAGTTAAACTTGTGTCAAGTGTTTGGAGGATTGATCTCTTACGTGTTGCAGTGCAGTTTTAAGATGTCCTTTCTTGCATTGTAGGTCGTACAGTTAAACTTAGGGCAGTTAGTTAAAACAACTCAGTTTCTGCTTCAGGCGGTGTGATGCTGTTTATGAGTTACTTAGTTTATGTTCTTAACGTTCATGACTTTGGCAGAATTGTTTGATTGAGGTATGGCTCCATTAATCTCTCTCTTCTCTATTTGTGTGTAATAACTAGTTGAAAATTTCATTCATCAGTACAACTGAATTAAGTATAACATCTTTAGTTACTCCTGGGGCAGCAGCGGTAGTGGCAATGCTAATCTAATAGTATGGTCACAACGGTTCTCCTGCCATGACTCTGTCCGTGTATGGATGCTGCAATTTAGCCACGTAAGTTCGCTCACAGTTTTTTAGTGAAGCTTTAAAGATGTTCAGAAACTCTCATCTGATTTAAGTGTCTCGCTTCTTGGTGTGATTTTCTTTGATTTAGGGATTAGGTGGGTACAGCTGGATCATACCGGATAGACAGCTTTTTGAAAGATATTAAAAGATAAGATTTTTCTAAATATCAGTAAGGTCTTTAGTAGCTACTTGTTTTTTTACCTTTATGCAAAATCTATGTGCTTTACTTGTTGTTCACAGAAAAAGGAGGACAAAGCTTTCAAACTGTGATGGCTAAAATTATGTGCCAAAACATATGAATACATCTCAGTAAAAGAGAAAAAATTTGAAGGTGCTTAGCATTTAATTTTGTGCCACTGAAATCCAAGAGAACTTTAAGTGTTCTCTCCTTTTAATAAGGAATAATTCTCATCTGCTTTTACACATGTAGGTTTGAATGCTTTATTTTAAGAAGATTGTCCTTTGATTAGATTTATTAAAAAAAAAACAAATGGAGAAAAGTATTTGCTCTCCTTTAGTACTTGTAAACCCATGTGTACTCTAAGGATTAATCTCTTTAATTTAGATTATTTGCCCCAAATGAGAAATAGCCTGAAGGTTACTTGGGCCTGTATAACTACCACGTGGAATTGGTTATAAACATTATTACTGCAGTTCTGTGCAGCCCAGGTGGAAAGGACAGGGATTATTATTAAACGTTTTATAGCACAACAGATGCACACACAAACAGTTTAACACAAAGGAGACCAAATAGGACAGCAGCTGAGGAAAAGGAGCATGGAGAGAAGGCATCAGGTAAGGAAGAATTTGAACCAGGTGGTTGTAAGGGTTGGAAGGCTCACTGAGGGTGAGATACAAGAGAGTATATGAAGTGGGAAGGGCTGCCATTGCAATATGAAAGAACCAAAACTACTTACCGTAGCCTTTTTCCCCCCCCAAATTAGTCTTCCCTCTCCACAAAAATAGTTTCAATTAATGTCTTTGTGCATGTAGATATGATATTGATCACTTTGGCAAAGTAGCCTGTAGCATCTAAGACTGAAGTCTGATGAAAGAGCAAGGTCAAAAGCAGCTAATTTTTTTCTATCATTGGCAATTTCTTAGCTGAAATAATGATGAAAAAAGTCCCAGCTTTTCAAAAGGTTTATAAAATCAAAAGCTAAGTGTTATTTGTAAGATTGGGTTTGGAATTAGAGTTGAATAAATATTTTTTTTAAGATGTGGAATTGTTGCAGAGAGATTTGTGTCAGTACTGCACGTTCACCAAAAGAGAGCAACATAGGCCCACTGTACGTGCTTCAGGCAAGTGGCCATTTTACACTGTAAGCGGGAACATAGTGTCCTCTGTTTCGGAGTCTGGCTTTTACCTGCCTCTGAGTGAGATGGATGTGGTGCAATTATTAATCAGGTTTATAGCTATTGATGATGTATGCTTTATGGGTCATATTTTTATCTTTCAGTTGTTTTATGTAAAGTATGTTTCCTCATTCATTACGATTGCATTTAGGATACATGTTTATACATTTGCTGAAATGCTGCTGCTTTTTTTTTTCCTCTTAGAAACTTTTATCAACGGAAGACACTGCAATAATGAATTTTCTTTCGCTAAAGTCATTAAAATGTGCTTAACATTTTAATGCTTAACGTTCTTAAATGCTCTGGCATTATATTAGCTATATATTTGACTTGAAAAAAAAATCTTGAAAAAAAAATCTTGTGAGCCCTCACCCCAAAATTTTTTTGTATTAATAATTGCCACTGTGCTGAGTGTGTAAAGACTGTTTGATATTGCATCCAGTTTCATTCTGCTGAATACTCCTTTCGCCCCTAAAGCTTATCACTGCACTCAGATACATAAAGATACTTGTTTAGGTAAACATGTGGAGGTTCCTTGAAGTCTCTTTCCTAAAATACTATGTCTGAAGTTAGTAACTGTGAAGTTTTTTTAAAGCAGAACTTGAGATAAGTGATCCTTTAAATAAAAGGTGAAGGGATTTGTCACGCACAAGGATGTTTTCAAACAAGTAATTATCTCCAGTGTCCAAAACCAACCTGTCTCATTTCTTGTAACTTGGATTTGGGATCTGTCATTAAGAAGTTGGTTGCTTACATTGTCTGTATATTACTGTACCTTGTGGCCCTTTGTTGGCATAAAGATGAGGGGGCATGGTCTTGTGACCTCGTTTAGAGCAGTGCTAGATCCTGTCCTAGGGTCTGTGTAGGCTGAAACAAGGGTAGCTCTTTGTGCAGCAGGCAAGAGGAAGGGGGAGATGAGCAACAAATTCTGGCCTATGTCAGGCTGGGAAGAGTGGTCATCTTCTTCCTCATTTATGTAGGAGAGAATTAATTATTTGACTCCTTTCTCCTTGGTTTTATTTCCTGTGTAGTCCAGAGGTTGAAACCAAATAAATCCAAGTTTGTTGCAGCTATATTCCTGCTCACCCAGTAGAGACTAAGTGCTGTAAACTTACCAGTCGCTTCCAGTGTCCCAATAATAGACATTTCTTCTGTACAATAACACTGGCTGCACACAGTAGACCTGTGTTTGGGAGGACATAACTGTGAACTGGGGCCCTCAGGCAGTGATGGTGCTGGAGGTCCGATGTGCAGCTTGTGCCAGTGGTCGCATGAGGCTCGACAGCACAGATGCCCTCAGGCAAGTCCTGAACTCTTTTACAAAGACTCTTGAAAAGATCCTGTAGTCCAAATGGCTTTACTAGGATTCGCTTAAGGGGGTCCAACAAAATATCAGCTGAATGACATCTTCAGGCCTGTGGAAGCGGGGGGCGGGAGGGGGTTGGGTGGGTCAGAGAGCAGGAAAAACTGAAATGCTGAAGAATTGCTGTAGCAAAACCACCAACCCATCATGTTTATTAGGAAAGTGGATGATGCACAATAACAGAAATGAAACATGAGATATATGTAAAATAGGAGTGAGTCTGAATCTTAGTGTGGCCAGAGGCAAGGCAAATGCTAGTATGTTTTTAATAGTTAGAAACCTCACATGAAAGGCTTGCTGGAGCCAGGAAGTGCTAGGTCTGTGGGTCACTGGAAAGAAAATTATGTTCTTCTATAGCCTGGATTTTTGAATGTATAAGCCTCTATTTACTTCTATTTAAAAATAAAAAATAGTTAATTTCAGAGTTCAGCATCCTCTGAAATTTCCCTGTGAAGAACAAAAGGGTAGCTCTGATAGATGCTCGGTGTGGGAGTGAGAGTATGTTGGACTCTGGAGAGCTAAGCAAAGATACAGCAAGATTTGGCTGTGCCGGAGGCTTTGAGCCTGTGTTTGTTTGTTGTGGTGTGTCTGTTGGAATAAGTAGCTCTTCATCTGAGACCTCAGTGCACAGAGAGTGACCCTGTGTGTGCCAGGCAGACTCGGCCCCTGAAGAGCCACTCTCACATCTCTTTGCCAGCTGCGCGTAAGCATTGGATTGAACCTGTTTTTCACTCCCACTAGAAGAGATGTCTGCATAAGCTGCCCAAAGTCTAAATGTAGGGACTGCATGTAAATAAGGCATGATTTCTATATATTTACAGATCTCAATGCATGCACCCACATGATTTTTGCTCAAAATATGTAAACCCAGAATTCTGGAAGAATTGATTGTTCAATAAAATTACATTTTCCTAGCCAATCTTTTCTCCAAATATTTTAAGATTAAATGAGCATTTGAAAGAAGCATAGGCTAATAATTGTAAGGCTGCTGAAGCAACAAAGACTTAGGACTCTGGATGCATGCTTCAACATCTGAGACTGAAATTTCTGAAACTCCTGTTTCAAAAGCATGGGCAAAATAATCTTGGCTAGTTTTATGCAGAGCGGGGCTACACTGATTCTGTCAAAATTAGAGTTGTTTATCATAGTTTAAAAAGATAAATTCAGAAAGGCTAGTACAGGACCTTACGGATCACTTCATTTATTATCACCTGCTTTCCTAATGCTGACTCCCAATACGCGACAACAGTATTCCTTCCTTCTGAATTAGTAAGATTCATCATAGGTTATACAGGCAGGCTAGTGAGCCCAGCTGAGGGAGGGGTGTTCACACAAGAGGCATATAAACAAGATATTCTTGTGGGTTTCTGAATCTTTGTTTCCATATGTAGTTCTATACCAAAAAAAAAAAAAGGTATTCCCTAGAATTTTTTTTGTGAAAAATGTTGAATTGCTGAACTTACTATTCTTTTGACTAACTATAGTAATTGTCTGCATATGTACACAATCAATCAGGAAGGTAATTTAACTATTAAATTGTGTAAACTTATCAATGTGAATTAAACTGACTTCAGTGTCAATGTGGGTTACAGAGGCAAAATATGACTCTGCTTCCAGATAAAATTTGTGAATTCCTATGAACAGAAGCTGCTTATTCTTTACTAACAAGTTATATATTGGTAAATATAATCTGCAGTGTTGTTATTGAACTGCTCCTATTTAGAGGAAGGTCTGTAATTTTCATGACTGTTGCTGCTGTGGTCTTTTATCAGTAGAAACCTGCTCATGATGCTCTATTTTACAGGAACACAAACAGCGGACCAGTGAAACTGCTAGTCCTAGACCAAAAGTTGTGGGAAATTTGGGCGAAAGGAGCTTGTGTGGTTGAGACCATACCGCCTTTTGGTTCCCACTCACTGAAAGGAGGGGAAACAGTATAGAAAGGATATATATATATATATATATACACACAAATATAGAAAGGAGGCTACAGTATAGGTGGGATGATGTTTCTAAAGTGGTGAGCAAATGAGTGTGTCTACGCCGAGAGCTTCACGTGCTCAGGAGCTGCCCTAATATAGACTGTAGCTGCATAGAAGTTTCTTGCTTTAGCCTGACCCCTTTGAGAGTAATGGGCTGGTGCTCAAGACTGGAGCGCTGCTGTTTCAAATTGTGATAATGTCAGCACAAAAAACTGGTTAGGGTTGATCCCTGAGCAGGAAACAGTTTTCATGGTCTTATTGTGCTCCTGCGAAGGTTAGGTTTGGGAGAAATGAAATATATATATACATATATGTACATCCACGTGCACATGTTTATTTAAAAAAGTCTGATATCTGTTCCCCTGTATTTTGGCCATATTTATTAGTGATCCAGAGCTATAAGTGGTGTTACAGATCTTTGTTGATTTTAAGTCTGCTTCTTTCTAGTTTCTGTCTATTGACAACTATTTTACTATTTTCTGCCCATCTGTCTAAGCAAAGCAGAGCTTACAATGCCTTCTGCAGTTGGTAATGGAATTTCTGGCAAAGGTAAATTTCAGCTGCTAAGAGAGAGAAATTGTTGGAATGGGATACGCTTCCAATTCAGCTCTTGCTGTGCTTGCTTCTGTGATTTGTTTGTGTGACACTGTACTGCAGCTTTTACCACCTAAACAACTATGTATCATCTGATCCCCTGCTGTAGGGGTGAGATGTCTAAAAGAGCACAGCAGGGGCATGAGAATTGCAGAATTTAAGGATCAGAATTGACCAATACAGAACTTATTGTTGTTTAAATTATAAAAAAAAAACCTCACCCCAAACCCTAACACTAAACTCTAACCCTTTACCCTAACCCTGAACCCTAACCCCTTACCCTAAACCCTAACTACCCTAACCCTTACCCTGAACCCTAACATTAACCTAGCTCTAGCAGGCTCTGGCAATGTCTGCCGAATTTGAACAATTTATAAATTGTTTAAATCTGTAGTATCCAACTGGTGGTGGCTGATGGGTTCAGACTTCTGTTTCCTGTAATAATTTTAACGAAGCTTCAGCTTTCCAGCCATGTATGATGTGAATTTGGAGACTTGTCATTGCTCTGCAGGGCCCTCAGCAGCAGGATGTTGATGCTGCTGCCACACCACTGATGAGATGTTACTGTGTTATCGAAACAAAGCATGGGAGCAGTAGGATGATTTTAGGTGTTTTTCATGAAATTATTTTGGGTTTTGTTTTATGTGGAAAAGCTTCCTAAGATCATCAGCCGTTTAAAATGCTTTTAAGCATATAACTGAAATATAACAGGAATTACCATTTCATATTTCATTGCTATTCTTTGCATGCTGTTGGTGATTCCTGGCTCTGTAAAATACAGCTAAGTTAGGCCAACCTACAAATCCTGATGTTTTTGCATAATCTCTGTTGTGAACAGTAAAAGCATGTGTATTCTGCTAATCCGTGTTCAGATATGAGCCTGCAGTCAGAGTGCTAAATATAACTTGCTTTTAGGCCAGGAAAAATAAGTTATCATTTTTTTTTTCCCATGAAAACATGCTTTGAAGCAACTGAAATATTGCCTATTTTGTGTGGGTTTGTTTTTAAAACTATTTTTAAATATTCCACAACAGACATTCTACCCACAGAAAACAGCAGGAGAGTTTTCTTACATAATAATCTGACAGATGTGTCAGGGTATCTAATCCCTTAAACCTCCAAAGCCCTCTGATAGTGGATGTTTTAAAAGGCCGGATTGAAAAGCATGCTGCTCTTTTATTGAGTCTTTTCCTTCAGTGCCCATTCCACACTCGATTGCTTTATTTTGCTAAATCAGAGTACGTGATAACTTGAAGTCAAGGGGAAAAAAACCGTCTTAGAAAACAGAATTGAAAATACTATTAAAATAATTAATGCCAAGTGAAAACACTATTTAAAATCTGCATTTACATCTGGGTCTTCTCATTCAAATCTTTCTTCCGTGCTTTCTCTGAGATTCTATCAAGAAGTAAATCAATAATAATTACACACACAAAATGACCAGCAGACTTGCAACTGAACCATCAAGATTTTCACATTCCTTAACTATGCAACCGTGTAATCATATTACTGTAACTCTTGTACTCTTTCGTCTCAGGCCTTTCTGTGCCTTAGAGCGTTGTGTCTGAGTACACCGTTGGCCATTCAAACCGGGGGACTCTGCCTCCTACTTGCTCGGGTAAGCACCTGGCATACTTTTTAAAATAACAAAGTCATTAGAATAGTCTTTGCCTTTTAGCTCATTTTAGCCTTTTCTTTTTCAGAGCAGTTATAGCTTTAATAATCCAAATGTCAGAGGGAACATGAATTCAGAGGATCAGGGTTTCAGATAATCACGTTAAATAAGTTCCCTTGATACTTTAGGTACAGCAGCATACAACCTTATTTCAGCTAGCAGGAATTTTGGATAAATGAGGTTTGGGCAATCAACATTGCAGTACATGTGACTACTGCTTCGTTTGCCATAAATTTGTGTTCTACACAATTTAAGAAATCCTATCATGTACTGATATGTGGAGTGGCATCTGAGATTGTATCCAAATTTAAAGGAAGCAAAGATTTGAAATGAGAAGCTGACTTATTTGGGATTTTTGACATTGGCAAAAGTGTGATATGGTGTTAAATGCCTAGATGAAAAACTGTGCTTTAAAGTATATAAGAACACCTAGAATTTCTTTCAAAAATGTTGTTAATGTTTGTTTTGATAAAATCATAGCTTTCTAGTTTTTATAATCCTTATTACCTTTAGTAATGCAGTTATTTAGGGCTTTTTCTTCGAAATGTGAGCTGACGAGATATCTCACCTGATGAGGTTATCAAAGATTTGTGAAATGACACTCGGACTGAGAAACTAGTCATCTCTTCTTTGATTACACAAATCAGCCTGTCTTTTTCATAAATGCAGCAGGTGACCTTGACTTTACACATGGTCAATTTCTATGTTTTTTGCAGCTTTAAAAAAAAGCATTTTTCAACAGACTAATCCTATAATGCAGTGATTTCTTTTTCCATGAGGATTTCTCAGTGATTTTTAGTTGTGTTCAGTCTGAGGTTCTTTATATACCAGCTGTATACACATAAAATGTAAGATAAAAACAAAGGAGGATAGACAAGAAATTATTATACACAAAGATTTCTAGGTTAAAGTAGTTCTGCCAGTCTAGCAAATGTAAAGTACAAGGTTAAAAAAAAAAAAGGCCTTTATTATTTAAATAGCATGTGTTGCATTATGAAGAGCTTTGGCTTGTGTGGGTTATGGCCCTATCTAAGGATGGCCTCCATTCCTTGTACTTACTCCTTGTTTTATGAGGTCAGGCTTCCTCTGTACTTCCTCTGGTTTTCTTGTAGAGAACTGATGATTCTGTCTTCTTCATTTATTTAATTATTTGTATTGATCTTTATTACTATGTGTATATTGAGGTCAACTTGATGCATCAAATTACCATTTTAACATTTGAGTTAAAATGTATTCCTCTTATACTGATGAGATTGGATAGTGGCTTTCAGACCCGCATCATCAACATTCACAAACACTGTTTGGGAATGGAAAGTAGAATGATATAGTGTAAATGTTGGAGTCCAGGCAAGACTGAGAGCACCTTGTTTGATGTGACTGTTCAGGGCTAAAGATGGGAGAACATGGAAGAACTTGTTCTCTTCCTTTCAGGCTTGCTGAAGCAAGGGAAACCTCCGTTGATTGGTTTGATGTTAATTTTACTGTCTGTGGAATAATAAGGGCTTTCAGAAGTAATGTCTTATCTTTTCATGGAACCATTTAATTCCGGAATTAGTGCTTTATTCTGTATGCCTGTCCTTTTGATTCTGTCCTCTGAAATTAAATAGCTGTTGTTGGGGAGTACAGTGCCTTCGTGGAGGGAGAACTTTTACAAAATCTCTATTGTGTGTTCTTCAGCAGCTATTTTGGTCAGTTTAACTTAGTTGATGTGCCCTCAAGCCTAATACTTCCTCTTTTTCCATTGCTGGGAACACACTTTACCAGTGAAGTTAACCAGTTAAGGGAATGCTGTAGGCTTCAACCCTGTGGTATGTAACAAAGTGAGAGGGCTACTTGGTTCTGCTGTCTTTGTGAAATTACAGATACACTTTCTACTCACGTATATGCTAAAGGAAAGGAAGAGACTTTGGGTTTTGGAGGCCTTTCTTCGTAACTTTGAATGATAACTTTGGCTCAGGTTTTCAAATGTACTTGAACACATGTAAGCCCTTAGGTATTTGATTTGGCTTTTAAGTGGTAATGTTATTTTTTGAGCTCATCCAGCCCTTGCCACCTCCACCTGCTATGAATACCTTGTAGCCAACTATTTGTTGAAGCCAGAGCTCTGAAGATGATCAGTAAAGCTGAATTGCAGAGGGACGTTGTGAGCTGACAGAGCTGAACGCTGTTTATTCCCAAAGCAGCTGGTACCAAGAGCAGCGAAGTGATGGCATGTTGAGGTCTTCTGATCAGAGCACTTGCCCGGAGTGAGAAAAATTGTGATTTTGGAGTACTTTGGAGTATGAATTTAAATTTGAGTCTCTACAATATTATTCTAAGATATCAGATACTGACCTGTAGATAAAGTACTTTTTCTCATTGTGAAAATTACTCATCTCAAGCAGAGGTGTTTCAGCAGGAAAGAGCCTATTTGACCAATACTTTGCTGGAGTGGGATTTTGGTTTGTGTTTCACCTTGCTGGTTTGAATGCTCATTGAAGAATATGAGGTATTTAGATTTTTATGTTGTTGTTGTTTTAGGAGTAGGTTCCTTATATAAAGCAGTGGTGGGCTTTTGCAGGTGGAGAAATGGGGGTGAAGAAATTTTTAGCAGTGGTTAACAGGCAACTGTCTGTGGAGTGGAACAGTCACTTGGGCACCTCTTTCCCCTGCAACTCACTTCTCGCTGCTGGGAGCTTCAACCTGGTGCTGCAGAATGACCAGTGCCTGCCGGGTGGGAGCTGCACAGCCCAGCATTAGCTCTTCAGGAACTGAGCCTGTCATCTCTATGTACCTCTCCTCTCCACACATGAAACAGAGAGTATCACCAGCCTGTGTCATGTCAGCATTGCACGGAGATGATTAGAAGTTGTTCAGATACTGCATTGTGCTGGTAGAAACCATGCAGGTGTTTCAGACAAGTGTGAAATGGCTTTGCTAAGCCAGCTGCAAAGGTGCAATAAACTGGCAAATTTCCACATAACTTACTTTTGGTTTAATCTGGGTTTCTATGTGGACCTTTATTCAAAACCATCAAAATTTTTGCTTGATGAATGCCCAGCTTTCCCAACTGGTCCATGGTTCATGAAACATGACTGTGAAAGACTTTCACTGTTCAATATTGTCATGGTTTCAGCCAAATTTACCAAAACCTAATTGACAGATGTCCCTCTCTCCCCCCTTTGGGTAAAAGAGAGGAGAGGAAGAAATTAAAGATATTCAAGAGTTTAGAAAAAAACTAAACTACTTTAATGAAAATATAAACAATAATAATATAATAAATAATAAAAAGGAAATTNGGAACGCTCGGATCAGGATCAAAGGCAGACGAACAGGCAGAGTCCTCCTTGGATGTCAGCCATCGAAGGAGAGTTGACCTTTTGATCCCTCAGCTTTTATATGGGGCATGATGCAGATGGGATGGAGTACCCCTGTTGGTCAGTTTTGGGTCACCTGTCCTGTCTGTCCCTCCTTGCAGGTAGGAACCCTTTATGCTTTTCCTTTCTGACCCTCCAACAGGGCAAATGATGAAAATTACCTGACCTTGGTTGTTCTAGCAATAAGTATAAGACAAGGGCCTCTCTGCATACCATCCCTTGGTATAATCAGGTCTTATCACTGCAAGACGAAACAGTTCTGAACAATGTGCTGTTAATTTCAGAGTTTAGTTAGTTAGAAGAGGCCTAGCTAAGAAAGTAAAATTGTAAAACAGAAAATTGGTTTGTTTTACCTCAAACCAGGACAAACAGATACTTTCAGCTTGTTTCTGTCGAAGTACGTGGTTGCTTGGGAAAGCTGTTCTTAAATGAGTAATTGCATTTTGCCTGTATATTTATCACATGATAATTTTTCGTATTCCTCTCAATTTTGATGCACATTTTGATGTGGTTTACATAACACAGAAGACCTTACCTCTGTGATTAAGAGTTTCAATTGTGGAAATAAATGGGGACCTAATTTATTTTTCTTAGGTCCTGGGTCCTGATTTTTTTCACTCTGCTAATGATATGTACGTGAAATACATTCAGCTTGCAGATAGGAAAAAGAGAGAATTATTTTAATTCAGTAATGTTTATATTTTGGTGGATGGTTTGCTATGTTGTTGCAGCTCTATATTTAAAAAAATCCTAAACAATAAACCAGTTCCCTGAATCTAGAATCCTGTTACAGCACTTCCATATGTTACCGCATGTAATATTTTACAACAAATCTAAGCCTTGTGTTTCATTGCTTTGGATACTGAAGAGACCTTCAAGAAGGAAATATAAACCAAAGATTTCTAGAATAGGGAAAAGGTGAAGGACATAAGGACGTGCAGGCAGTGCCTTCAGAGCACTGACCATCCTGTTCCCCTGAAAATGGGGCACAAAACACATTGTTCCTACCAGAACATATAGAGAAGCTATAGGCAAGAGGTATATAGGCAGCTCCTCTTCCTGAAGTCTACATTCCACTGGATATATAACCACTTTTATTTTAAAGAACCTTCACAGGTTTTACTGCATTTATTTACTAGCAGAAAGGTTGCAATCACTGAGAAACTGTTGAAATGTGCCCATCTGTCTGCAATTAGATTCACTGTTGTCTTTCTACATACAAAATTTAGACGCTCGAAAATCATGCAGTCAGCTGGCTGGCTATAAAGTGTTTTGGGAGAGCATACATAAAACTCTTAGGCTGAAATTATTCGGGTGTTTTTTGTTGGTGGTTTTGTTTTTTTTTTTTTTTTTTTACAAATGAACTAATTGTTCCTGGGGCCAAAAAGTGACACTTGAGACCAACCACTGCAGCACTTATCTAGAAGAGGATGAACTATGGTCCTGTTCTAACACACAGTTATTTAAAAGAGATTGTATTCTTGGGGAAAAAAAAAAATGTTCCTAATTGAGCTGTGGATTCCTCCAGGTACCTAGAGTTAGATGGCCTGTTGGTGGGAAGGGTGTGCAGCAGGAAGAGCCTGGCTCCAGGGGAGAGGAGGTGGGACAGCCAGGCATACCCTTCTGAATTGGCAATTCTGCACAATTTCTGTGGGATGTTCTTTGTGTGCCATTACCAACAACAAATATTCATCAGGCCAAATTCTAGTTTTGCTTGCGTCTATTATGAGGGGCTCCATGGGCTTGTGCATGTGCAATGATTTGAAAATCACTGAAACTGGTCAGTAATTCCGCTGGCAGTTCAGAAGAAGTAAAATTCATACTCCTGTGCCATTGGCTGGGATGATTGGGATGCACAGGGCTAGCAGGAGTAAGAGCAGGAAAAATATCTGTCCGAATAGATGCTTTTGCAAATGAAGCTATTGGTTAAAACTGGTATTCTCAAGACCACTTCTAGTGAACTATTAACTAGGAAAACTAGAAATATTCCATTTAATTTTGCAATATGACTCTTCTTTATTACCTAATTGTCATCTAATTAGCCCGTTGTTCACTGGGAAGGCACACAGAGTGACAGCTCTCAGTACCTATTTCCGCTTTTTTTTATAAAAAAAAAAGTAAAAATCCCATCACGTCTTGTGCTGAATGTGGGACTTGCGTTATGATACTTTGGGGAGGCTGTTTGAAAATGTGTTGTGGCTTGAAATCTGAAGGGATCAGAAGTATAAGAAGCTGGGCTGTATGGAAACTTCCATACCATGGATGAGTTACAGAGGTTTCTGGCTTTGTGGAGAGGGAGTTTTGTGTTACTGTGCTTGGTGACTGAGGAAAGTTCACAGGGACCAGAAGCAGTGGGTGCCACTGTTGTTGCAGAATTTCAGAGATGCTGGGTTGGGCAAGGACCTCTGGAGATCACCTTGTACAACCTTCCTGCTCAAAGCAGGGTCAGCTGGAGCAGGTTGCTCAAAGCTGTGTCTCACTGGATTTTGAACATCTCCAAGGATGGAGACTCTGAAGTCTTTCTGGGAAATACGTTCCAGTGTTCAATTGCCCTTACAAAAAAACGCACAGTTGTTCTAATGCTTAAATGAAATTTCTCATATTTGTTGTGGCTAAATCCTCTACAGTCTGGGTAAATAAACCCTATGGTTACAATACTGACTTTAACAATCTTTCCTCCTTCCTCTACTCTCTCAGCACTTCTCTGCAGCGGTAACTGCAACGAGTACAGCAAGGGAAGATTTAAAGATACTATTTTGTTGAGAAAGAGACCTCACTAAGAAGAATCAAACTCAAATTTAATGTTGAAAAACAATATTGACAAGTGTGTACTGTTCGAGCCTGCAGTACAGGCTGCAGCTGCAGCTTTTGCTGGCAGTCTCCTGTGCAATGAATGCAATGAAGGTCAGAAAGAACACGGGTTCCTAACCAGGCAGAGCTGAAGCTCGAGGCTGGCATTAATTTAATTATGTAAGGATAAAGTGGCTGTAGTCCTCATTTTGGGATGTTCAGTGTGATAGGCATAAATTGCTTCAGCGCAGTAAGTCTATTGAAATGAATGGAGCCGCCGTAGCTTGTAACATTAGATGGTTTCCTGTCCTGTCATTAGCAGTCTGAGTTGTTTTCAAATTTCAGATTATGGTAAAGCTGCTTGAGTGTTTGGATGCTTAAGTGCTAGTAGTTTCTGAAGGTGGCTATGGATGTCTCTAAATATATTTTCCACTGTAGTTCAGCTGACATACTGTTGTAGCTGCTGCTTTTACAGTTTATTCCAAGAATTGTCTTTTTTTCTTTTTTTCCTTTTTTCTTCTGAAACTATATTCTGGCAGTGCTCCCTCTTTGCAGTTCATGTGGAGAAAAGTTGTTGCAGGACCAGGATCTGAATTGGGACCAGTGGTCTGTGCTTATTAACAAAAGTGCTTAGGGAGTGCAGATAGGTTAATTGAAGTTAGTTGTGTGTGACCAGGTTGGTTTGTCTTTAATCTCTTATGTTTAAATTTTATATGCATGAAGACAATTAATCCTCTTAACTGCTGTAGACTTTGAATGCTTAGTAAATAAGTGGCCTCTTTAATTGATGCTATGGTGTTTGCCTGTTTAAGCCAAAATAAAAGTAAAGAGCTACACTGGGCCTTGAGGGAATCTTCCCCAGTGTAGTGAGAGGTTCTATTATGTAAAAGGCTTAAGAGTCTTCCCAGCTCATTATTTTTATAGCACTGTCTGCTTTGCTCTTTTAAGACAATGCTTTTTTAGCATCAACAATTTTGAGATCAGAGAGCGCTTCCTGAGTCAAGGCAAATTGAGCAAGATATTTCAGCACTTGATAATCAAAGATGCACTTCTCATGCGTGCAGGTTAACACCGCTTGCTTTTTTTTTTAAACTGAAACCCAGAAAGGTATTCCTCTCAAGTGAAGGGCTTGTTATCTTTGCAGCACGTACAGTAAAATAATAGTCCAGAGATTATTTCTTCACAGTGAATCATGAAGTGCTTTACAGAGTGTGTATCTAGGGATTGCTCACTGGTCAACCGACCAAAATACTGATATTCTGTACCAATAAATCCATAGAAAAGTTTTAATGAGATGTGAAGAATATCTTCACTTTTAATTGCATCTTTAATTTTGTTCAGGTACTATGTTACTGCTACACTGAATGCCGTGTTACTGACAGTTAACAAATGCATCCTTGTTTACACCAGGTTTCAGATCATACCCGTGTTTCTTACATCGCTGCTCAAGTGATGTTTTCCCTTGGCCTGTGTGGTGAATAGATTTGGAGTAATAAAATGGAAGGGAAGAATCCAACATTCAGAGATAATTTTTTATACATGAGGTATGATGGAGAAAGGGGTTGTTGTCTCATTTATAATGAAATCTAAATTCAGATGAGTTTCACAATAAATATTTTGCCAGGCTGCAAATGTCCTCGGTATTATGCCAGACAGCAGCTGAGCACAGATGAGAGCTGTTTAGTGCCTCAGCTAGGCTTTTTCTGGAGGTGTCACACTCACTCACTGCCTCAGCTTGATGCTGTAAAGCTCTGCTCTGAAGTCCTCAGATCTGATCACGTTTACTTGTCCGTGTAATTGTGTTCGCACGTAATTTGTTATTAAATTCAGTCATATTTAATAATTTGGGGGAACTAATAATCTATTTTAAGTACAGCCTGTATTTTTTGAATAACTTTTCTTTGAGGTTCTTAATTTTTAACACAACTTTTAAGGTCAGTGGTCCGACTGTGTAAATTATTAAATACTTCTGAATTTTTCATAACTTTCCCCAGCAATGCAGACCAGATTTTCCCTTCTCTTCACAATTCCTGGATTCACAGTATGCAGGGGGATACTGTACATCCTTTGTTTGCCTGTTGCAGATATATTTGTTAATGTCAAATCCAAGCTCTCATTTTACTAACTGTAGTAGTAATACAGAGAATATTTTACTGCCTCCCAATACAATTGATCTGCTTCTTTAGTCTGTATGTGATTGAGTAGCAAGTATCACGTTCATCACTTGGTTTCGGATTCCCCTGTAGTGGAGCTAAGGTACAGCTGCAGATCAGTTCTGAAGGCCAGGGCTGGCACTACCCCAGAACAGCAGCAGCAGAACTTGATGGTCTGTGTTTCTGCTGACTTTGAACCTAAAGATCCTGTCCTAGGACAGACTTCGCTCCTCTGAAATTGTGGAGCAACATGATACTGCTTGTTTTAGCCAGGTAACAGTACAGAGGAAAATTTTGCCAGGAGTGAAGAAGTCAAATTGAGATCCATTTGGATGAATCTGTGAGTTACTCCAAAGAAAGATGCAGCCACATGGAGATTTTGCTGCTAGCGAGTAGAGGCACCTCTCTGATTGCATTAGGTTTCTGTAGTAATCACATGTTTATTCTTGTCTGTTGGAGGTTCCTGGTTGGAGATCCTTATCTTCTGTACATGATGCTGAGTGTTTGACTTCAGCATCTATGTGACTGAATCTATGGCGGTGCCGTGGCAACCACATGGAATGGGTGCCTTGTCTGTATCCTTGTTCTCTAAGCATGGATCAACCTTTAACAAATGCTTGGCGAGCCTGGAGAAGTCATCCCTCTCATCCCAACCTTCCTCCCTGAGAATCCCATCAAGACTAACAGGTTCTACTCCAACCACACGAGTGGAGTGCCAGTGAATAGAGCTTCCTGGGCTGGCTACACAATTTACAGTCTACATTACTTCATTATTCTTGAGTGGAAGAAATTAACAACTGTAAGTGCTGGCAGTTTCTCTTTTTTTAATTTTTTTAAAAAATTTATTATTTATTGGAGAGTGCAGTGGTTCTTATCCTTTCTTCCTTTACCACTTCCATGGACAGCAAATGAGTTTACCTGGTAACAGCATACGGTAATGGACACAGAGCTTATTGATTATTTGTGGAGGATGTAAACACACTGCCAGTCACTTGCTGCAGCAAGGAAACTTGTTAAGTCATAATGAACTGAAATGTTCCTTGAGCAAAATTTTCAACTGGTCTAGTTTATGTTTATAGGAATTGAGAACTATCCCTTCTGGTACTTCAGTGTCCATTTCCTTGCATGGATTGGAAATGTTTGTTTTTAAAGCAGTAGCTCTGCTAGATAAACTAGAGCTTTAGTAACAGTCGTCTAAATTTGGAGGCTTGTTTCGCTTTCCCACGAGCGCGTCTGGAACAGTTCAAATAGCTCTCAGTTGGAGCTCACCATTAGAGGGCTTGGTGTCTGCTTCCCCCCCAGTGGGTCTATTTTAACATTGTGCCTACATCACCCTGTAGCCAAAAAGGAAAAATACAGTTGACTAATTGCAAGCATTTAAATTCAAATGTGAATTCAAATCTCTGCAAGCATGACATCATTTTTGTTTGGGTCAGCCTTTGGATGCTTGCTGACCTTATTAATAAAAATCGGTGCAATGTATTTCTATCAGTGACAGTCACGTCGGCTGCATAACCAGCAGCTGTGAAAGAAACTGCAAAGCAAAAATACCGTTCACTAGATTTTCAAAAAACAAAAATTACTCCCTCACCAGGAAAACGTTGCCACAGTCTCTACACCAAGCACTCTCTTCCCTGACTTGTCTAAATGTAGAAATTTTGGTGATATATCTATCCTGTGACATTCTATTAGTAAAGGAAATGTGACCACTTTTGTTCTGTGGTCCATTTTAGCCATTGTAATACCTTGTTTACTCCTTTCCTGACAAGAAAAGCAAGAAAGAGTATCTGGTGGGTGTTTCTTTGCTTCAAAATGTTCAAGGCAGAGGGGATTCTCTTCCCATATCCTTTTAATACTAGCATTATCAAGACATTTTGTAAACTTACTGTATTTCCTGAGCTTCATTCTTGCTTTAAGGAATACTTTCAAGTAGTGCCTGGGATGTACCTTATGATTGCAAAATCACAGTTCTATGTATAAGGAATATTAGGGAAAGAAATAAAAAGTGAGAACAATTTAAAATGTAGAGAATACATACTAAGATAAATGAGTTGGTGTGTGGGATGCTGCTCATGCTTAACTCTACAACAGATATGCACCGACACATGCCACAGTCTTCAAAACAGCAATTCATATACAAAATTTCTGTTTAATTTTGCTTGTCTGTTAACAAGAAGCTTAATTTTATGCTGGTGGAATTGGGCAGCATTACATTTTCTGATGCTCCTGGCTGTGTGTGCAGACTGAAGTGACCACCCATTATGTGTTGTGTAATGCCTAGTCTTCTGAAGGGTCTCTTTCTTTTTTTGGGCTGAGCTACCGTGTGCTGTTACTGATCCAATGCAAGCTATGAATGTTCAGCATTTCTGGAAATCAGACGCAGATTGTCTCAAGTTGGGTGCCCCAAATCTTCAGAAAATGCTGCTAATTAGGCATTTTGCTGGAGGGCGCTCTCTGAAACCACCATGAGATAGGGTTACTGTGATTGAAGTCCCTTCTACTTTGGCATCTAATTTCAAAATGAGTGACAATAAACACAGTGCCTGATCAAAAGAGATGCAAAGCATGGGGTCCCCTCCTGCTGCATATTTATATGTTGCAATGTGTTATAAATACACTTAACTCAGTAGAAACCATTGTAGTTTATATAAATCAGCTGTTATTGAAGAGCTAGCCAGTTCATTAGCGTATGCGCTTCTGCATATGTGCTGGGTTGCTGGAGGGAGAGAGTTTCTGGAGTGTCAGACCTATGATGGTCCTCTCACATTCTTTTTCCATGCAAAGGTATCAGCAGTTAATTAGTGAAAGCTACGCAATAGGTTTTGCAAATAAAATACCCAAATCTTCATCTTTTAAAAATACCTTTAAACCAGTTACAAGCAGAGAAACAGATGTGAAACATAGGTGACCTGGGGAAAGCATCCTCTACCCTTCAGAAATAGATGGTCCTTTTAATGTCTTTGTGGAACATTTTGTGTCAATGGTGATGAAGGAAGGTTTATTGGTGGCTTTATCTAAATCAACACGCCTGTGTCAGGAGAAAATAGGGCCCGGTGATTCACATGTGGTTTTACCTTGTAGACAAATATTGCATTGTGAAAGGAGGACCATGAGGCTTCATTAGCCTGTCACGATGTCGAACAGAAAGGTGTCCATAGCAAAATATCTGTATATAGCACACTTTTATTTCAGCTGTGTAACAGATAGAATTCTACGGTTGGAACTACAGTGCATTTTAATTCTCTTGAATGTGAGAATGAAAACTGGAAAGTCTAGAACACATATAAACCAATTATATGTATAAAAGAGATTTTCATCTGTCATCTACTGCGTATTAAATGTGTTATAGTCCAGTGGAAGCACTGATCAAATAAGTCTCTAACAATAGCAGACTTCCTGAATGGGGGGGAACAAAAAGCAGCAAGAATCCATATGCAATTCTTCAAATACAGAAATATCCTTTTTTTTTTTTTTTTAATGTATTAGTTTCTCCTGTGTATTTATTTGTCCAAGACAATAATTTGTCCAAATTCAATACTTTTTTCGTTTTGTGAAGTTCAATGTTAATAGTGGGAAAATACCTGTCAAAATGGAGAATTTACTTCTTTGGGGGAATGGTAAGGGGAAGAAAAGCTCTTTCTCACCATCTGTTTTCCCTAGGAGGTGGCCCGTGTGGAAAATCGCATGTATAACTGTAAAGTCAACTGCTAATGAGCCACTGGGGGCGGTCTTGGAGTAGGAAAAGTAAGTCTTATCAGTCTCCTGCTTGTTATGCTTTTTGGACATTAATGTTTGTAATATACCATGAGTTGGTGAAATGTTGTTATGCAAGTATTAATCCCTTTTATATGTCAGCAACAGAAACTAGAAAAAAAATTATTTTCTCACAGTCATAGGGAAAATCACTGCCAGAACTTGGCATAACTCGTAGGGAAACCTGTTTGCCTGTCCTGCATTCACAGAGGCATCAAGATGATCCTTCTGAGTGTTTTCTCAGTGCATCTGTGCAGTGTGACACCAGCTTGCTGCACGTGCAACATCCTGCACCCCTGCAGTAAGCTGCTCTGGCTGCCATCTGGAGAACTACGACAAGAAGCGACCCCCAAGCAAGGCTCTCAAGCGCATATTTAACTTCAAGCCCATTGGACCTTTGTTTTCGGTGGGACTGTTGTCCATTTTAAAGTAGCTTAAAGATCTAAGCATCTTGCTGAAGCAAGGTATAGTTGTAGGCAAGAAACTCTGAAAATCCAGCTTTAACAAAGCTGCCATAAAGGAGTTTGCACCTCTGCAGAAGTACAGAGCCAGAGGGCAGCTGCTACCTCTGTGCCTCATTATCAAGAGTTGTGTGTTGGCTCGGGAAGTAGCGTGGATCCGCTAAGCCAGAGAATCTACAAACGTACATAATTATCAGCTTCCACTGAGCCCTGATTTGGACACCTCGTTTCCTTTCTAGCTGGAGAACAAGCATGTTGATAATAGCTGCTTGTTTTACGGAAGAGAAGTGAAGCCTGGAGGAGAAAAAGTAGTTCCTAACAGTAGTATTTGTGAAAGTCTGGTGGAATGTGGCCAAGAGTTGTTGCAGTTACAGACAACATGGCAGGATGTTTGTGGGAAGAAGTGAGCAGCTCACTTTCTTTGTTGTTGCTGTTGTTTACTGACTCAGATAAATTAAATTAGTCTGATGGAATAGATAAATTAGTGCAGCTCAAAGTGTTTAAGTTTATGAAAGTGTTTACTCCTTGTTCGTTTTGTTCCATTACACTCACTAGAAGATAACAAGGTTGACCTAAACTGCGTATATCTAGTAATTTTCAACTGGCTTGATCTGTGGGCTTTGTTTATTTAATGTCCCTGCTGCACTGTTCTTAATAATTTTATGTATGTCATGATCTCAGAAAAAGATTAGTAGACTCTTTGTTGAGAGCGATAAAGAGAATATTTCTGTTCAGAAGTGTGTGATGAGATGCATTGTGTGGAGAATATCTTCTCATGTTAGGCAGCTGCCTAGTGGATTAGATCCTGTTGCAGAGCCTTGATCAGATGTTTTCTGTGTCAAGCTGAAGGGTTGATGGCATCACCGCGCACTAAATAAGTAAATCCTAAAGTGTTTAATGCAGCCCTGAAATAACAGTTTGGGATAGAGATAGTTTAAATGTAGGTAGGATGGGGAAAAGGACCCTGAGCTAGAGGAAGTTTTGACAGCAAAGAATGTGCGAAGGAGCAGCGTGCTTTGTTTATATATTCCCTTTTTGTTAGAGATTTCTCATCCTCAGCAGATGAAAGGACGTTGTGTTTTCTCTGTTTTAAACACAGTGATACTATATGAAGAAACTTCTTACCCACACACTGATTTAATGAATCTGTAATTTTAGGCTTGTCTATTTGGAGAGAAGGGATTTTCCAATGTTTCCTGAGGCGAGTTTTGAAAAGCAATAACTATAATATTAAAAACCTCTAAGTCACCTTTTTCTCCTCACAGGAAATAACACAGCTTTCCTTGCATCTCTAGCAGTATTTAATTATACCGAAATTCTTACACAATGGCAAATGGCAGGTTGTCTCAGTGGTAGAAGATTTGAATTTTTAGATGTGAAATGCAGATTGTGTGGGTCCTGGATTACATGGGCTTTGCCCTGTGTATTGGTGCTCTGACAGCTTTTTCCACTCTCCTTTGTACTGTAGAAGACACGAAAAGAAACGCTTCAGAGATGTGAAGTTACCAGTGTGTCTGTTTGTTCTGTGCTACTGATCAAATTTGTTGTCTGACATCCCAGTCCCCTATGGTGGAAAGTGGTGGTAGATGCGGATGAGAAAAGTTTCTTATTCCTTTCTGGTTTTTTTTTTCCGCCTTTGTGACTACATGCAGAACCTTCTTCGTGGTAGAAAGGTCTTTATGTCTCAGTCTTGGTTTCTTTTTGGACATCCTTGATAGGACAAGGGGTAATGGCTTCAAGTTGTGCCAGGGTAAGTTCAGGTTAGATATTAGAAAATATTTCTTTACTGAAAGGGTTGTCAGGTATTGGAATGGGCTGCCCAGGGAGGTGGTTGAGGCACCATCCCTGGGGGTATTCAAGAGAGAAGATGACATGGTGCTCAGGGATGTGGATTAGTGTTGGGTGGTGTGTTGGGTGTGGGAGTTTTTTTGTTTGTGTTTTTTTTTTTTTTTTTTTTTTTCCATTGGTTGTACTAGATGATCTTAAGAGGTCCCTTCCAACCTAGGTGATTCTGTGATCCCACAGCCAAGAGTCCTTTCTGCAAAGAGCTGCCAAAGAAGTGTGGATTTGCCGGTTGTTGCCATGGTACAAAGTTGTTTGCAACTTGTGTCCCCGATTTTGGTCTTTGCAGGTACTGTCTCGCAATGACACCGAAAAAGGCAGTAACAAAAGGCATAACCTCTTTGGAGAGTTAATGGTTTGGATCTGACAATCAATTTTGTCCCGACAGCAAGCCCTTCAGAGGAGTGCTGGAGCTCCAGCTCCTGCTTTCTGTGCAGCAACCCACAAATCTTGGTGGCTCAGAGCAGTTGTACCCAAGCTCACTGGGCCACGGAGGACATCTCTTCACAGGATTGATCCGTCTGCTACATCAAGGCAAAAGAAACTGTTTGGGGCCATCCTGCAGCAGAGGGTACCACCTGCGTTAGCTCTCTGGTTGGTAGGTTTGTGCTGAGGGACTACATGTCTCTGGTGAAGCCTACATGTGCAGCAGGGTTGCAGCATCAGCTTTTACCTTTTCCTCCTTAGTTTGGGCTGGGCAGGACAGGGCGGGCAGGATAGACCAGCTGTCCCCCTGGCTTCTGTGACCCGCCAGCTCCTCGTTAGAGCACTACACCTTTCAGTGCCGCTGCCAGTGAGTGCCTCCCACCCCCAAACTGCGACTTTTGCTTAAGAAGCAGCAATTCTAGATGCAAATATCGGGACTTTTCCCCTGGAAGCTGCCGGTGCCCCCGCGGTAGGGAGGGCTGGTGGCGCCAGGTGGCGCCAGGAAACTCTGAAAATTTCTCCCGGTTTGGGTTTTTCTTTTATTTCCCCCTTTGATTATCCATTTCACTTAGTGAATTCAACCACCCTGTTTCGAAATGGAAGCATTTCAGGATGGTCTGACCTCCCATCAGCTGAAGCTGGCGGTGCCTCACTGCTTGGCAGACACTGGGACCTGCTCTGTGGGTGCTTTTTAGAGTCATTTGAAAAAAAAAAAGAAAAAAATAGGGAGAAAAAAAATCACCACCCCATTAAAGCACTTCTTTTTGTTGGAACTGCAGGTAAATGTGAATGCCTGCACAGACTGGGGCTGACTGAAACTCTAATAATTATACTGCAAGAATATTTTTGATGGATTTTCAACAACTCCAGAGTTCTTGTCAGCATCACTGTGTGGCTTTTTAAAGTTCTTTCCTTTAATGGATCCCAGGACCCATGAAAACATTCAGGTCAGTTTAGTACCAGAGTCTTCCCAAGTAATTAGCAGGTAGAATTACCTGGTAGCAGTCAGTGTTTTCTACTGTAATCTGTCCACAGAAGCTGCTGCAGAGTAATTGCTATCTCTGGCGGCCCTGCAAACATGTCTAATTTAATGTGTCAATAGGGATTTTTCTCTGTTTTTTTTTTTTATTCCCCATACCAGGCTGTGAATTTTCCTTTCAGAAGGCCATACTCAAAGTAAGATGGATATATTCAACATGTGGATTTTAAGGAAATGTTTTTCCCAGTAACAGTAAATGTGTAAAAGCATTTAGAACTCGTTCTCCTCTCCCCATGACTTTTCAACAGGTTAAATAAATGTGTGTAGCAGTCAGATATTCAACTATGTGATCCACAGCTACTGGAGCAGATAAATGCTGATCTGAGCATGGTGTCTCCTTGCCAGCAGTACAATGTTCCAGTCTTCCTGGCTTCTTTGGGGGGATGTTGTGTGGTGTGCTCTGATGCTGACTCAATGATAGCAACTACTGGTGAGACACATACAGCTTTTCAGTCTCCTCTCAGTCAACATTTGCTGGTGCTGAAGGAACAGATGGGCTCGGATCTGCTCCAACATCAGATGTGGAGTGAAGGTATTTACAGGATGCTCCACAGGAGGCTTTTCCACCAGCATATCCTCTGTCGTGGCCGCCTCCCTAGGTGCATACTTCTGTGGCTGTGTTCAGGAGCAGCGCTGGGTCAGAAGGCTGCAGTTTTCTTAACTGCTTTGTTTGTCTAAATGCTACTTTCTTAAGTGGTACATTGTAGGGGCTGTGAGTTTTTGTTCTTTACTGAAAAAAAGGAAGGTCCTATTCTGCGTGAGGGAAAGCATATTTTCTAATGATAAAAGGGGTAATTCATAAAAGGCAGAGAGATATACATGTTATATATTCTTTACAGATCTATAAACAGTCCTTTGAGTCTGTTCACATCACACTGTGAGTCACTGATGTTTCCTATTTAGTTTTCAGTGAAGACCCCAGCATCTCAGTTGTAAAGGAAAAATAAAAATAAAATAAACTCATCGTGAACAAACCCATTGGGCATGTTTCTGAACAGTCCTGGATACACAAAGCACAATATTCTTAGTTATTAAAGGAGAGGATCCCTGAGAATTAGAGCTGCATTGTGTCAGGGATTGTAAGCATACAGAATAAAATGATCCTTCCTGAGAGCACGAGCAAGACCTGAGCTTTGGGTGATGATATTGCTGAGCTGGAGGCAGCAGACCCATATTACATTAACCACTTGATAGTATGATCTTCCTTTATGTTAAAAAAATTCCCTTTGAAAAAGTAATTAGTGTAGATTTGAAACACTAGAGGACTGCGGTGCGCTACTCAAGGTCTTGTTGTTTTCCTTTCCTTAATTTGAGTTTCCGAACTTTAAAATGGAACCTTTGAAATTTAAAGTACTTCTTCCATTGGCTAGGAATCATGTATGTAAATACTGCAATTATGGTGTAATGGATGTCAAGATTAAATAACTGGCACTATAGTGAACATGAACAAAACAATTTTATTAATGAATTAAGACTCTAATACAAAACAAAACTAGATTTTCTGCCAGTTAAAAGATTCTACTGATTTGAATAAACCCAATATTGTTTGTCATCAATACCTACGTCTTTAACATTAAAAACTATTCATATTTTTTATTCTGGGGTCTTAAATCTCTCCAATATAGTAATGCTTCAGTGTGGGTCCTTTCAGAATGAAGACTTAGAATTATAGAGAACTCACTCCAAACTGCCTCTCTATTCAGCAGATTAAAAATTGAGGTCCTCCTCTGGTTTAAATGCCAGTCAGAAAATCCACAGGTAATCCCTGTAACTTTTCATATAAATTTGATAGCAAAAGGAAGTGTACCACCAGTATCTCTATAACATAACTAAGCTTCATTGCATAACTCAAGCCATGATGGAGATTTTGACATGCTCAGTGACAACCTGACAGATGTGTCATAGCGTCTAATCCCCCAAAGCTCTTTGGAAATGGGTGTTTCTGAAAGACCAGATTGGAAAACATGCTGCTTTTTTATTAAGCTTTTTTCTCTGTGTCTGTATTACTTACAGAGGCATCTTGTTGCCAGGCTGACTGTATAGAAATGCACTAACTAGGCTTTGTTAGTAAAGAGGTAAAATATGTATCGTTATGTATATTTAAACCATATATTTTATATAAATTACATAAAAATGTAACTGGTTTTGCTTACAGTTTGAAAATATTGAAGTTGGGAATTTATGACTATCTTATTCCACATTTTCCTCTTGTGTACAGAGGTACCTGTGGTGTGTCCCAGCCTCAATATTTCTGGCATTAAAAAAAAAAAAAAAAGTGTTAACATTAATATGGATTTGTGATAAGTTCAGAAAGTATTTTGGAGCAATATTGAAATGCCATTTGTAGGGAGGAAAATAAACTGTACGCTCGAAAGTGATTTTGACAAAATGACCCCCAAATTTAAATGCAGACAGCATCTCTAGTCCTGGGATTTGCCAGCATATCTCTAAACCAGGCTTGTGGGAGACTGAAAGGAGGTTTCATTGCAACATCACTGTGTCCTATAGATTGTGCTCAGTGGCGTCTCTGTTATTTGGATGACATCCACAGTTGGTAAAAAGAGAAAATAGGGCCAGTTTACATTCTGTTACAGAGCAGCTTCCTGGATGACAGAATAATTTCCAATCAAAGTGCCCTGGATTACTCCCTGCTGCGAGCTAATAGGGTGCTAATTAGCATATTTCATTTATTTACTTAACTGGGATAAAAACAATTGGGCACAGGTCCCATTTACATTGGTTTCCTGGGGAAGCTGCAAACTGCTGTAAGTGTAACCGTGCTGCATTAAAAAGATATAAGCTCACATAAACATAAAGTACAGACTGAACACAAACTGGTATGGCTGTCCAATTGCCTCATACACTGAGAGTGGTTTAGAACATTAAATAAAGCTGTATTTCCGTTTTCTTCGAGTCTTTAAGTGGTATAAATGAAACTAGGGCAGAATTTTCCCAATCTCTGCAGGTCCACTAGTGACAGTACGGAACAAATGCTGCACTGTGGAAAGCATCATGCTTTGCTTTGTGCTCTGTCTCGTGTTTGTTATTGCCTTAATATCTCATAACTGTTAACAGCGCTGAAGGGTTTTGCAACTACTGCATTACCTATGAAGCATGGGTTAGAACTGGTTGTCCTGCAACTTTTTTCTTGCTTTCTCCTGTGCATTCCTAGGGTGGGGAATGCCTGCCCTGCACGTTGTGCTGTTCTTGAAGATCTTTCTAGTTGCAGAAATGTTGAAAGTGCCCATTTGTTTATTTCTTATCCTCAGGCTTCCCATGCTCCCAGTTTCCTGCATATTGTAAAACTTCCAAGCATATTGAAAAAAATTCCTGCATATTGTAAAAATTTCAAGCACCCAATTTAGTAGCTCATCTGGGGAAATTTTGAATGCATTTTTTCTATGAGTTTGCAGAGAATAAGGCAGGAATGAAAACTCTTCCATTTTGTTGAAGAGAAGTCGGTTTCCAAACTGTTTGACATTTTAAAGCACATCTTTGAATTTTTATATTTTAAGCGAGAGTTTTATTTAGGATGAAATTCCTTATCCATTTTGATTCACTTTCTACTTAGTTATGAAAATCTGGATTTGCCCTAAGGCACTATAATACCTCTCTGCATCTGGGAGGCAAGTTCATTAAATGAAATGGAGAGATTTTGAGATCAAGAGACCTGGGGTCTGTGTCTGCCCTCTTTACATCTTACTGTGTGACATTGAGTAATGTACCTTTCCATTCTTCAGTTTCCTTGTCTGTAAACCAGAGAGAATAACACTTTATCCTGCCCTTCTTAACATGCTTTAATATTCTCAACTGGAAAATGCTTTTTGGCAAAGATGTGCAAACCTTGAGCACTCCACCCATCCCAACCCTCACTCAGGATTTCAATATGCAATAAACTCCTACCTGAGTATTTCTGTCATGATGTAGTTTTTATCATTTGTCTGGTTTCCATATTCAACCAGAACTAGGGTTATCAGTCTTGTTACAGTCGTTGCTCTGGTTTGTACGATCTGCCTTCCCTTTTCTCCAGCTAGCCTGGGAAGCTCTTCTCATTTTGTTCTGTGGGAGAATTTTGCTCTTATTTTCCCATGACTCAAAGCCCTTGAGCTGGAAAAGAGCAATTCTAGAGCATAAGTTTCCTCTACTGTATTGAATGAAATGCTACTGTGGAAGAATATTGCCCTTCTGCATTTTCTGTGCTTGTAAAACACATTTAGAGCATTCAAAGATAAAAATTTATAAACCAATTAGAGTAGAGATCTGAGCATTTGAGGAGATAGCACCTTATTTCAGACTACTAAGACCTGTTCCGCAGGGGATGGTTTTTCGGTGCTGTTAAAGTTATAATTTGCCCCAGAAAAGCATCCTCTTCTGATGCAATGATATGTCCTGCAGAAAGAAATATGGTTCTGTTTTGGAGTTCTGTGAGTAGACCTAATTGCTATGAGTTACTTGCCAAATGGAATTTAAACATGAAATGAAACATGCTTTGTTGTGTTTTCCCCAGACCTACCTGACCATTGTGAAAAAGCAAATAGAGGCACCCACTGAGGACTAGCCCCACAATTTGAGCATGTTCACTGGCCAGTCTTGTTGCTACAGTATACTGGCGCAAGTTCAGGAAAAAGTAAAACTGAAAAATAAATTCCCCAAGGCTTGTGAATTCATGACCACAGTCCCAGAAATACGACTGTTGATCTGTGTAGAAGAAACTACTGGCCATGTTTTTCCAGGGCCATTTGAATTCCATCAGGGGCCAAAAATCTGGATGATAGTTCTGTAAAATTTTAGTGTGTGCCATGTTGGAGAGCTCATCATCGGCGAGTGAACCAATTTTTCAGTAATCTTTGTCACAGCAGGCAAGATAGAAATTGGTCTGTAATTTGTAATCATTACTTCTTTGCTTGAGATTAATCCTGGATCACCCACAGTGAAAAAAGATGCCTCCTAACCTCAGGAAGGACCAGTCTCCATTCAGAAGGCCACTAAGGCTTGCTGTTCACAAAGCACACTTTGTCTTGACCATCCTCCTTTTTTTATGTCAGATGAACTTTTATCTATGTTCTGCTTTTCGCTACAAGGCTGAATACTCCAGACATTTTACATAAAGCGATTTTCTCAATTCTTAGTATTGTGAAAGAGATTGGAGGGTGGAGGGAAGAGCTTTGGAGTTTTCCTATTGATATATTTTTCAGAAGGGACAAAAAAAAAGTACTATAATCCATGCAAGTAGATGTGGGCAGTGAATAAGAAATAACCTTTATTAACATAGAAAGGCTCTACTTACTACCAGGTAGTTAATATGAGGAATTTGGGCTAAAGTATACTGCGATTCGCAAGACGTGCATTGGCTTCTGAAAGCAAAGCACTGACAAAGCAACCGAGCCAGTCTGGTGCTATACTGTACATAAAGAAACCTGTGCATTGGAAAGCTATTGATCTCAAAAATTATTTCTTAACTGATCTCTTTAAGGTAATACCAAAGGTTCTTACACAATGTTATTCTGATATTTTTTTTTTTCAGTTAAAAGCCACCTTCATTTGGTCACTGATTCCCTTCCTTCCCCCTCCACTCCTGACTTTCCGTAGGCAGACTAAAAGGAGGCTTGTCCCATAGTTTGGCATTCTGCCCTAAAATGCTTCAGTTGAAATCAGATTGTTTGCTTTAATATTGAAGGGCTGTAAAATAAGAGATAACAGAAAAAGGAAAAAGAAAAAGGTAGATATGTGAATTGATTGCAGGAATGGCTGTTGGATGCCAACACTGAAAACAATAACTGTGGTTATAGTATTCATTGGGTGTTACATTTCCAGTAAGGTAAGTATTAAAACCATTGATCACTCCTATTCAAGGATGATAAATTCAGTGTAGGATGGGTGAAAGAAAGCTTCTGGAGTGCTTAGGGCACTGGAGAGCTTTTTTTATGATAACACAAAAGAAAAAGTTACAGAAGCTGAAAGGCAGTGTTCAAATACCAACAAATAGATACGAATGGTCTGCAGTGAAATTGGAAATGAAAGATTTCCTAGCATCAGGTACCATCATTGATGTATGCACATATCCATATGGTGGTATAAAACATATGGCGGCGTAACCATCACTGAATGATCTAGGAGTTCTTTTCCAGTATATTTGCTATACTGTTGTGTTCCTAAATAGCTGTGTTGGTGTAATTTTCTTGGATTGGGATAAAATGTCAGAATAATGTTTTGAGATCTCAGTTTTCAAAGAACGAGCATGTGAATTGGAATACATATGTAACTTAAAACAAGCTTAAGGATTAGGAATCTTTGAATAGCTTGTTTTGGTTAACTTTTCTCTTGATCTGTAAACACCAGAGTTACTGAGCCGACTATAAAGAGAGCAGCATAAAATACTGGAAAAAATCTCTTATGTAAATTACTGGTCATGTTGTACTGACTACTTCTTTTATTTATTTGAGAAGCTAGAAGCATCTGTCTTGTACTTCAGATTTAAGATAGTTCCAAGAAGGGGGCTCTGGCAAATTTTGATCTTTCTAATATATCCATTTAACCCATTAATTTTAGATGAATTTTTGGAGTGTCACTAGAGGGCTGTAGCTTGATTTTAATTTTCCTTGGTGTTTGTGTTTGATGTGGAATGTTTATACTTAACTGAACTGAGATCCACACAGAATTTGGGGGAAGCTTGGCACCTTTTTTACTTGTGTTATAGACATTCTTCTTTGCTTAATTGGGTTGTCTCTGGTTTGGAGGTTTTCCAAGATGACCTTCGTTTATCATTTGTGGTGTGGTGTTCTGTTATGGGTTTCTCAGTCCTTCCTATAGATCTGTTTTCTTTGATTGTGCACTATGACAAGAGAGGAGAAAGGTTTGGATATTTAGAGAGAATGTTTGTGGCTATGACAGAAGCCAACCATTGGCCTTCATGTCCTGCTCCTGGTTGTGAATGAAGGGGTGCCCCTCGTGAGGAACGTGGTAGGGGCCTGCTGAGCGAACTGATGCTGGCAGATACTTGGAGCGTGGATTGAATGTGTGAGTACCCTCTGTCTCTCTTTCTTCTTTCTTTATGGTCCAGGAACACAACAGGAATCCAGCAAACATGAAAGTAAACTGAGCAAAGAATGTCTACTTCTGTCTCATTTCTCCAAATATTTCTGAAATGAGGTGGTTTTGCATGCCAGTCCTTGCTGCCAGCTCTGTCTGAACATCCTGACTCAGGGATATGTAGTTAAAAGAAACTGAAAAGCCCCTCCTGGCTCTAGGTGACTTATAATGTGAATATTTATATAGAAAAAATTGGGAAAGGGGAGGCATTGTGGCAGCAGGATGACTGCTGAGAGGAGACAACTGGACGTTCACAAACTAATGAAGTTTGTCTGTTTCTGCCTCCTTGCACACAAGAGATGTACTCAGATATATTTACTTAATTAATTTCTGCTATTGTCTCGTTTTCTGCACTCCTTTGTTTCCTGATCAATCTTCTTGTTATTTGAGCTTGCTTTTTTTCTTCTGCTGAAACTGATATGTGCATAAGCTGTAGCAAAGATAGCTGAATATTGGAGATTTAGCATCTGTGACTCATTCTACTGTGAACTGAATATATTATTTTCTTAGCCTCTTTAACCTTTAGAAAAGCATTGTGATATATACACACACACATATATATTCCCTTAAATGAACAAACCTGCCTCTAGTTAAAGAATGTCTGGGGAAAAAAAAAAACCAAACCCCCAAACCTGTGGCTTATGTTTTATGTTTAAAAATTTGGTAATTTAAGTGAATTGATGGTGGATATTTTCCTGTGTACATCCTCCTAAAAATCAAATTCAGAACCCAACTTGTACTGCTCCATAGAGACTTAATTCCTTTATGTTTCAAAAGAGAAAGAACAGCAAAAGAAAAAAAACACAAACAAACAAACAAAAAAAACCACCCCAAAACCGTAAAGATACAAATCTGCCAAATGTAAATTTTCTTTTTGAAAAAGTGTTTTCAGTCAGTATAGGTTTGCATTTTGTGTTGCCTGCAGAGCCACATTTCTTTTTCTCCACCTTTTGTGGACTGTAGAAGAGTGGGAAGAGCGTGACCTACAGGGGAGTCAAGAACCCCCTTCCCTGTCGCTGAGCCTGGGCAAATCCATCTTGCTCTGCTTTCCATTCCTTGCTCCCTCCTGCGAATTCCGCATTGAGGAGTTCAAAAAAAGGGATCCATCCCTTGCCCTTGGTCTGGAGAGGGCCTCTCCCACTGCAGTCCTGTTCTCTGTCAAAACTCCGGGTTGCTGCCGCTGAACAAACTGTAATTTTTTTTTTTGTTTTGCTTGTGCTATTATTATTAACTAGGAATGCTTCAGGAGTAAAACCAAACGACAGTACTGACAGCGTGCAAATTGTGTAGTAGGTGCTACTTGTAAGCAGTTCAGCCAGAGATTCATTCAGCTTTGTGGATGCCAGCTTTTCCTCTCACATTGTTAGCTAGCTGGAGAGGTAACTGCTTGCTTGCTTTCTTAATGCAAAATGAGGTTTTATGTTTTTCCTTAGTGCAGTAAATGACCGTGACTTATAAAATACTAGCAGCTGACATTGTCACGACTTTGATATGCAGAGAGGCTTTTATAACTCATGCTTTCTACTGATACTGTTTTTCTCATAAGGTGATGGTTCTCAATTGTATACAGGGGTGTACAGTAACGGCTTTTTTTTTTTTTTGATACTTTATCAGAAGTCTTTGTGCATCTATCCTTTTGTAAATATATGAAGCTGTAGAGAGAAAAGCAAGGCCACAAAGAGAATTGTTAAATCAGACTTGATGTGCTTTGCCAAACAAAGGGAAAGTTCAAACTGCATTGTAGATACAGTGCAAATGAATTTCTGTGCAGCCATAGACACTCATCTGTGGTCTAATAAAGATCATTCTAATTCTTTCCCTTCTGCCAGGCTTTACTGCCCTGTCTGCCTGCAAATCCTTTTCAGAATTGCAGCACACAGGGTGGGAACCTGGGTTGCCCTGGGAAGTTGGTAAGGATCTGACCGGGGCACCAAACCAGCACTAATCACAGGCCACTTCAAGTAGCCTTCCGACAACATATACTGGATTAAAGAATAATATTTTAAATAAGAACTCAAATGTTCCTCTTTATGTGAACTCTTCTTTTGTAAATCATCAAAAAATTAAGATAGTTACAATATGTTTGAAAGTGGCTGGGAGAGGAAGAAAAAAAGATAGTGTTCACAAAGACTAATTGAAGCATAGAGATAGGTATCTTTCTGTATGTGCTATTTATTATTTTTCACCACTTCTTTTATTAACATGCATCTAGAGTTACATGTTGCTTTAATCTCCTTGATTAAGACTTGCTGAAAGGGTCTGTCATTATTTATTGTCTGAGTGCCTCAGGTCCCACTTTTTGTTTTACGTTAGCTGTGGCAACTACCTCTGACTTGAAAAAAACGTATTGTAGCTTTAGTAAAGTTTAGTAGGACTGACTCTATTTTATTAAAAAAGAAGAAAAACAAAACACAACGAACCTCAAAATCAGTTGTGTGAATAAAAAAGCTTTTCAGAGCTATTTACCGTGTTCTTTTCTTATCACAGCTTTGCTACAAGTATTCCTTTGCTGATGAAATGCCTACTTTTTTCTCCTCTAGTAAATACATGTTTTCCAAGCAGAAATACATTGTCTGTTTGGCTGGAAAGAGTTAACTCAGCCTGCCAGTGCTTTTCTGCTGAGCCACATTTAAGTAGTTCATTGGGGCATTGTGACTGTAAATGAGATATAGCATGCTGACAACTGTTCACGATTTTTTTCATAAATAAATAAAATTGCATCAGAAGATGTTCTACTTCTAAGGAATAGACAGTCAAAGATAGTGGCCTCCCCCGGCAAGTCCCTAGAAACAAACTCGCAGGAGTTTACTATGATTTCAGCCCAAGAGGGGAAAATATGTTTCTAATGTAGGATTTTTTTTTCCCTGTCAGTGGTTCAAGAAGATACTTGAGGAGAACGAAATAAAGGTCCATTGTAAAGGTACCTAACTCATCATTACCACATGCATGTTGCATGTTTCTGCTGTACTGTTGTCTTTGATACTATAAACTTGATTTTGTTTTTTTTTCCTGCTAAATTGTATTTTATATTCAGGAGTATATCTGGAATGATATAATTTAAAGAATATTTCTAACATATGGTAGAAGTATTTGTATGCTTGCAAATACCACTCGGGATCCCAAATCTTAGCTATTAGATACCGTATTTTGATTTTTCTTTGTGTGTGCTTATATCAGAAGGAGAGATTCCAGTTTTGAAAGACTGGTTTTAATACCTATTGGCAAGGGAACATGAGATCTGCTTGGAGAATTGGTAGTTAAAAATGCCATTTAAATATTCTGCTCTGTTAATGCTTCAGGTTAATAAAAACTGCTGTAAGAAAATATTTTAGGATACAGATATTTAGAGCAGTTGGATTACTTTTGACAACAGTGCAAGGAATCCATTCAAAGCTGATTTCCCCCTTTTGTTCACTGAGGACCTGCAGAATCTAAGATAAAAATGGCAGTTGTCCTCAGGGCACCCTGAGGCATGTCATTAAAATTGGAATTTGATCCTCTTTTCATGGTTACTTGGGACAATCAACCACAGCAAACCTGAAAACTCATCAGTTTTCAAAAATATGACATGCCCTTGACTTTGTCAGTTTGGATTCAGTGTGCAAGATTTGAGTATTTCAAAATCCCTTTAGATGTCACTCTGTCTTCAAGAATACAAACATTGTGCCTTGTACTATATAAAAGATAGAGTAGTTCTAAACATTTCTGAGCGCTTACCCTATTTATGACAAGAGACAAACTAAACTATAGTCATCAAAATAAAATGCTTTATTAATTGGGAATTCTGAACACTGCTAATTGTAATAAATAGAAACGTATGCAGCCCAGTTCTTTTTAACCATTAAAACAATTATTAAATGGAAAATTAGAATATCTGAAGTAATCTGAAGCTTTCTAAAGCTGAGTGAAACTACCCATGCTACCTGGCTGTGTATTCTACTTGAAAACTGCAGTTTTCAAAAAGATCTGGAAAATGGATGCAGCACAGCATTTTGCTGTTTGTTTCTCTGTACCTGACCTCTTACTGCTTTGAAGCACCTTGCCTTCCACCCTTTCAGGCTCCCTGCTTTTAGGAATTTACATACATTTTCATATGGTTTTTTTTTTTTTTTTTTTTTTTTTTTTTAATCAATAGCAGAATAATTGCTTTCTGTTGCCTGCAACTGAGCTGCCAGCAAATTGCATTTTGTCTCCATGGCAAAGAAACCATAAGCTGGCCATTTTGCCATCACTGCTGCTTGCTATTGGGAGCTCACTGATGCTTGATGTGCTGGAAGCCATATGGCCTCCTCTCTCTGCTCTTCCTCTTGCTGCTCCCCTGAAAGTTGCAAGTGGAGAAGGACCAGCTGCTGACACCAAGGACAAACAGGGACTTTGTTCAAGAGGGGAACAATGACGGCGAGAGACCTTCAGCTGTACCTCGGTTTCTCCCCAAGTAGTTTTCCTTCCAGCTATCTCCTGTCTTAGACTTTCTGTAATACACATATGCTCCTTCCTTCTGCCTTTTTTTTTTTTTTTTTTTTTTTGGTAAGAGCACTGGTGACTTCTGCAATGTGTTCTAGTTGATGTAGTTAATGTAAGAAACTGNGGAAAACTAAAATTCCTAGTTAAAATGCAAATTATTTGTAACTGCAAATCAGTTCATTTAATAATTGGCATAAAAGTGTTACACATGGAGCAGCACAAAACTTGGCAGCGCTAGGCAGGAGGAGGTTTCGGTGCCTAATCCCCACCAGGCACATGGGTTAAGGTGTCTACTTTTGCCATTTGTGTGGGAAGGAGAAACCTTGCCTGTTCATGTGGAAATTCCTAATTGCTTTCTTCATTTTGACAGATTTATGGGTGACAGCGAAATATAATTGTGAGTAACATAACAAAGTAACACTCATGAGCACCTGTAGTGTTGCTATTATAAATAGGACTACTAACCTACGGCGTTGATTATCGTAAGAGTACATTCGTCTAAAATTCTCACTTTTTCTTGCCATGTGGGTTACTCTCTAGGTCTTCTGCTTCAGTTTGCAAAAGAATTCCTGCAGTCTTCAGCAAGATGGGCAACATCTGTTGCCTCACTTTTCTCATCAGTTATTCAACACTGGAATGGTTAATAGGATGTTTTAGAGGCAAGTAAGTACCTGGTAACCTGTTACTCCTCCTGAATTTCTACTCTCATGATTTAAATTAATGCCTGGGATTTTGGAGAATGCTCTGCTTTGTGAAGTTGTCTTCTGAAGAAAGGTGTTGGACTTTGTAAAACAGAATAAAATAAATTTTGCCTCTGTCACACATCTATACGCTCTGCAGCATTCTGGGAAAAAGAAAAAAAAGAGATCGTCAAATCCGCTGTGATGTCCACACCACTGGTGTAACCATTGAGGGGCTTCAGGTGGATAAATGAGGGAAGGAACCATGACCTAAGGTTGGAAGAGGTTGTGGAGGTTGGTTGTTAGGACACCTCTGTTGTCTGAGTATCGTTTTGCAAAAGCTGACGAATTATCCTATTTCTTTGAACCTTGGTATCCTCCTCTGTAAGTTGAAAGTGTTTCTGCATTTTAAAAAGAAAATTCTACTCATAGACTGTTGTAGGAACAGAAAGTTTTGAAGATACTGTAAAGCTCCTTGTATTAGTTATTATGATGACATACAGTGAATATATATTAGCCCTATTATAAAACAGTGTAGGAATATATCACATCAAGTAATTGATGAATAGCTGTCTTTATTGAGGAAATAAGGAGAAAGAAAGGGAACCTGCTCAAGAGAATGAGCAGTTCTCTGATTTAGGACTATCCAGGTCTCTGACTTCACCTTATGCTGCGCTGGGAAGGCTTTGTGCTCACAGGCTGGACTCCCTCCACCTCAGTCAATGCTGTAGCCTCAGTTGCTTCATGATCAGCTGAGAGGCAGGTAGAAGGGATGTGAAATCCTGGTTCAAGCTTTCTTAGAGGTAAGCTAGAATTCTGTTGAAAAGAACTGGACAATGTCCATGCTTGCATTTGTAGTAACTTACAGGATTTTTTTTGGCAGATTTCTGAAGTCAAGACTATTGTGCCTACAGAGAATAAGAGTGAAATTTTGGTAAGGCTGAGGCTGAGTGTAGTGGTCTGCTAAAAAGACTAGGAAAAGCGTGCCCGATGATGGCACGAGTCAAAAGTGGCTTTGCTTGTGCCTAATTTTGGTGAGGAGAAAGTAACACCTGTGAATCTGAGTTTTCAAAATCCTTCCAAACTTATGCCAGTGGACTGGCCCCTGACAAGTTCCTTGTCTGTCTGTGTTAAATTGGAAAACCTGTCTATGGAAGGGGTTGATAAGTAATGCAGGTGCAGTGACAAAAATTGAAGAAAGATTTATTAGGAACCAAAAGGATGCCTACAGGTGTGTAAGTGGTTTTACTTTCTGTAGAAGGTGACTTCATGTTGGATTGAAGAGAAGGTATGCCAAGATGTCATCTTAAGTTGATTTGTCTTTAAAATTTACGATCAAGTGCTTGTTTGCTACATTTGATGGGAGGAGGAATGCTCTTTGGGGATTGAGTATTGCCTCTTGGCTTGTTTACTCATTTGTTTATTTTTAAAATCGGGAACTATGATTGTGGATAAAATTTCAGAGGAATGTGAGAGGGATAGAGATTAATTAAACTTGCATTTTTTTACAAATTCTGGATTTTAATTACCAAAGTTTATTCACATCCCTACATTTGGATATTCCTGAAACAAAATTGATAAACTAATTAAAGCATAATAAACTACCAACAAAAAGTCTAATTTAAATAAGAAGAAGACATATAACTTGTAAAGGATTTAAAAGTTCTATGTTTTCTTAAACAGCAGATGAGGAGAACCACTGGGGAGCCAAAAAAGCAAATTGGCTGACAAACATGACCGGGGGTGGGGGGTGAAGTGTGTATGGGAACGTAGCAACAATAATCACCTTTTAAATTAAAGGCTGATTTTTCAACAGAAAATGCACTTCTGTTGCCTGATTGCTTAACTCATGCAATCATTTTGTTTTTCAAAATGTCACCCCTTGAGTTCATATTAGTATTAAAGAATTTCCAATTTCATTATTTGTAAGGAGAACATCTAGATTACAAAGGACAGCTTTAAAAAATGCTCCAAAGTGAAAAATGTCCCTTGGAAAAACTTCAAAATGTTTTTCTCCTTTTTTGAAGTTTTGCATATTTTTTATTTTGCATATTTGTATATTTCTTATTTTTAAGGAAATATTTTTCAAGTCAGTTCATTGTTAATTTTTCATCCTTTTTTATTTATTTATCAATCTTTCATTTACTAGTGCTAGTATTTTAACATTAATTTTGGAAGGATTTGAACGTGTTAGAATTTGTTTTCATTAGACTAAAGTAATTGCTTCATGATCAGTTATCTGCTGTAACTCCATTGACCTTGAATAAGGGAATGGCAAGGAGACTCCCACTCGTTCTATTTGCTCTTCCTGTTCCCTACTTACTTTCTTTTACAGGACTAGTTTTTCTCCTTTTTTGAATATTTGGGTTTTTTTTTCATTCTCATAGCTCTGTGCCATTGTACTAAATACCTCTTAAGAGGTAGCAAAGGTATATGCATGTCAATATGCTGAAAGTTATATCTTTTATACCATAAATGAAAACTTGAATTATGCCGTTATTGAGAATTGTTTATTGAAAATACAATACAAACTCTGAATAAATTCTAGTGTTATAAATCCTATATGTGGATTGCAGTTGCTGTGAGACTGAGCCCTTACAGGTTCTTAAACTTTCCTCAGGATAATTTTAAAGCTTCACTCAGCCTAGGATTTTAGCTTAAATCTGTTAAACAGAAAGGTCTTAAGATTGTCTGTCTGAGTTTTCTGTAGACAGTAACACAAATATGGAGCTTACTCAAAGGCTGGCCTCTCTAGAGTCTGAGTATCCTGAGCAAGGTGCTTCAGAGCAAGGTCTGAATCTAATATTAAAGATAAAATATTGATTGTTTAGATTTCTTGCTGAGAAAACTCATTAGCATTTTAATATCAGCCCATGTATATTTTCATATGACATTCTTTTAATTCATGTTTGGCCAATATGAAAAAGCCCTTCTTCTGAGCCTCAGAAACTCCTATACTTAATTTTAAAGAGACATAGGTTTAGTTCTGTGACCTTTATCATAGCAACAGTGAAGAGTAAATCTCATTCAAAGCATTTAAATGAGATCAAACATTACGTTCAGAGTAGGTAGAATGGAGATTCGGCTCTTTTTTTGTAGTGTTTCTGAGCCTTCTTGCCTTTAGCCCGTTGTTGTTAAAGTAGGACATAAATGTATTCCAGTATCAGGCTAAATCAGTGTTAAGGCAAGTTGCCATGTTCTGAAATCACTGCAAATGAAATGTGAATCTGATGTATAAAAGTGAGTGCTCCCTTTAAATTTTAGTGGAAGCATTTTCTTCACATCCTAGTAGTTGGAAACACTTTACCCTTGGAGTGACAGTAGTACACATTAAAGACAGTGTTGGTAATACGTGATAATACTTGTAACGTGGAATTTTTTGAGTGTTTTTATCATGCTAAGCCCCACTGTGATACGTCTCCACAAATAGCACCAATTAATCATTACAGATATGGCTTAGTTTTGGTCCATTTACTTTTCTGACACCAAAAAATGTAGACTTGCAGGCATTTAGTTCTGAATACAAACTGAGGGATGTTTTGTTATTAAAATTGAAAAAGATCTTATTTTACATTAGAACATTTGTGAATTTGGAAGTCTGAGATGATGTTTGTTTTGTCTACTGTATCATACTTCCACCTTACTTAGGGATTTTATGAGGGAAGGGAAACAGCTCGGTACCTTAGATAAAAATGGTGGTGTAGAGCGCATTGTGTGAGTGTGGCAATCGGGTAAGGAGGGGTTTGTAAACTTTGTAAAGTATGTAATTCTCCTCCTAGCTTCTTTCCTATCCAGATTTTTTTATGTCTTTAAGTACTTCAGGATCAGTAAATAATAAATTCAATTTACTGAATAGAAGTTTTGTCACTTAGAAATACTCACTTGGAATATATATTTTTAATTGGCATCAATGGCACACTTCCCAGGGAGCATAACAAAATGGATCATTTAATAGATGCCCAATCTCTCCATCCATCTATCTATCAGCGCAGCACATGATGTTTTGACTTTAATATGGTAATTATCTCAGGCTGACTTCAGAGGAAGAAGCTGCCACCCACACAGCAGTGCTTAATTACTTTAGACTTTGGTTTGCCAAGAGAAAAATTGACTTTTTTTTTTGCACATTGCATGGAATTGAAATGATTTCATTGTCATTTTATTTGAAATGCAGCCTGACATCACCATGGCATCATGGGAAAGAGAATGCAAAATTTCTCTGAAATTCTTAAAATAGGCTGAAAGCTGCCTTATATTTTAATGGTTTTCTATGAAGCCTGTGTTCACATTCCTTGAATGTTAATGATGAGCTGCTTCAGCTTATGGGAGAAAGTTTTTTCTGTGAATACATTTCATTTGCAAGCCAAAGAATGCAGTGGTTTTTTTTAAAGTTGCCAAAACCTAATACAAACTTTGGCATTTTAAGGGCAGATGACTGTTCAAATAAATGTTTGCTCACTGTACAGTTTGAGAATGTAACTGATAAGATGAGAGAGATAATGAATTTATGGTAGAGTACAGACATCTTCGGAATCAAATAAGTAATTTTTTTTGTCGTTTACAATCACATCTATTATGAAATGAGGTAAAAAACTTGCGCATGTTTGTTTTCAGCAACTGAAAGCTAAATTTAATATCTATGAAAATTAGTACAAGTTTTAATGTATCTGTTGCTAAACATGCTGCTGATTGCTTTGCCACACAAATAGTGGAGGCAACCTGCTTGAATTAAACACTGTAGACAGATTCTTGTGCTCAAAAGAGGAGGACTTGATTCCTGGGTTCCTGGGTGTTTTGCCCTACGTCCACTGAAGACAAAGGGCTGTTTGGGGATTATTGATTTCGAAGGCTTTATTTGGTCTCTTGCAACCATTAATGCCAGCGGCGTTAAAATCCTAGCTGCCGAGGGGACAGGAGAGGAGATGAAGCAGACCAGTAGCTGGGGTCCCGGAGGGAAAAGCTCTTTGTTGCCAAGGTGGAAAGCGAAAGCTTGGGTCTGGGCTCTGATGCCTTCCAGGGCTCTCTGCGGGTGGACTGCTTTGCAGGGCTGCGAGTGATGCTGAGGTCTGAAAAATATTTAAAGCAATCTTTCTCTAACTACACAGCACGCTGTTGGCTGTGAGCAGTGGAAGGTTTTGGCCAGTGTGCGGGCAGCACATTCTATGCGCATTTCACCTGGTTGTGGGTGCTGAACTGGGGCAAGAAAAAGCACATGCCTTTATCTGTATCCGAATCTGTAATAAGTCTTCACATGGTGAGTGCTGCTAGTCTTGCTGTTGTAATTTTACCCTCAAAAAGAAAATGCAATATACTGTCTTCCCAAATGGCAAATAAATAATATCGAAACTTTCCTTTTCAAGGTAAGATGTATCTTCTTTTTTTCAGTTTAGCCATCTATGTAGGAGAGACCCACTGAAATTATTATTTCGTTGTCACAAACACTTTTCACAAAAGAAGAATGCAGAGAAGCCTTTTGAAATAAAACTGGTGACACTAGAGAGTTTACAAATGCTAGCATATTAATATACAGCTAAAATAATAATAAAAAACACCATGCTGCTAAAGATGTTTAGTATTATCCGCTCGCTGCGGGAGTTTATTAGAAACTCCAGCTTTCTTTTATTAAAATTTCAATTGGCTTGGTGAATGAGATCCTATGTTAGTGTCATAAAGTGAGAAGCCAGAAGGAGAGAATATTGGCATTTAAGTGCAGATTTCATTTTGAAATAGTGTATATTATACCAGAATATTACATATCACAAATATTACATATTAGTGGTTTTGGAAATAGTTGCACTGGTTTCTGTATTCATCAAATTGTCGTTGTTTTCAGTGCCATCTGGTAGTTTATACATGTCATTTTTAAATATATCCAAAGAGGTTTTTAATATAACTATAAATGGAAAGCAAATACTGCATAGATCTGTGAAGATTTTAAGAGATGGTTGGCACAGATGAACTCCCGGAATTAGCTTTGGTGTAAAGGGATGAACTTTAAACCAAAAGACTAGACTTTTCTGGACCCTTATAGGGAGGTCATGGGTTTAAATTTAACAAATGTATCTTTTTAGGCAAGTGATTAGATCGTGAATTTTATTTAAGACTGCTTGGTGGGGTTTTTTCAGCTACATTCTCACTTATGTACAACAGCCATGTGACTCAACTTTTCCTTTTCCCTTTCCTCTTTTTTTTGCCCCTTTCCTCTTTTTTTTTTTGCCCCTTTCCTCTTTTTTCTTTGCCCCTTTCCTCTTTTTTTTTTGTCCCTTTCCTCTTTATTTTTTGGCCCCTTTCCTCTTTTTTTTTCGGCCCCTTTCCTCTTTTTTTTTGCCCCTTTCCTCTTTTTTTTGCCCCTTTCCTCTTTTTTTTGCCCCTTTCCTCTTTGAAAACTGACCACTGGGTTCTCTGCTTTACTCTTCCTACTGCACTGAAGTGGATAATATTGTACAAAGATGCTGAAAGCATTGACAAAGATTATTGTTACATACTGGTCTCTCTACCTCCTGGCATCTTCAAAGAAGATGCGCTAGAAAAGAATAGATGCCCAAGTAGTATGTGGGAAAATGAATGGGATGTGCTTATTAACTCATTTTCAGCCTTCCCAGAATTGTTCTCTTTTGTGTATGCTTACAGTGACCTGTGTTGGTTCTTTCAAACATGCTAGGGTTGACTGAGGGTGAATAGAAGTCTGGTGCAAAGCAACCAATTCAACAGGGTTAGTAAGGCAGGAGCATGACTCTACTCTCCCATTTCTCTGCAGAGATGAAAGGACCTGAGTGAAGACATGGTCAAAGCTTTATCCACCTAAGACTCCACAGAGGGACTATAAAGTGGGGGTGATTTTGAGACTAAGTGGGTTTGTGTGTATATATATATATGCACACATACATAATATAAGTACATGCATTTCAAATCTCGTTTTGTACCTTTGCTTTTCAAGAGCATATCTGGGCTGCTGTTTAATTCTGAATTGATATTTTTCCTTTTTATTTCTTTGTTTCACATAATATAACTTTGGTGGTCTGGACATGTTGCAAAATGGTCATAAATTAGCCTACAGTCTTTCACATGCTGGTGTAATTAACTTAAAGATTTTTCTATTTTATTTTTAAAGAGATTCCTCTGTTCTGTTGTTTGTGATTGGATAATCAGTGTTTCATTACTGGGTGAAGTGTTGCTTTAAAAGTTGATGGCACCAACAACTCAATCCAGCTGGAACCCTCCACGATGGGAAAAAAAAAAAAAAATCTCTCTTTCACATCCCCCCATCTGGATTCTTCAAGATGCAGTGAGAAGTTTGCACTTCTGCAGCTGCAGTTCTTTCATGACAGGTTTGGTAAATTTTACACATGGCTGCCTGCTTGGAAAATATTTTCCAGATTTACATGTTTACAGCATCGACACGTGAAGCTGAAGAACCTTCCTTCTCGATTATGGCACAAGTACTCACAGATTGCACACTAACTTTATAAAATCTGGAAATGGATCATTGACAACTTTCAAACAAATCAAAGTGTCCTTTGATCTTGACTCCAAGTTTGCTTAAGAGCAACAAATACAAATAACTTTTTTTGGTGTTTTTCCCTAAATATGGTCACTATTAATATAACTGTTATATCTCTAGAAACTCAAGCAGCACATGTAGTCCTTTTTTGTTTCAAAGTGTATGTCCTCAGAAGAGAAAAATTAATGCAGCAAATGTAGGCACCACTGAGACCACCGTGTGATTGCATTTGTAGAGGCTGCACAAACTCAGCAAGACGTACCCTGGTCCTTCCTTTATTGCCTCCTGCTTGTGTGGTTTTGTTTTCGCTAATGTTATCACAAAATTGGAATAGCTTTGTTGGAGGAAAAAGCCCGACAATGCATACTCTATGGAAATCTGTAGTTACTTTGATGCAAATTAATTTATTCCATAACCTTCAATTACATTTTTGTGATTCCTACATAGCCACTAAACATGTTTAGTGGTTATAAAGATTTTTAAACCAAGCATTATAAATGTATGCTGTTGGAAGTATGAAAAATCTGCAATAATTACAGAACGCTTGAATTTTAACATACTGCATTCAGGCAGTCATCATCTGTGATGAGTTTTAAGTCACCATATTGCCTATCGCCACTATTTTCCTTGGCCCATCATTTATTCTAGCTTGAGTTACGTTTGAAGATATCTTTCTGAATGCTATAAAAGTTTAAAAGGAAAAAATACAGCTTGCTGACAAAAGAAATATGCATCATTTGTTAACACTAAGATATTTTTATTTTTGTTAGACATTGCTGCTTTTGCAAACATACTTCTGTCTCTTGTGAGCCAGCCTGATTGGAATCTATGGTGCAGTATCCTCAGGATTTTCCTAAGATTAGTCACAGTGCTGCCTGAAATATTTTACCTTTATAACAGATAAACTCTGCCACAAAGGGCATTAAAAAAATGTGATTTCTGTAGCGAAGATAGACTTTAGGAGGAAAATGCTGGGCATGTCAAAACCGAAACCAGCTTTGGAAAAATGTGCAGTCACACGGGTTAGTGGAATAGGTGTCAGGTACCTCATTCGCGAGGGAGGAGTGAGGTGTCCACGGGCAATTGGGTTGTTTTATGACCTGCTTTTGGAGAGCTGAGATCAGATGAGGTTCGAGCTGAGCCTTGCATGTTCCGAGGCAGCTTTTCATTCAGTAATGTTTATTAAGATGGATAGGGGCTTCAAAAGGGTTTGTCTTGTTTGATTTGGGAAGTTCTGAGGGGGGGATGACGGCTTGGCTGTGGCTGCCTGAGAGGTGAGGCTGGGCTCGCCAACCTGGCTCTGCCGACAGCGGCCCCCGGTGAGGGGCTTGGAGGGCTCCAGGAACTGGCAAGGGTCAGACTTCGGAGCTCACCCTCTTCGTGGATAAGACAGACCACTGAAATAAGTTTCAGATGGAAGCACAACATCTATCATTTTAGATCAGCTCCTCATTAATGTTCTCGCACATGTACGCAAGTCACCCGCAAACAAGCAAACGCCTTAAAATCCTTGATGTTTCCCTTACAGGCTAAGGAGAATGAAAGATTTGAATAGAACCAGAACTGAGCCTGTGCCTTCCCGTCTTCTGCTCCCTTAATGGTTAAAAGAGTGCTCTCCCACGCTTTGTAGTGGAAACTTTGCAAGTATAAGAAGACAGCAAATTAGATGACTTTTGGACTCATTTTTACATGTAATTCATCGTGATGAATGGCTGGGATAACCTGGAAGAGCAAGATGAGCTAATGAAAGGGTGATGTAAAATGCAAGTCAAATGTTTTTTTTAAAAAGTGTCATTGTCACCGTAAACGAGAAATGAGAACTACCACTCTGTATTTTGGTATACAGTACCCTCATGGTGGGCTGCAAGGCTGTTTAAAAAAGGAACAAAGCAACAGGCTTGGAAGGAAAATGTGTGTCTGGTTTTCTTCAAGAAAAAGATCTGCTTTTGAACAGAGCTGTGATGCTCATAAAACACTTAATGATGATCTCTAAATACTAAAAGCCACACTGTATACATGCACTGTACAACACTATACACAAGCAAGGGAACATTTCTCTATCTTGCTTTTTAACAATGCTATTTCATCTCCTTGTAGCTTTCTGATACGTGGATAATTTTATTTGAATATAAGCTTTTCTGTCTTCTAGATCTCTGAAAGAGACAGCCCTAACTATAATGCTTTAATCCAAAATTCATCAGTATACAGCACATAAAGGTTTGTGTTACTTTATCAAAGAAAATAAAAAATCTGTAGTATGGTTGCAAATGATGGTTATTTGAAACAGCTGCCAAACAGCTTCCGAATCCTTTTCCCTGCTGTTTTAATACAGAATATCTTTACCATTTTTCCACAAAATAACTTTTTACTCTTACAGTAAAACTTCTGTAGTAGTATACTCGTCCTGTTAATGTCTGAAAAAATAGTTGTTAATAAAACAGTCTGTGGGTTTGTTTATTACTAATTGATTTTTTTTTTTTAAGAGGATGGACTTTGTTAAGCTAATAGGCATTGATATGTTAAAGTTGCTTTTTGAGATTATGACTCCTTGTTTGCTCATAAGTAGGATTAAGCCTAAATGTAGCAGTAGTGCTTATGTGAATGGCAGTGCTGAGTGGAAGGAGAAGGGAGTATTTTATTTTTATCTCTCTATTCCACACTGCAGCAGTTACGGAGAGGGGATGTTTGCCGCTCAAGTGCTCAGGGTCATCCCTGGGTTGGGATGGTGTGGGGGATATTTGCAGCACTGTGTCTGTAGAGTTCTCCTGATCCTCCTGTCAGTCTGAAGCCTGAAAACAAAAGTGGTTTTCTAAAATCTGAAATGTAAACTAAATGCTGCACTTCTGCACCACTTTACACCTCTACAGTGTTCCTGATTTCTGCAGCTGGGCTCCACTGGAGGGATGTGGGGAAAAGCTGTACTTTAGTAATGAACAGTTGACAGTGGAAATTAACATAGTGTTACAGTGGCCATTACTGACCTCTTTTGCCTTCTCTTCCTCCTTCCCTAAGTGGAGGAACCAGTCCTCCAGCATGGCATGGCAGGGATTGTAGAGGAGAGGCAGCATCAGCTGTAGGATTGGGCATTCCTAGGCGGCCACGGGGGCTACCAGCTTCTGTATATTTTTTTTCCTTTCCACTTGCCAAAGCAGTGAGTAGTATTTGGTCTGCTAAATGGTTGAAACGGTACGTATATGCTTTTCTAAGTTTTCATTGGCCAATATGAAAACATGTTTTTTTAGATCTATTTAATTTAATTATTAGCTATATGATGCATTTTATGAAGTAGAGGTTGGAAATTTTTGTGTGCATCTATTTATAATTTTAAATAAATAGAACTCCTTGCCTGTTGTTGTTTGCCTTCCCTGAGAACTAATTTTAAAAATTAGGCACAGTCCCAAAGTTCTTCAGTGGTTTATTAACATAATGACAAAGTAAGAAAATTTATTTCTTGATGTGGACCTTATACCATTGCTTAGATTTATGCATGTGGGTAGTTTCTTTTATATAACAGAAGTATTAGTGTGTGCTGTTACCTTCAGATCTGCGATCATCTGTATGTATCCTGGCTTTCTTTGCTAGTACTTGTAAAAAAAACCCAAGTTGCCTTTGATTATTGTCATTTGAAAGTGTCTTCCTAGTGGGAAGAGTTTCTGGTTGTTGAAACCAACACAGAACATACAGCCTTTATTTATTTGTTGGTGGCAGGTCCAATACTTGTGTGACTGGGAAGAGAGACAGAGGGACAGCGGTAGTAGCTGTACATCTATCATAAGCTGATGGCAATGATGAAGGCTGAAGTTGATGGTTTTATGATATCCATTTGGGGAGAGCATAACAGTGATGGTAGGATCTTCTTTGCTTATTCTCTTTTTCTGTATGCCTTTTTTCCCGCCCTTGATAATTTGATGAGGACAATTTCAAACATCCCTTAGTTTTGAATCAGATGAAGTTGAGAGAAAGAGTGGCGTGACAGCAAAGAGAGCAGAAATTCTTTATCCCAGTGTACTTCTCAGTGAAGTGACTGTTATAACGATTCCTGTCCAGGGATGAACTTGACAGTAGATTTCAAAAGCCCTGAGATTCATGGATAGAAGGCAGTTGATAAATTAAATTATCATCCAGATGTCTTCCCTTTTGGCTACCTTATCACGCTATAATTTTTTTTAATGAGATATATAATGCAACTAGTTGATGTAAATGAAACAACAAAACCAAAATCTTTGTTTCCTTACTACATCTTGCTTCAGAGTGGTGAAGACTGTAAACTGCGTATCTGTTAACTATTAAATATTTGAGTTTGTGATTTCAGTGCTTTGAATTCCAAGGTATTTGTTAGTGAGAAATTAACTTAGAAAATGCTTTAAAATTCTATCTGCATAGCATGGGATGTGGAATGCTACCAATTTTAGCCCCAGTGTGATCCAAAGTGTTCTGGCGTTGTCATGAGGAACATATTCTTCTCATTCCTCATGAGTCTTCTGATGGTGACTTTTCATTTCCCGCTTGTTCTTGGTGTGGAACCAGCTGTGGTTAAGTGCGGTGCTCTAGCCCTGGTCCTCTACAGAAAAGGGAGTGTGCTAGGTAGAAGGTGATATTCTCACTAGATTGTGTTATGCTTCCATGTTGTTGCTGTTGCCATGAGCTTCTTCAAAGGGCTCTGGTTTGTCATGTAGCACCTGTTAAAATATCAATTAGGGCCCCATATTACTTGGTTTTTGGCCCTCCCTTTTCATCTCTTTGTAACTGACTGGATCCTATTGTCCTCAATTAAACTTTCACCAAAGTATCAGTTAGAGACAGTGAATACAGACAAGAAGCTTGACTCATGGTTCTTCTGGAAATCCATTTGTTCTCATATTTTTCTAAATATTATGACAGAAAAAGTGTCATAAATGTCATTATAAGGTACAAATGAGAATAGATTCTCTCTCCTCCACCTCCCTAGGTGAATAAGGTTCTCCATGTAGTATGGCTGTGAGAGATTATTTCTGAGCACTTCTCAGGAGGAGATTTTGACTGCTTTGGTACCACTGGGGATAGATTCTTTGTGTGCTTTTAGTGTGTACTTGAAGAGAAATGGGAAACAGAGCACGGAGTTATCAATAAGCAATTATTTCACAGAGAGCAGTCACAAGTCAAGGCTTTTGAGTGCTGAATTTTGTGAAGTGTGGTATGTATTTAGTACCTTTTTTTCCAAGTTAGAAAAGCAGCTGTTAGGAATTTTCCCCCGTCTCTCTACTTTTCTCCAAACAGGAAAATCTCTAGCATAGTCTGCCCCAAGTGGGAAATGCTCTGTGAATTTCTACAGATAATGCTAAGCAAAGAGTTAAGTGATAGATTCAACTTCTGCTGATCGTTGTTCATGAAGTAGAAGATGACCTTACTTGACTCTCATATTAGATATCGTATTTGCATGTTGGCAGGCAGAAAAGTAAACAACATTTAACTTGTAAACTTAAAACTTAATTAATGGTATTAAAGTAATTGAGAGGATATGAATGTAAAATGCCAAGATGCCGTTTTTATTGCACTCTGTACAAAGCAGAACTGTAGTAAAAGTAAGTTATTCTGCAGCATAGAGGAGTATGCATTATTAGTACATTAATATTTGTGTTTATGGGAGCTTTAAATGCTTTATATGGCAATTGAAACATTAAAAAAATATATCCTGGAGACTGCCAAGAATCACAAAGGACAACAAATATGTTAGGGTATAAAGTATAATACTGTGTATTTCCAGAATAACCCAAAGACCAGCAAAAGCCATATTGGTATGGATGTGAAAAAAACCCCAACCAGCTAGGGTTTTTACTAAGCTTTTACTGGTGTAGAGGATGCAGGAGGCCTTATCGTTGATGCCAGACTCATTAACCTCTGGCAGCCACCTAGATCCATTTTTGATGTTGTGGCTGCGTCAGAGGCACTCGTTCCTTGCAGATGAGTCACTCAGACCTGCATGTAGCACGGCGGTGACACCACTTGCAGTAGCTGAGCTGGTGTTTCTGGGAGAGATCAGGATCCATTTGGTTCAAGAAGGTACAATTTCAATAATGCAGCACTGACATGTGAATCAGCGAAAAGAGAATTGAATCTTCTGTATTTATTTCTGTATGCATGGGAGTGCATAGGAATATAATTTTGATGGGAATGAATGGTTAATACAGTGTAATTAAATAACCTTCAACACTTTCCAGTGTAACATTTCTGACAGTCATAATGCAATGGCAGAGCTATTAATTAAGTGGATATATAGAAAAGTATGGACAGATTATCCTGAAGGGTAATTGAGTCAGGTAAAGATGAAATGAGAAATTCAAGTATAAAAGTGAAGAGAGACAGAAAGGAGCAAAACGAAACATCTGTATTAAAGACTTTTGTAACAGCAAGTCACGTAATTGGATTGATATTCATTAGGCAAATGAATTTGTGTGCCACTATTACATGTTCTAGCAAGTGAACTCTTAAAAAAGCCCCCAAATCCTTTCATTGATTGATTCATTGATTTGTTGGAAAAAATCTCATGCTTGGCACTGATGCTATGAGTAGTATCTAATGAGGCTACAGAAATTATAGCAGAGTTTACAGTATGATCTGTAGAATGAATTTTTTTAATTGCTACAGATTTCCTTATACTTTTTCTAGAAGACCTTTATAAAAATGCTGTATGAGAATCATACAGAATTTGAATGCTTCTAGGAAAGAAGATGGTATACTTCCTATGTGGTTTTTAAAGTTAGCCTTTAGGAATCTGTATCCCGAAGAATGTATCCCGAGGAAATACTCCTTAGGATCAGTAATCCAGTAAGTGTTTATATGTGTGTGTATGTATGCACATACACAAAAAGGCATTGTTTCCCAGAAGGAACGGAAAACATTGTGACCATGGATATATTACTCCACTACAAATGACGGTAAATCCAACAGAGAGCTCTGCTGGGTTTTTACAATCTTGGTTTCTATGTATGTGTATTTTCAGCATTTTATCATATGAGGAACATAATGTAGAAAAAGTAGTTCAGCTTTTTGTTTATAATTAGTGATATTACTAGGAAATCTTCCTGAAATTAAACTGTATGTCACCTTCTAACATACTCTTTTCTTTTAGTAGTGTATGACGGCGTTTGACCCTGGCTAATGTTTTTCTGTTGTGCCTGAGAGAGAGAAAATATATTTGCTAGTTTTCTACCCTATAACTAAATTAATAGACTCTGGGACCAATTCATTAAAATTTTATATCTGATTTGTTTGGGTCATAGCTCTGTTATAACTTGTTATAAATATCTTATATTCCTTAATATTGCATACTCTATTAAGATAGCAGACATTAACAACAATAGCCCATCTGGAGCTAGAGGGAAAAAGCCATAATCATTTACCTTGCCAGCTGAAAAATGACATAAAAACCTTATGTGTTACAAAAGTGATTTGACCCCTCTCACATGTAATCAAGGAAATTATAAATAATTAAATGGCCTTGGGAGGATCAATAGAAACTGTCCACATTCCACCCCTAATGTTCTGATCCTTTTATTTACCTATTCAGGAATTCACCAAATGGTAGACTCAGTTAAGGTCTCTTTTTTTTTTTTTCCACGTTCTTTCATAGGAGATATTGAACAATCCTTACTGCTTTATAACAAGATTAAGGTAACACTGAGACCCCAGCTTTTCTATAGAAATTATTTCATGCATTGTTCCCTAAAAATACTGATTCTGACTCAGGACCTGTGAAAACAATTTGGGGGAGTGTTCTGCTCTGTTCCCACCCATGAGGGGTAGGGAGAGCAGGAATAGGACCCAAACACCTCAATGTCATGTAGTTCCTCCATGGCTGATTACTGTACATCTTGCTCTTACTAATGCTTTTCTTCTTGGCTTTTCTTCATTTGTTCCAAGCTTGTCTCTTTACCCCGGTAGCTGATTTCTTCCTCATATCTAATGATAGGACATGTGGGAATGGTTCAGAGCTGCACCAGGGGAGATTTAGATTGGACATTAGGAAGTTTGACCACCAAGAGGGTGGTCAAACACTGGAACAGGCTTCCTAGATAGAGAGGTGGTTGGTGCCCCAAGCCTGTCAGTGTTTAAGAAGCATTTGGACAATGCCCTTAATAACATTCTTTAACTTTTTGGTTTGCCCTGAATTGGTCATGCAGTTGGACTAGATGACCACTGTAGGTCCCTTCCAACTGAAATACTCTATCCTGTTCTATCCTGACATCTTTTTTAAAGAGATGCAAAGCTGTCACTCTGGCAATAAAAAGGCAACTTTTGCATAAATCAAAAAAAACCAAGAAAGACCTCATGGAAAAAAAAGGATCAGAGATGAATTGACATTATTAGAAAAGCTATCAAGCACTGATCTTGAAGAAAACTCCATACACTCTGATGAACACAACAAGGGAGAACTACAGACGGGTTCCCTGAACCAGGAGGGACCATCATGAGGGAAGGGGGAGGGGGGTGAAGATAACTGCCTGTTTTATTCCTTTAGTAAACTGAGAAAATTGGGGTGGTGTTGGTGGGGAAGTTGTCTGTATTAACTAGAGTAAGTGTCAGTTCAGAGACCAGGAATCCAGATTGTCCTTGACTGTATAAGGTGACAGTATCTCACCAGATGCTTGTGACTTTAAAGAATGACACAGTTGCAGATTCCTACTTTTATTGACTGGTTTTGTGTTACCGCCATGCAAATGCTAGCCCTGGCACTTGAAGTGGCTGAACTACCACTGACTAGTGGTAGCATTAGGAAAATACAATAACCTTTTGAGTGTGTTAAGAGATTTGTATCATCAGAAGTTTCTACGTTTAGAGTAGATTAACTCAATGAAATCATAGATGAGTACTGCTTCTCCTTCAGGGAAATTTGTGCATCAGTTTGAGCATGGGTGGATAGTTTGGTAGCATAGTGCCTTCCATTCTCCCCTCTTAAATAAGATTTAAATTGTCTTTCCTCTAATACTAAGGTGAAATCAATCAGTCAGGGAAAGTGGGAAGTAACCTTTTTTTTTTTTTTTTTTGCTAATGCACCATAATAGTAAGCATGTGAAATGGAAAACCTGTTAAATGTGAAGCATAGATCTTTCAGAACATTGTGGTACAATAAAAAAATTGTGAATACTTCCACGTGATACAATAATTTAAGTGTGGTTTTTCTGACATGTTTTTTAAAGCGTATCTAAAGCTTTTGTGCAATGCATTTAGAAACTAGTGAAATATTTCTCTAGAGTGTTTCATGATTGTAGGTACAAGATGTGGTCACTTTTGTTATTAATCATGGTGACAATTGTTTGTCTTTAGGCCAAGGACAAGAGTTCCTTGTTGTTGATCTAGTCAGTACTCTAAAGTTTGTAGTGGCATGTCATTAATATTTATGCTGCACAGGTAATAGAGTAAATATTAGGGCTATGAATTATTGAAAGTGAAAGAAAAGTAGAGAAATACTGTTTGTTAGTTTGGTTGTTACATAGTTTTGTACGTCTGTGAGAAATGAGGGACCCGTGGAAGAGAGCATCACGTTAAGTACTGCTTATGACATCTCTGTTAATGGGTATTTTCATCATCAAATGTTATGGAAGTTTAAAAATAATTTTAAGTGCAATTCTTATGATGAATTGTAGAACAAGAAAGCATGACAATTTAATACAGCTGCTTTAGAGAGGATAAAGCAATGTCCTCTACAGATTACTACCCTCCCAAGGAAGTGGTTGACTCAGAGTACTGTTAGTCTCTACCGTGATTTCCTGCATGGCATGGGACAAGTGCTTCAACCCCACTTTTCCCTGGTGTTCTAAGGTGAATGATGATGTGTTTGCAACAGGCTTTCTCGATCATCATCTCTGAACTGCTGCTGTTCAAGGAGCTGGTCAGTGGACATACGTCTTTGGTAGGCTTTATGTTAAGTTTCTTTCTTAAATTTGGGGAAGGATTGTAAGAAAATTGTGTACATGCAAATTGGTGGAGTGCAGGTGCTCACATCTGCTAGAGCACAAACCAGAGAAATGAGGAATGGTGTTTCTTTCTTGGGGGAAAGGGAAATTCTACCATTTGTAGAAGTTCACAGCTGGCACTGTATTTAGCAAAGTGAACAAGGAAATCAACAAGGGTGATATATAAAGAGAATGAGACATACACTTGCACCAGCTACTGGAGTTCTGACTTGCATATGCACCAGCAAAGTAGCAGTTATTAATTAAATGATGAAGGTTTACAGAGCGGCCTGCCCCTAATGCCGGAGAAGAACTTGCAATGTTTGGTCACTCGGGGACAGGCAACTCATCCAGCTGATGGTTCTGTAGTTTGAGTTGGACAATAGTAAATTGAATTCACAGGTTGCATTCTTGTTCTTAAAATACGTTCTCTTCCTTGGCTATAGTTTTTTCAGAAGTGTTTTCAAAGCTTCATGGTCCTTCCCTAGTAGTTGGTATTGACCCCAGATCAGTCATGGAGATAGTAATGAGAAGGACAGACACTTCTGTAGTGATCCGTGCAAAGTTACCTAACCATATCCAAAATTACTACCAAAGCCTTAGTACTTGCCAACAGTTAGTGGGGTGTGCTATCAAAGTGATCTGAGCTGCTTTCTGTGTTATGCATATCTAGCTTTATCCTGTTTCTTTGTTCACCTTCTGTGGTACTTGTTAAACCTGACAAACCTCGGTCCTCATGTAGGACCGAGCACTATACAGGAGACTGAGTCAAACCTAAGAAAGCTGTCTCCTCTGCTGAAGCTTGTAAGCAGCAGAGATGTGAAGAGACCCCCTGTGCCGTGGTGCTGACTTACAGTGGAGTTCAAAGAAAATCTGACCTGAAGAACCAAATCCCACATCACCTGGGTAGGATGATTGTGCTTGTAAGGTAGACCAGGCTGATGACAGAGTAGAAAGTCAGCTCTGGGGTCATAATTAAGGATCCACAGTAATTAAAAAACCACATCAATTCAGGATTGAGGGAATTGTTTAGGTCTGACAGAGGCTGCCAAAGAGTCCAAGCAGTGAGGCAGAAGCCAGCAGGCAGTGCTGGAGCTGGTCAAGCAGGCCAGCCAGGGACAAGCTGTAATGCAGGCATGACAGAGGACGAGATGAAGAAAATGTAAGAGGAATTGGAGCTGAGCAGGTAGGAAGCAGGATCAAGGACCAGAGCCAGGAATCAAGGTGTGAAGCATGCTATTGAGGCAGACTGTGAACTCCCAGAAGGTTGCCTGTACAGACAGCTGTTTGACGTCCCCTGTCATTAAGCAGATGCATTGAATATGGTCTTTGTTTTCTGTTACCTCTGTCACTATTGACCAGTGACCAGAGGAGTCTCACTCCAGCTGGGCAGCGAGTTCATTACATGCTTTTATTTTTGACACTGGCTTTAGCGTGGCTGGATCTGCAGACCTTCTTGTCCCGGTGGTTTTGTTCCGTCTACTGAGTTTGCAGTTCTTTATCAGACGGGCAGTGAAGTTGTTTACCAGACATTTACATTCTGACCAACCAGGCTGCCTGGGCTGGGGAGAACTAGAGGCATATTCCTCCTTGGCCTATTAGGCTGGTGTGTCTCACCTTTGCTCCTTTGCATTGAGTCTTTCTGATTGCTTGAGGATGGCAAGGCTGTGATTTTGCTGACTGTGCTGCTTTGGTTCAGCTGTGAAGCAGTTACTTATAATTGGTGCCAAGGAGTAGCAATCAACTGGAAAAAAAAAAGCACTGGGAAAAGTTGATTTTCTTTTTTTTTATTTTTCTTTTTTTCTTTTCTGCAAAATGTTTCTGTGAGCTGAGGCTTGAAATGAAAATGTGTGTTGAGGGAAAGAAGACATAGTGGAGTCTGTTTTTCTGTGTTTTACAATGAAAATCTGCCTCTGGAATGGGGAAGGAAGAGGAAAACATGGAAAACATGATGATTAGGACATATGCTGCTTGTGACCAGTTCTCAACATTACTTTTTATGATGTCTCAGGAGGGTGTAGATTACACAAAGGAACAAAATTTCTAGTTTCAGAGTTCCAAGAAGACTGTAAGCATTTGCTTAGATTAAAGTGAGAATTGATTATTTAGAAAAAAAAAAAAGACAGACCCTACAATGACCAAAAATAAAGACAGTTCAGTGGTTTGGATATCTGTGGGGAAAAAGTAGTTTCCAAATGCTAACAAATATGGGAATTTAATTACTCTCCATAATTATGTATTCCTCATCGGTGGATCTCAGGGTCATTTTCACACTACAGTATGGTTGGGGTTGTTTTGATCATTGTTTACTAGTGTAGTTTTGTGCTTTTAAACAGACGCTGAATATTCTACCCTTAAAATAAGCAAAATAAATTCTGATGTCAGCTACTTCCAAACATTCAGGAGACAAGACAGAATATTATTTGGATTTTGACAAGCAATTTCCTTTTTTTTTTTTTTTTTTTTAAGAGTAAACCTTACACTGATACGTGAATATTGGAAGTACATGACACTGCAGCTTTGCAGCACAGAGTGCTTGCTTAACTCTACCATAGTTCGTCGGTTGGTTGTGGTCATTTTTAATTATTATTTTTCAAGCCTTTAGCTTAATAACATCTTATTATCCAATTTCACCTCTCTTGCTACTTGAGTTCTTAAGGTCATCCAGTTCTTACTAAATTTTAATCTCTCATTTCTTTCATGTCTTGCTTCTTTTTGCTCTGATTGCCCTCATCAAATTCAATGATACCTTATTTTGTAATCACTAAAATCAATACTAGCATTTCCAGGTCCTTGATCCTATTTTGTCTAAAAGGCTCAATTATTATCAACATTTTTAGTTCAACTTATGTTTAATAGAGCAAGTCTCTTGCAATTTGAGTTAAATCTACTTAAATAAAAACTACCGTGATAAGAATGATATGCCTAGCTCACCCCCTGACTTCCACACCTTTTCTGGTCTGGTTAGCGCTTTTGTGAAAGTTCTTCCCTTCCAAAGGAGCTCTTTCCATTTAATTTTATTTTTTATATATAAGGAGTTGCTTCTGCTGCTGCTTTTTTATACATCTATTTGTACAAGTGCTATGAAAACCAAACATAGGTAATTTGAAGATTGAAACTCCAGTTACCCCAAATAGATGGTGTATCCAATTTTTTTTCATCGCTATGTGTGAGTCTGGAATTCACACACCTGTAAACAGTTTTTGGCTGTTAAATTGTTCCTAGTGCACATGTAATCAGGAGAATGGGGTGCATATGTTATACTCAAAACAGTTTTAGATAGAGCAATTAAAAATGAGTTGCTGGAAACAAGCGTTTTTTATCAAATGTGTGCCACTGGATTTGTTGTAGGTTTGAAACCTGAATGAGATAGTGGAAAAGGATGACAGCAAAGTTTCCTGAGAAATACTTTACGTTTTGAATTTGAATCCCTGTTCTCAGTTTTTTAGGACAGCCAGGTAAAGAGTTAACACTGATTCACTTCATTCTCCCTGGTTACACAAATAGGTGCCAAAACTTTGTGTGGAAACTAGTAGAGGTCTGTAACAACATAATTGCTTTGTCGGAGGGAGCGAACCTGAGACCTCTCCCTCCGAAGCACAGACCTCTGCTGCTGAGCTGAAGGACTGATCTGCTGGCTGTGAGCAGTGACGGGCGGCTGTTCTCTTTGGGTCAGCCGCAGCGGGAGACAGGAACACAATGTGGTAGTGTTTAAAAGAGTTTCTTTTAGAATTTTTACTTTTTGGAAATAGGAATTATGTAAGTCAGCTACAAAGAGGCTCTCTGCTTAGCTGCAGCTGGCGTCATGCTGGTCACACTGAGCCAATTAGGCTTCCAGAAGTCTGACCGTGAAACTTATACCAGTGGCTTTGTGCAACAGCCACAGCATTCGAACTGGAAGGGGGAGAGGGAAAGGGGGAATAAAAAAAGTTAAATCATTAGCCTCCAGAAAAGTGTACAATTCCAGATAGTGCTCAAAATTACAATTGTGATTTTAATGAAAGGTCCTCTGGCTCAATAAATTTTAGAGCAAAGCCCTGCTGGTTCAAATTATTAGTGCACACCTTAGACCTGGTGAGTTTTATATAGTTTCATGTGGCTCTTTTAACATTTTGAACAGCTTTAGTTCAACTCTATTGACCTCCATGTGAGAACCCTTTTATAGACTTACGTAGAGATGAAATTAACTCCTAAGGAAGAGTATTAATGGATTGGGATTTCTCATAATCTTCCTTGGAGATTGGGATGTTTTCCAAAACAGCAGTATGCTTTTGAGTGGAAGAAAAATTATAGATCTGGGTTCCCTCTGGCTTAATTTAAGAACAGTGATATTTTAATAGAATGAAATGCTACCGGGTCAGGACTATAACTGTCGTATTTCAGTTACGGTGGATTGTATTGAGAAAGGTAGTTCTGGCTGTCCAGGTAGCGATTAGCTTGCCCCCAATTATATTGTTCTCCTTTTGAGTTTCACTTAGTATCGTTATTGTCTCAGTATTATTTTCTATTATTCTGCATCCAGCTGTTGCATCCTGAATACAGTTGCAGTAATCATGTGGAGCGGTTTGAGCTGGCAGACAGGGATGCAGGTGGCTTTTCACTTCTAGGTCAGAGGATTCAACAGGTGGGTGGAGAAAGCACAGAATTACAGCTTTAACCCTCTCATTTTAAAGGCTGTTCAGGACTGCTTTGATGACACATCAGAAAGAGAGTTTCAAAGCAGTGCTGAAGTGGCATGAGTTTATTTCATTTTTATCATTTGATAAGCAGATGGAAGACTTATTATCTGCAAGGTTAATGACAATAAATTAGATAGGCAAAAGATGAAGGAAAAAACTTCCTTTGCTTCTGTTAAAAATAAAATAAACATTTAGTTTTCTGCAGGCAACTGCGAAGTACTGCATTAAACACACCCTTTTTTTTTTCCTGCATACAATCCGATCATGGATTTCAAGGACAAATAATTTTCTTTCCCAATATTTTCTAAGTATGAAATAAGGAATATTCACCATTCAGCTGTCACACCTCTGATGAGTCAAACAGAAGTTACAAGAGGTCTTCACTGCCTGTAGCATCTTATAGGCAAAGCTTTTCTGCTACACTAGTTCTGTTCATAGTTTCCAGAAAATATTTTCTAATGCTTATTTTGAAATGATTATATGTTACGGTATAAAGTCCTGTCAATGTGTTCTGTATACTCTACATAAGTAATGTGTGCAAAGAGAGAAACTGGTCATCCTACAGACCAGTCATGGAGAATGCAGTATGATCGAAGTCCTGGACAAGTAGGAATGATGTAGAAATATCATCATGTGATACAGGGTTTGCATTGCTGTCTCTGGAAAACTTGATACTTTCTGCCTATGTCTACAGTGTATAGGCTAGCAATCCATCTCAAAGGTACAGAATATACAAGAGAAGCTTTTGGAAAGGGCCAAGACCTTCATCAAAACAATAGTATTTCTCATCTGACCACACCACCCAAATTGAAGAAGGCAGAAACAGGGGCTATGAGAACGAAGAACCGCCCACTGTAGGTGAAGATCGGGTTTGAGACCATCTAAGGAACCTGAAGGTACATGGGCCCTGATGAAACCCATCCAAGGGTCCCGAGGGAGCTGGCGGATCAAGTTGCCAAGCCACTTTGAAAAGTTGTGGCAGTCAGATGAAGTTCCCTCTGACAGGAAGAGGGGAAACATAACTCCCATTTTCAAAAAGGTTAAAAAAGAAGACCAGGGGAACTACAGGCCAGTCAGTCTCACCTCTATGCCCTGCTGGAATCTCTACTAATGCACATGGAGATGATTGGTGACAACCAATGTGGCTTCACCAAGGGCAAATCATGCCTGACAAATTTGGTGGACTTTTATGATATTGCTACAGCATTGCTAGATAAGAGGAGAGCCACATATGTCATCCACCTGGACACAGGCAAAGTGTTTGACACTCTCCCTCATGACATCCTGATTTCAAAATTGGAAAGGCATGAATTTCATGGATGGATGACTCGGTGGATGAGGAACTGGCTGGCTGGCCACACTGAAAGGTCTGTGGTCAACAGCACAGTTTTCAAGTGAAAGCTAGTGACAAGTGGTGTTCCTCAGGGGTCAGTACTGGCACCAGTGCTGTTTAACATCTGTGTTGGAGACATAAGACAGTGGGATAGGGTGCACCCTCAGCATGTTTGCAAACAATACCAAGCTGTGTGGTGTGGTTGACACACTGGAGGGAAGGGATGCTATCCAGAGGGACCTGGACAGGCTTGCCAGGTGGGCCCGTGAAAACCTTGTGAAGTTCAACTGAACCAAGTGCAGGGTCCTGTACCTGGGTCATGGCAACCTCAGGTGCAAATACAGGTTGGGTGGAGAATGGCTGGAAAGCAGCTCGGAGAAGGATTTGGGAGTGTTCATGGATGAGAAGCTTAGCATGAGCTGGGAATGTGGGCTGGCAGCCCAGAAAGCCAACTCAATCCTGGGCTGCATCAAAAAGAGCATGGCCAACAGATCACGGGAGGTCATTCTCCCCCTCTACTCTG
>VZRU01006014.1:2693-12907 GCA_013398155.1 Pedionomus torquatus
TTTTTTTTTTTTTTTTTTTTGGTTAAAAGGAAACCCAGGTAACCCTGTTCTGCTGAGGGATGTCAAGTACAAAAGCTGGAATATAACAAAGAGAATATTTCATAGATAGAGATCCTTCTTGACATACTCACTGTGATCTCTCCTGAGGCTGAAGCAAAGTATTGCCCACAGTTGCAGGGCAGGGCAAAGGGTGTTTGGTGGAGACTGAGACCATGTTATTTAAAGCTTCATGGCTAATAATTTTCCCTGTTTTGTGTGGAGGTCAATACATAAAGTTTCTAGAGGCCTGTCATTATGTACATATTTATTCTTTGAATTAATAGCATTGAAACACCCTACAGACTGTAAAGACCCAGAAATTAATTGTACGTGGGGCATGCCCAAGCACAGTATCACTGTTGAATTATGCAGCAAGTAACTTTGTTTGACATAGAGACAAGGCAAAAGGATGAACAACAATTATGCCTTTTATTGTTAGTATGTTAATAATAGTATCTCCGAGCACTTTATAAGTCAGTAAGAGAATCAGAGAAGATAGATGAAGTGACTTCACTAAGATCATTCAGGAACCAGGAAACCAAGAATACAATGGAAAATCCTTTTTCTTTACTGTTATCGCTATATGGTCTTCTCTGTTAAAAGGAATTAATGCTCAGTCTTGTACTATCTCATCCCTGACTTTCACTAAGTTTTCATTATTTCAGTTTGTAACAGATACATACCTCAAAGGAAGATATGAAGAGGATAATATTCTAGAGAGAATTGGTGAGGGTGGCCAGCAAAACAAGTAGATCACTGCTGTGCCACACCCTGGAAGTGTTTCCTGTTGAGCTTCCAGGCCTTTGAAGTGCTTCATAGTTGAGGGACCTGTGGGGAATAAAAAGAGCTAGTACATACTCTGGTGAATACTTCTCATGAGCCTAAAGGGAAAAACAGAGGATGTTGAAGACTTCTCAGTCTTCTTTCTATTAAAGTCTTAGTTTCACTAAAAAATTATTAGGAACTTTTAGATTGATTGATTCCTAGGTTGAGTCATCAATTTGTAGCTAGTAACTGTGGAGATCTAATTTCACAAGTAGTACTCATTTTATTATTTGTATGGTATACAGAAACTTTTCTGTTTAGTGGTTTCTTTTAGTGGTCCTGTTCAAAAAACTTTGGCACACTGCAGCTATAGTGGCTGCAACATATGGAAGAGGAGTACATCTTCCTTTTAATGCTGAATACATACTGAAGAATTTGGGAAGTCATATAAGGCTAAAAGAAGTGAATGCACTGAGAGAGAGAGCTGACTTTCCTGAAAGAACTGAATTACAAAACTGCAAAGATGCATTGTCTAAATATTCTGTTTTTTCCACTGTAAGAACCATTGGTTGAAACACTTGCCTAAGTAAGGAAATTCTATGCATATTTTGTAATGTTGTTGCATGTAGAAGGCTTAAAGGCTTTTTAACAAAGATAGTCAAAGGTACACACATATCTGATGTTAAACCGGTGATTGATAAAATGTGGACTTCTTTACTGATATGATTTGCTATATAGTTACATTTTTATGTAATGAAAATTACATTGCTAAGTTACAGATGAACAGCATAGTATCAGGGCTTGCGTATTAATCCCTTGATACCGTATGAATGAGGATATTTTCATTTGATATTGCCCTTGACTTTTCTGCTTTGTGATGTTCTTTTTAAGGCTTTGCATAGTAGCCATTTGATTAGCCTGTAATCTGATAAGATCAAACTTGTCCATGTCTTCTGCTTTTTTTTTCCAAGTACGACAGCTTTTTCCACTTGACGTGCACAAAGACCGACTACTTTCCTTTGTGCTAGCAGCACTGGGAAGTGGGAAAAGGTTTTTATGATTTTATTCTTCTATAAGACCCATTTTCCAATAAGCAATTAAACCATCTATTTGCTTGGCTTTTCATCATGCAACGTATGTATTAGAAGTAATTTATGTCAAGTTAGTTAATTACTTCTGTCCTGTGAAGTTGTTTGGTACATGAGACAAACTTACTGCATATTTAAGGCTCATTTATGATCTTACAGTTGTGATTACACTTAAAGTTGTGATTTATTAATACTGAAAAGGGAGAAAAGCAGTTCAGTAGGAAGAAAGTTCCTGCTAAAGGAAGGAAGTTCCCCAAGTGCTTCACAAGGAAGTTGCTTGGGGAAAACAAGCATTTTTGTTTTGTCTGCTGCTTTCGTGCCACCTTTCCCTTCAATATTTAGTAGTGTAAAAGCATATTTATAATTTCTGGTACTCCTCTTGATATGTGTTCTTATCCATTGAAAAGTGGTGAGAAAGAGACCAAAAAAGGAATGAGGGATGTGAGCACTTCTTTCATAATTTTAATGTGGTTTTGATTTTTTGAAAGCTAAAATGTAATAAATAAAGTGATTAAGTGAAATAAAGTGTAAGTAGAGTAGTATCAAGGAGGACCAAAAGACACATGGAAGAAGCTAAAGAAGTATGACAGAATTGACTGGGAGTCAATGAGCAGTGGAGTACAAATGAACATGAATTAAAACTTTAAACCAGAAAAGGTCGTTGACAATTGCATTGCCCCAGGACCTCAGCTTGGTAGATTCAAAATAGGATTTGACATCCACAAGCATGCTAAACATTGTCTTAATTGTTATATTGAACTTTGGGCAAGATACTGAATCTTGTATGTCAGTGCCTGTTAGTTTCTAGCTACTGGGGGATAGCAGACATACAGGGAAATTATTCTATAACAATAGAATAATTTTTAAATTATTTTAAATTATTACACATAATTACTAATTATACAATATTACTAATTGTAATATTACAACACATTCTGTTGCACAGAACAGTTTTTAAATGCCACTTTTCAGGTGGCTTTGGTCACAGTGTGAGACTGGACCTCAAAATGCAGGGGTAAGATAAAATAGGACTATCGCTGTATTTTTTGAAGATTATCTATGACTCATTTTTTTGGATGATTTGCCTGAGAAGCATTTGTGAGTTCTGGTATTCTAAGGGACCCAAGCACTGCTTGTTGTTACAAAACTATATTGTCTGCTAGAATCACATACTCTAATAATGCAAATATGTGAATAAAATAATACTCAGAACAGTTCACTGACAGTAATTGTATATATGTGTTTGAGCTTATTGCAACCTCAGGAGTTAGAAGAGCAAAAATCACATAGTAAAAATTACTCTAGAACTCAATTCTTGTGTGCCATGTTTCAGACTTTTAATGTATATTAATGATTGACTATAGGCACCCTAAAAATAGGAGCATATAATGGAAATGCTGACAGATTCTGAACTGTCATGATGGTAGCAGGCACCTCTATAATTAGGCATGCATCTGAGTAGACAGTGTAATATGATTGCTGTGTTTATACGTGTTTATCCCTGTGCTGGAAGGAATGTTTGTTAATGTGCACAATCCTTTTGAATGAGTTGGGCAGCAAGTGTCTGTGGAAAAAAGATGCTGAGCTTTGTATCATATTCAGGCTGATATGCATGTACATCAAAAGACAACAAATACTTGCAGGATGTTGGATAGCTGTGGTTAACTGCATAACATATTGTTATCTCAGGACTGAGAGAAAAACAGAATTTACCTGAAAATATCAGGCACTGTAAAATTCAGCAGAAGAAAACGTGAAAAGTTTTCTGTCTATATTATAAACAGAACATGGTTGAAATAGTTTGTATTTCAGGGGGAACTTTTCTTTCCTCCCTTTTTAGGCATTTAAAATGTCTAGTCAAAAAGCCTTTTCTCCCATGTTCTTTTTGCTGGCAAACTTCTCTTTCTTTTGTAATTTCAGAGGTCAGAGCCCAGCAGTTGCTGAATTTAACTTGCTCCTGAAAGCATATTCTTTGGAAACTTATGGTGTTGATCCTCATCCTTGCAAGGTAACATTTCTTTTTGCTATAACAATACATTTTTATTTTTTTTTCTCCTAACACTTAGTAAAAAGCCATTAGTTGAATTGATTTAGCTCTGTTTTTCATCCAGGCACAGGTAGGGATTAATTTATTAAATAACTTGTCCTCGAACTGTGTATTACTTTTAAGCCTTGAAAGAACATTGACTGATTGACATTTCTGCATCAAAGGAAAGGTTTCTCCAGATGAAGCACCACATCATAGGAGAATGTTGTGTTATCACAAAAACCTAGATTAAACTTCATAATTTCTTTGCATTTAATGTAAAAGTTTCTGTAAATACTCCAGGTGTGAAATATTTTACGCTTGGCAAGATTTTTAGTATTCAGCATTATTTGTGTCCAGAAGATACAAGAAATTGTTAGTCCTTGGCAGATTAGTCTTTCAGACACCATCAAAATATGCAAATCTTAGGAAGAACAGCAAGCCAAGTGTACAGAGAGAGAAGAAGCAATTATACACTTGCATATTCCTCCACTTTACTGTTTTCTGGTTCTCTGTAAGGAGGTGATTTTAGTTACCAGTTCTCATTATTCCTCAGACTTGCATTTTTAATTACTTGGGTTTTATCCACAGGGGTTTTTATTAGTGTTACCCACTTCGTGTTTTAAATGTTGCTGTTTCTTTGGCTTTTATATCATCTCATTTGGTGGAACAGAAGTGCTGTGTGGTTAACTGTACTGGTCAGCTCTAACATGGAGCTGCACTGGATTTCATATCTACTTTTCTAGGAATGGTGGTCCTTTGTGAAATGCAGGGAGTGATTCAGAGCTCAGTGAAGCCAGAGACTTAGTAAACTTCAGTTGAAAATTATACTGCATATCTTCAGGAGACATCACAGAGACTTAGGTGTTGGCACACAGTCAAAACTGGCTGAGAATTTCCTCTTTACCTGTCTGGCAGGGCTTGCAGTGTGAAGGTATGCAGGGGTTCACGGCCCATGCTTAAGGCAAATATTTTGGTCATTGGGAGGTGAGCTGCAAAGCAAGGTGCTTTCCTGACTCCTTACGAAGTGCTCCTTCCAGTGCTACCCCAGAAGCATGACTGTGGCTGTTCCCCCATATTTTATTAGTGGAACATGAGGTGCAATGAAATTGACAAACTTTAGCAAAGTGAGGGTCTGGAACTTGGGATGGACAGGAAATCCAGTTAATACAAAACTCACCTGAATCATTGCTCAAAAACTGTGACCCAGAACTTTTATTGTTTAAAATAAAATTTTTTAAAAATTACAAAATGGTCTTTCCTACTTGAAAAGCAAGAATCACCGTATTTGCTGGTTTGTATTTGCTGGTTTGCTTATTTCAGTATATGCTGATTGTTAACAGTACTTCCAGCACAACACCTTGTGTGGGAGCAATGTATTGTCAAATCTTAAAAAAATATCAGTGTTGAAGCAGGTATGAACTGCTGGTTTATAGTTAGTCAGTACGTTAAGAGTGGAACATACACAGAAGTATGTATTCAACAAAGCTTGTAAGTATACCTAAGGATTCCCTGTTGTCATCAGGTAGACAGAAACAAAGCATAAGGTGCCGTTGCTTAGTTAACTGCCTAGAAATAAATGAGGTGTGTATTGCCAAAAGCAGTCTTTGTTCTTTAGAAATGTAAAATTTGAAGGCCAAATTTGTTTCTAAAAGGAAAATAAACCACAAGAAATCTACAGTGGAGTAACAATTCATGCTATCAGTTATAAATATCTTACTTCATTAGGGAGAAATTAACATTTATTTTTCTCTTTCAAGGACTCAACAGGGACAACTACATTTTTAGGATTCACAGCTGCAGGATTTGTAGTTTTCCAGGGGAATAAAAGAATTCATTTGTTAAAATGGTAAGCATGTGAAGTAAGACTAGATTAACATGCAAGAGTCTTTTCTCCTGTCTTCCCTTCTTCCTACTATCTTCACCTGCATTTGCTGACTTCAAGATGGACTACATGAATGCTTCTTCACTTTCCTTATCATGTTTCATGTTTAGAGGATCTTAGATAAGAAGTAGAATAGTAATTTGGTCTCATACTTCCTCCAGTGAAAATTATTATAGAAGGTATGTCCATTGAGATAGTGTACAAGTGCTAAAATTAAGTTGATTTTTCAACTGTGCTGTAAATCACCAATAAGGTTTATTGGCAGTGGTGTCTGCAAGATTTCTAAGAATCCACCTGCATCTTTATTTGTGGCTCTTGGAAATGCTGCTATTTCCTCATTTAACTAAACTCAATTTGAAAACTGTAAAGGAACTTACTTGGTAAACAGTGGAGGATGTGAGAATTTTCATTTGAATTTCTGAATTTTCATTTTTAGTCTCTTTTTTTTTTTTTTTTTTTTTAATGTGGACTTGCATGGTTGTCCTTGGTGTCTAGTTTTGCTTTCCTTTTCTGCTTCTTTAAGACAAGTGACTTAATTGGGCAGGGTCAGCCAAGTTTGAGAGAGGGGTAAAAGTGAGCTCCAGCAAGTGGTGCGAGATCACCAGGAGGGCTGTGCTCTCAGCAGTGTGGTGCAGAGTGAGCAGTCATGCTGAGACATTGATAAGTTGAATTTTAGACCTGCTGCTAAACGGATGCCAACAGCAGATACTAGCTAAATGTAGCTGCTCCACCTCAGCACTCCCAGCCTGTCTTGTGGGAAGATGTCCAGGAAGTGAAGAAATGGTGAGGTGTTTTTTAGTATAGAGCTGGACTCTTTGCTGCATTTCCATAGAAATTTCCTGAAGAGTTAACTAATCTCAAATATTTAGAAGTGTAGAGCCACTATAGTCCTGTTTGTATGATTCAGTTCCATGTGGAATTTTGGGGACATCAGTCAAATACCATCCCTTTGCGATCCTGGATTTGTGCTCTAGTTTCCCTAGAGTTAGTTTTAGGTACTTTTACTCACAGTGCTAGGGTGCTTTGTTCTCTTCGTGTAAGGACAGTGAAAATACAAATTCGGTCTGTGCTGCAGAGAGGAGAGAATAGCACTTCCTATTATATATGAACCATAGCATATATCAACCATGCTATGGGAATTGACTTTCTCAGTGCTTAGTTTCTTGGTGTATTCATTTAGACTGCTGGCATGTAAACCAGATACAAGATGAAATAGTGATAGAAGAAAAGCCATTAATCTGTCTCAGTGTTGCGTGGGCCATCGGAAAGTCTATCTGGTGAGATTTAACTGAACATCATGAACTGATCCTTTCCTTTCTGGGACTTAGAAGTGAATACTAGTAGCTTTAACTGATGCTACCTGAAATTTGCAATACACAGTAAAAATACAAATTCATATTTGAGGTGTCCCTTTTAATGGAAAAGTTTTCTCAACTGGAATGGTTTCTTTGTTGCTGTTTAATGGTAAAGCAAAGCTCTTGTTATGTTTCTGGAATAGCATTATTCTTGTCTCTAGAATCATTCCTATTTGAACGATCTAATATCCAAAATCTTCAGAGATGTTTATGGAAGACAACAGTGTCTCTATTTTAGCTGTGGTAATGACAAAATTTCCATTACAATTTAAACAGAGGCATTGTATTGGCTTTATATGGTGTACCGCTATTCCATATGTAGGTTGTGATTTCAAACTTGGTTAAATTAAATTTTGACATTTTTGACATTTATTAAGGTTTGAAACTCACAAGGCCTCAGTAATAAGTACAGTGAAGCGCTTTTTTTTTCTTTCTGCCTGTTGTGTTCTGTCTGTATGTAGTCAGTTACTAAGATATGAAACAAAAAATAAATACAGACAGAGATAAGGTATTGCTTCTAAAAAGTGCCTGCATCTAGAAAATTGGATGCCTTCTTATGCAACATTTACAGGCTAAGAGTATTGTCTTTCCTGCAATTTAATTACATTAGATGTTCCAAGATTTTTAGATAAAAGGGCAATTACAAACTGTGTAATAAATAGATTGTAAACATCAGCTTCTACCTGCTCTTAATTTCTGCTTCCTTTTCCAGCAGCCAAAGTTAATTCTTTGAAAGTGCATAGGGATGTAAAAGAAATACTTTGGGCTCATGTTCTTTGCTTTAAAGAAAATTGGAATATTAAATGCTTTTATGGTAAAAGTTGCAAGGCTTCTGTTGAGACTCTGTCATTGGATAACCTGCTTGACTTTGAGAATCAGGGAATCTTGCATGCAAGTTGCTTTTCTTACCTGTAGATCTGTCTATTTTTCCTATACTTAAATTATTTTTCTCTTTTTAGGTGTGATGTCTATAAACTGAAGTTTGAAGGGAAGACTTTTTATGTGTTTGGAGCTCAGAAAGAGGTCAGGTTTAATATTTTTACAGAATTTCTGTTTTTGATTTATAGTCGACTAAAATGTAACAATATGTTTTAAATAAGCTGACTTCTTAACAATCAATAGTTGTACTTCATATATAAAGTATAAATAGGATATGACTGAATATGAATATTGTTGTTGTCAAATTTCTAATTTGCAAAGGATTGAGATATTTCTCACAAGATTCATGCAGTGCTGTGTTGATAGCTCATGGTTTTGGTCACCTGTATAATCATGTGTTAATGGATTTTAAAGCACGAAAGCTGTACCCACCCACTGTAAAGCATGAGTGACATCTGTATATGACTGGAAATTCAGAAAATTCAAACTGATACCTAGAGCAATGTGAGGTATTACTGGCTAATCATGACTGTCTCCTCAAATGTGGATTAACTGAACAGGCTGGAGGCTGTCCTAGGTGGTTAGGAGTTCTATGATTGGGCTCTTACCATTGAAATCATAGAGGCTACAGCACATGTAATCAGTTCTTCCCCTAGGGTAGGCTGGTATAGTCATGGGTTATGGCTTTGGAGGAATAGAAAATGGAGGAAGGAAATAATGCTAGAAGTATGAGGGGGTGTTTGTGTGGCTGCAAGGAGGATTTGATGGTAGAACATAGGGAACAGGGAGAAATGGATGCTAAGTAGTGCAGCAAATGTGCAGTGTAGAATATTGAACATAGAGACTTTTCTCCTTGGAGTTTGTCATGAAGACCATTGATACAGTTTTGTTCTACAAGCCACCTGTACAAATGCTGTTCTCTCCCCCATGCAAGCATCCCCTATTATTTCTGAAACATTTGCCTGGGCAATTTAAATATTAGCTACATATGGGTCATACTTCTGTGGGTCAACAACAGAATGAGGCTACACAGGAAAACTTGGTTGTCAGTGTGTCTGGTTCATGGTGACAACATTAGGTACAGCTATGTCAATCTCTAAGAATTCAACATTTTCATTATTTCTATTTGCCTTCTTCTTGCACTTAGAAAAAGGCTATCCTGTCATTCCATACCTCTACACCAGCAGCCTGCAAGCATCTGTGGAAATGTGGGGTGGAGAACCAGGCTTTTTACAAGTATGTAAACCTGAAGTCATTATCTATACTAAAAGTAAAAAAACGCGCATGTGAGTAGAAGATTGTTCAATGTGAAATACTCCCTTTCATTAATGGAATTCAAAATGGAAACAGAAAATATGTTAGCTAATGGGTAATATTATTTCATTTCAAGACAGTATTATAAATTATTTAAAATCTGAACAAGGCAGGAGGGTTTTGGCAGTTGAATAATTGGAAAATTGAAAATTTGAAAATAATTGAAAATAACACTGTTCAGCACACTGTTCTTGCTACTCAGTGGTGTGATGTTGGATGAACACAGTACTACACCTGTGTCTGGGAACATAGCTATTAATCTTAGCCCTGCTATTGAATACCTTGAGAGTGGAGTTAAAAATCTGTTTTGTTTGATTCTCAGGGTTCTTCTGGCAGTAGGATTTCAAGTGGGAGAACATCATCGAAGTTTAGTAAGAATTGATTGAAAAAAAAAAAATATTTCTGCAATGATTGAAAAGAAGAAAAAAAAAAAAAAAAAAAATTTTTTGAATTAAAAAGGGGTTTGTTGACCCCAAAAACAATCATTTTGNAAGATGCCAGCCATCTTGTTTTGGAGGTTTTTCTTTTGTGTGCACGTCTTTATTATTAAAAGAACCCCTACAAATTTACAAGAAGAAAGGAGTATCTTCCTCCCTATTCCTTAAAATCAAGCCTGAAAATAATTCCTCATTAAAACAGCTCTTATCAGAGAATGATATGGGGTTAGAAGGGACCTGTGGAGATCATCTTGTCCAACCCCCCTGACAAAGCAGGTCCTCCTAGAGCAGGTTGCATGGGAATGTGTCCAGGTGAGTTTTTAATATCTCCAGAGCTGGAGACTCCACCACCTCTCTGGGCAACCTGTTTAAGTGCTCTGCCACCCTCAAAGCAAAGAAGTTCCTCCTCATGTTTTGATGGAACTT
>VZRU01006014.1:18353-38033 GCA_013398155.1 Pedionomus torquatus
GGTGGTGGAGCACTAGAACAGGTTACCCAGGGACGTGGTTGAGGCCTCTTCCCTGAAGATATTCAAGATGAGGCTTGATGAGGCCCTGGGCAACCTGGTCTAGTTGAGGGTGTCCCTGCGGCTGCGGGGAGGTCAGACTAGATGACCTTTGGAGGTCTCTTCTGGCCTGGATTATTCTATCACTGTATGAAATATATGTGCATTTTTATGTATATATAAAGTTTTCTCTCCCTGCGCCCCCTCCCTCAAAGTCAATTCAGTGCTACTATGGCTGCATTGAGAAAGAAGCATGCAGTTGTGAGAAACTTACTGTCTATCTTTGTATTTGGATATTACACTTAAAGCACTACAGACTGAAAATTTGTTGGAGGGTTTAATATACAGCATTAACGTGGTGGCAAGCTCTTCTTACAAATATACGCTAAATTATATAATGTTTTGCTTCCAGGGCACGCCCAAAGGAGGGATCTTTGTAAATAAGTATGGAATAGGAGCCTTATGGATGCTCACAGGCACAACTCCTGTTTTGAGAGTTGTTTGATAGCTATTACAGCAAGCACAGAGATCCAGGGCATGTATACCAAGTCTGCGGAGGTACTGTTGAGCTGCAGTGATTCTAATTACAGCAATCTGAGTGAAAAACTTATTTGCATAGTTAAAATTTAAGCTAAATGGTTATTAGAGACTGCTCACAGAATGCAAATGGGGACAAAAGTAGCTTTGGGCATATATTAATGAGCAACAAATTATGGCAATTGAGCAAGAAAGCTTGTTTATCCCCCACAGAATATTTAATGACATGTAATATGACTTAGAGTAGGACATCTGTGTCCCCAGTTTACCTAAACTGACAGCAACACACAGTCCCATGTTTTCACTTGCAATAGGTGCTTTGTTCAGTTTGCCTGTGTGGAATTGTAAGTTGAGTCATTGTGCAAACTTGAAATAATGCATTTTGTGAAACTTCAGCACTGTACCTCTGTATCATTTGAAGTCACATAGGATCCTCTTCCCTTTAATCTTGGCTTTTGTCAAAAGTAAGTATTTTATAATGTAAGGGTTCTTATTTATTGCAGGATTCTTGCTTTAGGTCTGTATCATGTATGTGCTACATAACATTCTAAAGAGCAGTTTCATTTTCTCAGTAATATCATTTTAGGGTAATGAGCCTCATGACTGAAGCAAATCAATAGAATTCCTCAAACTTTCTCAAGCAAGTTCAACACCTGCTACCAGGAAAGCCTGTTAACGCCAAATAAGACAAGAAAGAAAACCAGCCTATGCACCTGGAGGCATTTGTGTCTGGGATGCGTGAGAATGAAAGCACTGTGTGTCTGTTACAGAAGCTCCTACTTTAGTCTTTAGTCTGCAGTACTCAAAACACAACAAATCCTTTAGTCCCAGAGGCAGTGGAACAACATGAAAATTATTTGTGTTCTTTATACCTTACCCTGCCTTCAAGTCAAATACTTATGTCTGCTGTGCAGTGTGGAGAGGAGCAACACACTGAAAACCTGCATGAAATAAGAGTCAGGCTGGGTAAAGGGAAGTAAACCAGCAAAAAACCCTTCACTTACACTTCAGATGTTGATATGTTTTACCCTCAGAAGACAGAAACCTAACATGGCTGAAAGCAGTGTTCAATGGGCACAGCTTGTTTCAATAGCCCCAGGCCTATTGTAATTTATGCAAAACAGTTCTGAGATGAGGCATATTGAACAGCAGTTGTTTCCTTATGAATAAACTAATCTTGTTTTCCCTGTTATTTTAGAACCAGCATTACCCAGAGCCGCAGCTCTCCCTCGTTGAACAAGCAACTCATAATCAACATGGAACCTTTACAGCCCCTCCTTCCTTCTCCCTGTGAGGAGGATGAAGTTCCTTTAGAAGCAGGTGAGTCACTTACCTGATTCCTGCCAAACACTACCAATACATATTAAAAAATATATGGAAAGAGGTGTGGTACTGACTCAGGGATAGAGAAAAAAAGCTAATAATTTCCAGTACACCATTAAGGCTCTGCACGTCATACTGAGAAATGATGACTAGCTCAAGGAACTGTGCGCAAGCTTCGTGTGAAATCTATTGTGAAGAAAGTTACTGCTGTTAAGCTTTGTTTCAAAAATATTTTTTTTTAGATTAAAGGATCTTAACAGGAAATAAGTGCTTTAGCATAGCACCATCTTACTAAATATTAACTGTAGTTACTCAGGAGTGAAAACCGGCAGTTTACTGGTAGGTGTGCCATTTTTCTTGCTTCCCTTTGCTTTTATACTTATTTCTTTCTGTTCTAATGATAGGAAAATCTCTCTGGTAATTTAATCTCATTGACATAACAGGGATGTTATTGGAAGATCAGTTTGAATGCATTTTGTAGAGCAAGGTTTTTCATGTATTTGTTTAGTCCTTGATATTTTAAAAATCACATTCAACACCAAGCTTTTTGTGATGCAGTCATTACAAAGAATAGTATGCTTGTGCCAGCTTAAATGAGGATAACTGCATTCTTCCCAGTAAAATGGAAGCCAGAAAAACCTAATAGTGGTTCTTATTTGAGATTTTGTGAGCTAATTGTTTCAGAAGTTGGGAAATACAGCCTTTACTACTGCTTTGTTGTGGACAATTAACAGGAAACACAAAACAGCTGAGCAAGTATATTCGTTTTCATGGAAGTACGTTCTAATTTGATTCTGTAGGAGTCATATAAAGTACTTTATTAATTCTTCAGATTTTCAACACTGAATGTAGTTAAGAACAGGATGAATTTGATGGTCTGTGTACTTATTATAATGAGTAGTAGTAGCTACATGATATGTAGTTACTTTTAACAATTACTTGTTTACCTCTGCTGTGAAATACTTGTATCTGAGAATTCAGTTTCTGGTGCTGTATTTGTGCTAGGCAGTTGCCACCACCGCAGAGTAATAACAGCTTGTTGCTTGTCAGACTTGGCCACACTTAGAACTCTAAGCAACGAAATCCATTTTTGGAAACTGCCGACTTACCATTGCTATATATTCAGCAGAAAGCACTGGTTTCAAATATATGTATTACATAAGTTTGAAAGTAATGTTTCCTTTTTTTGACAGATTGTTGTTACTACGATTTAATAGAAATATTTGCTGGTGGGTTTCCTCTAGAATGTTATGCATGGTTAAATACCACCAGCTGCTATGTTAACAGTACTTAGCTCTTTTACAGTGTTTTCCTGGAGTGAACTTGGCTGTATTACCAAATTGCAGCTTTAACTGATCTCACAGCACTCTGACACTGACTCTGGCTCTCTTCCCCACATGCACTCAGGTAACTTCAGGGGATTCCCAACTTCTCACTTACACCAGCACTAATCACCCCAGAGTGAACTGGGAGAAGGAGTCAAAAGAGAAACAAAAAATAAAACATCACAACAACACCCTCTCTCCCTGACCTGTACCTGGTCCCACCACCAGCTAGCTCAACCTTTAAGTGACTTATCAGAGAGGGTTGGACAAGGTCTTGTGCAAAGGCAGGAGAAGGAGGTGCAGGGAGGGAGCCAGCTAGCCCTGGGTTGGACTCAACTGCACTGAGAAACTACTTTCAGTGTGCTGCGCATGTGAAAAAGCCTTGGCATCTCTCTAATCATCTGAGCCTGAAGCAGAGGTGGGCTCTCTGGAATGCTTCCAAAGGGCCTGCAGATGCTGTTGAGAACATAGCATGGGCCTATCTAGGGCAGATGTCCCTTGCTCGTATTTCTGCAAAGTGCTGCTGTATGCATACCGATGTTCCAGCAGCTGGTGGCTGAGACCTTCAAATGATGCTGCACTGTGCTGTGTAGATGGGCCTGTGCAACTTGTTAGCAGATCTGGCTGTAATGGTGCTGTCAGCTGTGCATACCTTGAGCAGGCTCAGGAGAGTGCACAATTTTGTCTTTTAACTGAGCAAAACTTACTTGTTCTTATTTTTAAGTTGGCTTTATATATTATGAGCTAAATACGTGGCTAAAAATATGGTGGCTTAGTGTCTGCTTCCTGAAACTTCTGGAAAGATGAACTTCTGGGTGGTATGAAACTGAACTAACAGAAACTGCCTGCTGAGAGGGAAGACTGGGCCAATTACTTGATAGCTGCTAGTGGACAAAGCCATCAGAGATAGCAACAACAGGGTCTGCAGGGAACTTTGAGCAGCTTTAGCCTGCTTTGTTGTCCTCAGGCTAATTCTTTCAGATGGAAAATAAACTTGATACAATCAAATATTGAAAAACAACTAAAGGCCAGCCATTCTGCCATATGAAATTCCATCTTACAGGTTTGCTCAGGGTAAAGCTGAAGTGAACCTGTCCTCCAAAAAAGCAGTGTCCAGTGGTTTTGCAAGACGGGTAAGAAAGGGTATGCTGATTAAACATGGTCATAAATTACCACCATTTGTGTGAAGAAAGATGCTGCATGCCCATGATATCACAGTAGTATTTGCTTAAGCAGTTGACATTTAAGATGATTTGAAAACAAGTAATAGCATTTTATATTTTTATTACAATGGCAGGCAAAAATGTCCTGAGTTTGTCTATTGGTTTCTTATTCTTCAAGAGGCAATTCTTCAGTCTGCACTTAGAGGCCATATACAAGTGGCCAGTTACTAATCGAAGTACCCAGATTTGAATTTATATTCTTACTTAAATGTGCTTTATTCCTGTTGTAAATTATAGTTATGTAAATGACTTATCTAAGAAATTGGCCACCAGCCAATACATATTTTATCAAATTAAGAAACAAGTCCTCATGCCTTAGGTTTTGCAGGTTACCTCTCAGTGTTTTGTATCTACCAAAATTCTTTAGGTTTTCACATTCCTTGTTACTGACTCTTGTTTTGCACTGATGTCCTTTCTGTCTCAGAAGGACAAAAGAGGTATGGGAAAATGCAACCATAAGATTACTGTCATGTGTAGAAGGTTATCACATGGAATATATTTTGCTTGTATGAGTGTCAGATATGTTTTGGGAGATCATTTCTACCTTTTGAACCTAGAAGACATTCTTCAAAAGGCACCTAGCCATGGAAGTTTGAAGTGTGTCTAGAAGTGTGATTGCAAAACTCACCTTTGCCTCATATGGCCAAATTATGTCCTTCTGAATGGTCCTGGTAGGTCCTTTCCATAGTCCTTGCTCCATGTGCCATTGAATGTAATTCTTCTGGTATTGCTATAGGAATGTGGCTGACTTCTTTCACCATATGATTTAGTGAGGCATACTATTGCCTGTCTTGATCACTTGGCAGTTTTTTTGTAGGTGGTAGACCATTGTCTCTAGATTTCCCAGCACCAAATGTGGTCAGGCCTTCATTGTATATTTGTATTTATATAGTTCAATTTAAAAGAAAAAAAAACCAAACCAAAATGGCAAAACCATATCTTTGAGTGGCAGGATGTTAATGTGGTTTTAGCAAAGTGATAAAAACTTCTTTTAAGTTGCTTGATACTTGTGTACTCAGGTTTTCATACAAGAATTGTTTTCCTTGTGACATTGATTTTTGCCTTTGGAGCACAACCAAAGTGAAAGTGGTGAGCTTAACTCATTCTGTTGATTGATCTACCTTATATGATATTTTAGAAAAGAGAAACTTGATGGCGTGGATTCATTCTAAATTCCTCCTGTTTAAGATCCATATTCCCCCTTTTTTTTTTTCCCCAGAGAAGAATCTAGTCCACTTTTTTTACCCTGGGCACAGCTTAGTGTTTAGTTAAGTTTAATGTTTATTGAAAAAGAAAAGATAATGGCTCAGTGCTAAGTGTTTCTCTCGGTAGAGATAATAAACAGCTTGTTAACATTCATATTTTTAAAACCATACCTACTGTACATGAGACACAATTTATCTTAATGTAACAGATAGACCAGATCATGAAACATCTTGTCATGTAGTATCAAAGAGCTCTTGCCCATGAAATTAGCAGAAGCAATACTCCTGTTAGCTGATTGTATCTGGTGCATGTGCATCCATGATAAAAAAATTTGTAGCATGTATGAGTTCATCATGATTTCTTAGTGGCTTTTCTAAATATAATAATGGCTCTATCATTAGAATCCTGTGGTTTGCAGAGGTAATTAATTTCTTCTACTACAGCATTAAAATTAGTTGAGGCCAAAGTGAACATCCTTAGGCCGGGTTTTCTTAATAGTTTATTTGGTAGTTTTTAATGTTGAAATAGATCTCCCATTTATGTAATAATGTCTAGTCATCATAAGTTTCTCCCACTACTGTGTACTTTGTCTTGCAGGTTTCAGGGGGTCTCCTGAAGAGTGTTCTGACCTTGGGAGACCTTAACATTATCATTTCCATGTTCTTAACAACTAATTTGAATTTACAGTTCTCTAACTGTGTAATTGAGCCCTGCAAGGTCTGAAAACAATTTTTTACTAGCGTATCTTTTACTTCAAGGTAATAATACTTAATGCTAACAACAATTATCTCTCTTTCCTTTGTAACTTATTTTAAAAAATCTCAGATTTTCAGGTGTTTACTGTGCCATGTGTCTAGGAAACAAGATTATTACAAACAAAACAGCGTTGACCCCATCACCATAATAAGATACCTGCAAAATCTAAAGACAGGTGATATAATTCCTTTTTACAAGCACGTTAAAATTGGTATGCTTGAATAGAAGTTTCCTGCTCATAATTTTCACTGCCTGGGGAAGGATACTAGTTTGAAGAGTGTTTTATTAGGTTTAGTTTTCTGGTTTTGGGAGAGGATTGTTTTTCCTTTTGTGAGCCATATGTTTTGATTTTAGTAGCAGTTATACAACCATCTGCTGTTTTCTGCCTCCTGTGTAATAGAGCATGAATGCTAAGGGTCTCTCTGCCACAATTCCCAGCCTTTCAGCTGTGTAATAGGTAGAGCAGCAATTTTTGAAGGAGGACAGTGACAAGAGCTGCAAATCTGACTAGTTACTGTGAGTGGACCTGCCGTCTTATTGTCTATCTTCTGTACACAGAGAGTTGCAACTTTGTAGGAGAGAAGCAGGCTCCTTGTGTGGAAAATATTTGATGAAGAACTCCTTCCAACTAGTACATTGGATGTGCTGCCAATGTCAGGTCATGCAAAGTCTTTTCTCTCTTAGGGGATGGAGCCTGCTCCTTACTTGCTCAGACTTAGAAGTAGAGACAGAGAGTTGCTGACTCAGCTGCCAAATGAATCTTGCTTAGTTTTGTATGAGTGGTTAGTGGGCAGTGACTTGGAATCTCACAGTCATTACTGTTTTGCATGATCATGGCCACATGAAACATGAATGACATATGCATATTCATTGACATGGATGTGCTCCTGCTGGAAATTGTTCACAGCCTTGTCCAGGTGACACTTGTGTCCTCAATTAGGTTTTCTTTTGCATAGTGAACATGGTGGTGGTTATTGTAAAAAGTGGTGCTTTCCAGTTTTAGTAGCTGTGTACACAGTGAAGATTCAGCCCTTTTCAGTGAGATTTTAATCATCCTCTTTTGGTTGCTACAACCGTTACGAGAATAAAGATGAGAAAAGCAGACAGAATCTTACTTTAGAAGTGGTGACAAAATGGAGATAGAAAGCGAAGGGGCACTTCATCTTTCCTCAGACCCACAAGGAAATACTTGCAGACAAGGAAAGGAAGAGAAGAGTGTTCTCCCTGCAGGAGGACAGAGTAAAAAGCACATACTCTATGGGCCATGTAATAATGCCTTTAAAAAGCTCCATTGAAACATATGTCTTTCAGAAGAGGATTCACTTGGTGTAAAATATGGGTTTGCAAGGCTCTCTGGCCCCTTCTTTTTCACTTATTTGCATGTGTATAAATTGATTTTATGGTGCAGAGGGAACAAGGACATCAGATAACAAAGACTTGGATGGCACAACATGTTGTAAACATGACAGGTAAGTATTTTGGGTAGTGAGAGACTACGCCCCCNCCTGCATGTTTTCTGCTGCATGGGGAGAGAGAAGTGCCAAGCCTTCTTAGGCAACACTTCTTTCTTGTGCATATGAAGGTATCCAATAGTTGTGCATGAGTGGGAGCTGGAGCACATATGCAAAGAGAGATGTTTTTCCCAAATGTAGGAATTTTCTCTTCTTGTTTATAAAAGGCAGGTCAGCTTTGATTCTAGGCTTGAAATGAAACCATTTTAATGTCATCACAGTTTAGGATTTTTTTTAGGATTTTTCCCTTTGTATTAATACATTTCCCACAAATGCTTTCCAAGCCGTGGTGGGGAACAGACATCAGTAGCCAAATTGAAGCTCTTCAGAAAAATAATGGATGGGCACAGTGTCATTTTGTTCTGTGAAAAACAGACCCAAAGTGTAACAGACCCTTTTGTTTTGCTGTGCTGTTTTGATGCCTTGGATATTTTTATGCTTGTGTGTGTGGTTCAGCTGTTGTGCTAGCAACTGCTAACTGAGATGGAAGTTTGTATTGTACATTATGAGGCATTTGGAAATGTTTAAAAATAACCCCTAGTTCTTTTCCCTGCTGGGATATTTTTGTTGGCCATGTTAGAAGCTTGTCATTTGATTCATTGAGAGTGACTTGTGTTAGTCTCTTAAAACTCAGTGGGAACTCAATAAAAGGTCAAAGCTGGCATGAGTAGAACCTTTATAAGACTTTGAGAAGAGGAATTAATAAGTCCAAAATGGTGAAATGCCTTGTAAAAATCCAAACCAAGAGAAGCATTCATTTGCGGATGGTTAACCACTGCAACAAGGAAGTGTGCATTCGATTACTGCGGCATGGCTCCAAGATCACAGCCAGAAGGGCTGGTAAATTTACATTTATTTTACTAAAACCTTCTCCCCTCCCCCCAATCATTTATTATGCTAATAGTGTTCTCTTGGAAAGGAACTGTACTGTAAAGGACAGTGTTATGTTGAGAACTGCAGAGAATAAGAACAAATTGCTCACAGGAGCAGAGTTACAAATGAAGAAGGAATAAGACTTAAATAACATTTTTTGTAATATCTTAAATCTTGTAAATTGTAGATTTATTTGTTTATTGCTAATAAATGAGTTGCGCTTATACTTTTCTTGGACTGAGGTTAAGAAATACCTTGAAACTGATAATTTCTAATAAAACTTAGTCCTTAAATTAGCAGATAGATTGGTAGCAGATTTTAAATGTCAGCTATGTACAGTAGTGGATACAATTTAGTGTTTTACTGCAACTGAGTGGACTGAATTGCCAACTGATAACTTTTTTGTTTTATTTTTCTAGATACTGAAAATAATGTAATATAGTGAATAGTAGTACTAGGGTGTGGTGGTGTAGATGGGGAAAGGAGTCTGATTCAAATCCTTTTTTCACTACATGTAACAGGAATGCAACCCGAGGAACAAGAACTATTCAGTCTTGGTTTGGATAGCAACCAAAATGTTGGGGGTTTTTATTGCTTTTATAACAAATCCCTTTGCCAAAGATAGGTTGGTCCCTCTGTCAATTTATGTCTTTGTTGCCATAATGAAAACATCTCAAAATTTGTTTCTCCATGATTTCTGTGGTAGTTTACTTTTGATATTTTTGCTTAGATAGCTTGACAGATTTTGGTTTCCATGCACCCGTATAAAACTATGCCTTTTTATTGAGTCTTCATTTCAGAAATGAGTATTTACAGAAGAATTAACTAAGGATGATCTGGCAAAGACCAGAATATTCTCACACTTTTGGCATCTGACAATCATAAAGTAGTAAGCACAGCTTACTATGCTATTATGGGAGAACCTGCTGTTTGCAGTGATTAGTCTCTGAGTTGCAACAGGTCCTACCTGCCTTTGCTTCATGAATTCACCACTCAGGAAAGTGTATTGTATGTGTGAGAATTCTGGCTCCAAATAGATACAAGCCATCTTATTGGTTTAATATAACGCTGGTCTAGATTTGTACATGGGGGCTACATTGGTTTGTGAAAACCTTGATTTTGCAGTACTGTTTATATGATGTTCTTTTTGGTGTACACGTTTAAAACCTGTATATCAGCATATGAAACCCAAGGAATGGAGTCAGCTTGTGCAAAATCTACCAGCTTTAGGTGAACCTGCTCTGGCAGGAGGGTTGGACTATACAATCTTCAGAAGTCCCTTGCAACCCCTATCATTCTGTGATTTTGTGAAAACATGGCAGGGGACATAACTCCTTGGGAGAACCCTGTTGCTGAGTGGGGATGCTGAAATGTCCTACTTGTCCTATTCTTGGGTGCTAAGCTTTCACATTAGTGCCAAGCTCTTTTCAGCCTCGCTCTCTTTGGCTTGGTGCTAGACACGGGATCGCTGCAGTCACTTCACCGTCTCCTCCCATTTCTCTGAGCTGCTGACAGATATATCTTGCCTTCTCGTTCCTGCTACCATGATACAGAGTTCTGTTTCCCTGCTACCCACCTCAGCCTTTTCTTTGTTTAACCCTGCTTCTGAGAGGGGGTCAGCAGTGCTGGGGTGGGCTCCTTCCAGGCTAGTGGAAGGTTATAGAACCTAGGGACCCTAGACTGCCTGCTGTGGTGCACCCTCTGTGGTGCTTCTGTCTCTGTGCTTTGAGTGCCATTGTAGTGTGTGACAAGCAGAGCATCTGTCTGTGGTGGCTGTGCTAGTTGTGACATTAGTTGAACACAGGGACACACAATGCAATTTGGAGGTGAGTTGTAATGCTGCCGTTGCTGTGCTTGCAACTGGTGTAAGCTGGCAACTGGGAGAGTGCTTTGCTGCCTTCTAGAAGTTCCCGTAAGACTAAAACAAACAGAAATAGCCAGTGGGAAAGCCAGGACACTGCCTAAAAGAGGTTACTATAAATTATCATTGATTTACTCTACTTGCAGAGTAGGAACAGGTGTCTTCTATGGGCATGGGATGTGAGTAAGGTAGGAATCCTTGACCTCCTACTTCTCAGAGCTGGACAGGTGGCCATGGTGCAGATCCTGGTTTAATATAGATCCTGTGTAGGGGAATATTTGAGTTCAGTGCAATTCTAGATTCTTTTTCCCTTTCTTGCATTTTCTGTGTGACATTTCACATGAGCACTTAGCTCATGTGAAAAAGTCACCCTCTCCTTCTCTCTAAAAGGGAGGTTCTATTAATAGTACAAATTAATTTTGTCCATGTCGAAAATAAGCAAAGGAATAGACAATGTATCTAGAGGAAGTGGTAAAAGGGATAGGATAGAACTGTCTTAATTTCATCCCAGCTGGCCTTACTTGTTTACACGTCTATATGAAGTATTCCCAGCACTGCTTTCTGGACCGTATCTAATTTTTCTGTTCTCTGTTTAAAAGAAGATCTCACACTTTTTCCTTTCTCCACTGTATAAAGCCTTTACGGATGTGTAATTGTGTTTGCATGTCTGGCAAATAAATAAAGCTATGTGCAGTATATCTGGCCAACAAACAATGTCTGAACCAAAGTCTTTTCATAAGTGGAGGACACATTTTTCTGGAGTGCTGTATTTCCAGCAACTGCAGTTCCTTAAGAATAGTGGAGCTGGGGCTGCCCTTCATCCTGCTAATTCTCCGCTGCTTGTTTTGGCCCCTTTAGAAACACTAGTAGCTGACAACACTTATGTTAGATCTCTTGCACATTCATGTTCACAGCTGATGATTGCTGTAAACTCATGTCTTATTCAGCTGTTCATGTTCCTATCGGCTGTAGCAAGTTGGAGATTTGGAGCCATCCCAGTACTTGGTGGAAGGGAAGAAACTGAGCCTTGATTAGTGTAATGAGATCTCTCTGACTCTGCAAAATGTGTCCGGTTGCTAGAAAAATGTAGAAAAGTTGCTCTAGATACAAAATATAATCAATAACTTTGAGCATATTTACTTATAGAATCATAGAATTGTCTAGGTTGAAAGGAACCTTCAAGATCATCTAGTGCAACCATCAACCTAACCGATAAAAAAACCCAGAAAACATTATTTGATATTCCAGTGATGTGTGTTAAAAGATTCTGATCTGTGGAATGTAAATTGCTGGTAAAAATATAAAATGAAGATTGGAAGGAAGCAAAGTCTTCTCAAATGTAATACTCAATTTAAAGTCCTTTGAATTGAAATACAATATAAATTTTAACTAAAGAAACAGTGGACTGGCCCAAAAAATTATACCGATTATACAAATTATAGCCTTATAATGCAAAGTAATTATTACTTATGAATAGGAGCAAAGGATTTGCAATAACACTACAGAGTACTTAATGCAAACCCAAAGCCAATAAGCTTTAGCTTTTATGTTCTCTTTTTTTTCGCTGAAGACTTTGAGGCTTTTTTTTTCTTGTAACCTCGTTTTATAACTTCAGATGACTGACTGTCTTGAAGACTATTGAAAAAAATAAATAAACTGAAAAACTTACTCCTTTCTTAACTTTGTGTCATTGGAAAATTTATTGCACTGTAAAATTATTTTTAATTTCAATGCTTTAATGTGATATTCTTAAGCCTGCACAAGCATTGCAGGTGATATGCACCATAATGACACTATATTCTGGTCTTTTGACACCATCAAAGTCTGAGTGGTCCAACATACTTATCTGTGTATTGCAAAATGTCTAAACCTTTGCTGTGGGCTTACATTGACCATACTTAATAGCTAATTGTTTCCTCAGTCCTTGAGTTGAGAAATGTTGTGGTGTTATAGGGAATACAAAGGGATGAAAAGAACAGTGTTATATATTTATTTTTTTTAAATATCAAATGAATTTGTAAGAGCAACAGTTAATGCCTGTTTCAAATTTTCAATTTCTTTATGTGAAAATATTTCTTACTTGTATTTGGTTGGTTTAAAATGCAGTCATGTTGATGTCATGTGTTTTAACAACACATAAAACCAGTTCAAAATCCTTTTTTTTTCCTTTTTGCTTTGATGATATGGAATAGACTGTAATTTTTTACTACCATATTAGGAATAGAGTATGGGTAGGATGGACTGGCAGTAGTAATTGTTTTAGTTTCATGTGTGCCTTCCTGTGATTGTGTTGCTTTGAAATTATCCACTCACACTAACCAGTGGGCTGTAATGATGTATATTTTGGAACTGCAACACATTCCAGTTTTAATACAACCCCGTTAGAAAGCAGTGATCTGAAAAGGTTCTTCCAGTGCTTTCTGTCTACAGGTTAATCATGAAGTAAGAAGTTTGGGAGTTATTTGAGAAAAATACAGTATTAATGAAAATTAATAGGATCTTTCTTGTTTATATGGAGTATGTATGTTATGCATGCTGGAATTTACTCTGAGGAAGGAGAGAAGGCTCAAGATTCGTAAACTGGGGTGACCTTTCTTTGCAGTAGCTGCAGCTGTCCTCTCTATGATGAGAAACATGATGAAGATATATTACTGACCTTGCATCTAAGCATGTATAGAGAAGTCTATGGCCAGGATTCTCAAGTTAGGGTGGTTAAAATTAGGTCCTTTAATCCATATTGAGGTGCCTAAGTAAGTGGCTCAACTTACCTTTCACTCCTATTAAGAGAAAATGGAAAGCATATCTGAAAATCAAATTGTATTACTTGTGTATCTAAAGACATATTTTAGGTGCCTAGTATTGGCCTAATATCTGACAAGCTAGTTCAAGAAGATGAACTATCAGAGAACTAATTCAGGAAGGAAAACATTTTCCTAGGTTACCTTTGCCAGCTGGCTTGCTCAGGGATGAAATGAGCAGAAGCAGAAATGGTCGTTTTGGTTGATTTAGCCAGAATGTGAAACCTGACCTAGAGGTATGGCCAGTTTATCTCCTAGCAGGAAAACAGAATAAATAATGGGGGACAGATCTGTCTGGGCCATTTGGAAGACTTAAAAGGGGAAATAAATTTTAACAGCTAATGTGCTCTATGCAGGGGGGATGCTTTCAAAGAATGGTGTTCTGTAACGAAGAGGTTTGCTGCGACGAATATAACATGACACATAAAAGTATGCATTAAGGAGCAGATCCAAACAGTTGCCTTGTCAGGTAGAGAGTGAGCTGACTTGTTCAAGGAGCAATTTTATGTAAGCAGGTTTAAAGTGCAGGCTTTCTGTCATTTGTTATGTCTTTTAGAAATATTTGTAATATGTCATATATTTTGTGTTGCATTTATTGGCGTTTCATCCAATTACAAGTGGTACTTTCACATGAATTTCCCTGAGTTACTTTTTGGACAAGTCACGTAATCTTTTGTGGTTTTACCTGTTACATCCTTATTTCTATATTGCATTTGGATTAGTCATTAGTAAAGAATAGAGAGACTTAACATCATAAAATGAGAAGTACTAAGTGCTGCTCATGATGCTGTGCATTGTCTGTTCCTTTTGCACATATGTGACATCTGATCATGGTAACGAGTGTTGGACATGGGGTGAATTTAAAACTGTTTTAGAATCACTTTGTCTGAGTTCTGTGCCCGACTCTCCTTCCTTCCACTTCTGCAACTGACAACTGCAGTCACTGCAGTGTTGCTGTAGCTGCAAAACAGCTAGGCTTTTCTTGCAGACTTAGTGCTGTTAGCCTGGAAAAAGGGTAGTAAATTTTGAGAGGAGAGGGTTTGGGCAAGAGTGGAGTAATGAGAAAGAAGCATACCAGTAAGGCTAAGAAAGACTCCTCTGTAAGGAGAGAGAAATTTTAAGGAGAGGGAGAAAAGAGACGGTAAGTATGAAGAGTGGAAAGACGATTGGAAGAAAAATGAGATATGAGGAGAACGAGTTTTATAAAAAGGTGAGGCATTTTCATTCCATTTCAATGGTATCCAATTGTCATACTGTGCATCAGCCTTCCTCTCCATTTTGTCCTGACTACTGTTAGAATGAATTTATCATGATAATCTATTGTATCTCATGCTCTATTAAAAATTCCCACCCTCACTCATTATCTCATCACTTTCTCCTTATTCATTGCAAAGAAATAGAGGTGGTTGATTATTGTTATTATTAGACACCAAATAGCACCAGTTCACATATGTACTAGATACTCATTTATACCAGAAGTCTGGTTGCCAGTAGAAAATGGGCTGTTCTGTTTTCTGTTTTGCATTACACCACTATTAGTGTTGACTGCATCAGACAAAGTTAAGCAGATCTGGTGTATGGCAGTTTGTAAAAGATGTTATCCTGCTCTGGAACATTTCAAAAAGCTTTTCCAATTTTTGCTAATTGTGTGGTATGGTTTCAACATGCAAAATGATTGCAAAACCTTCTTTCCAAACTCTATTTTATTATAAAACCGTTTTGCCAACAGGAAGGCAGAAATTTAGGATTACTGTTTTCATCTCCTTTATTTTCAGGTATCCAACTGCCAAAGGAAGATGAGATTTCAGTACCTGTAACTTCAAGCTCCCCAGTTAAGGACACTGGGGAGAATGGTGATCTTGCAGTCGAACAGGAAGAGAAGATGAAAGAGGAACCTTTAACCATCTCAGAGCTGGTATACAGTCCTAGTGCCAGTTTGCTGCCCACCCCTGTTGATGATGAGATTGACATGCTCTTTGATACCTGCCCAAGAGTAGAGAATGAGAAAGATGATACCGATTCCTTCGAGGAACTGGAGGCAGATGAAAATGCATTTTTGATTGCAGAGGAGGAAGAACTAAAAGAAGCTCGGAGAGCACTTAGGTGGAGCTATGACTTTCTAATGGGAAACATAGAGGTGAATGCCTTTGTGAAGAGTTTTTCCAGACTTCTCCTTGTAGGCCTTGGACTGTTGTTGTTTGTGTTCCCTCTTCTCCTTGTTCTCTTGGAGTCGGACCTTCAAATCTCTTTTCTCCATGAGATCCGTCAAACACCGGAGTTTCAGCAGTTTCATATTGAATATTACTGCCCCCTTAGGCAGTGGGTGGCTTGCAAAATAAACTTCATTCGTAACATGCTGGGCAGCTTTTAAATTCTAAATAAATATGATACAACTAAGGGCTATATTCAAAATTTCAGTTAGGGCCATCTTTCCATACCACCCCTGGGGCCATCAGTTGGTAACCGTTTTCATATCTAGTTCATTACAGACTCTACAGGTTCTTAAGTTTCCTATACATACTTAAATTGCACCTTTAGTTACAGACGTATACAGTCACCTCTCAGTAACCAAAAAGAAGCATTATTTTAATTGCATTCAGACTCCAGCTCATTTATTACATCACATAAGATGGGGTCACAATGAGTTTCATAGTTCTTAACCTTTCCATCCATGACGCTAAATCCAATGAAACTGAAAGAAAAACGTTTTTGAATATACTCCTTAGTTCAACAGTCTCTCCTAACCAATGCCTATACGAGCAATGTTAATGCTGAGGTTTTTGTTTTGTTTTCCTGTTTGTTTGGTTTTTTACATTTTTATGTGTTTAAAATATTTTGGTAAATTTTTAGCAAAAGACAACTTCTGATGTTATTTAAATGTACAAATTGGTAAGAATAATGCACAAGGGCATGTAGGGTGTTTTTAGTGTTTCAGCAATGATTTGTTTTTAAATTACTGGCTGGAGAATGAATGAGTTTAATATAGCTCTATACAAAAGGACTGTGGTTTGGGAAATAGATAGAAAGTTCATTCAAGTTCAGTAGAGGCTGTTTGGGGGAGGTGAAAGGACACCAAGTATGCAGAGGAATTTCTGGAAGGCACAGTTGTAAAGCCTGGGGAAGTAAGCAGAACTTAAAGTAATGACCCTTCCTCTTACCTGTCAGGTTGTCTTACTCTTTATCAGTGCTGCAGAAGGTCTCTACAAGATGATCCAAGTATGTTTTTGAAGGCAGGGAGTCTTCAGTCTAAATGTAGATTATTGTATATAACATGGAAGAAAATAATAGTAAGTAGCCAAAAAAAGCCACCAAAAACCCAACCCCCTAGTTAAATCAGTAGGTGAGTGACCTACTTTTAAAAATGATAGAGAAGAAAAATATATTCCTTTTAAAAAGCAAAGCATTAGGCTGTACAGCTGGCATAAAAGTATTCTACAGTTAAAGGCTTAAAAACTTTAAGAGATGCATCTTCATCCTTGCCCGTTATTACTAATGTCTAAGACAACATATTTCCTGTGTGTACTAATATGCTTCTCACATATAGCAGCACACCTACCCTCTTTCTCTGTTATTACAAGCGCAGTTACATGATCTAATGCAGTGTAACATGGATTTGTATATCTAAAGGTATTCCAATGTAGCTTAGAGAATATACTTAAGTAAAATCTTAACAATACTGAAAACATTTGAAGGCCCTCAAATATAGAACAGAGGTTGCATTTAAGAGGAGAAGGTGTTTCCCCCCTCAATCTTAGTGCAGATGTATGTCTCATTTGAACTTGGGGACTCTGATTCTGTCCTCCAAGTTTTTATCCTGCATAGAGATTTATGAATTGGAGATATATTTGAGGCTGTTTTATTAGATGTGCATTTAACATATTGTAACCACATCTCTAATCAATTAATTCCTTTAGTTTTGATATCAGAGAATCTGTTTGGCTTGGCTTTCTTATGTAAGCCTTTGCAAATGTCTTGTTTGGAAATTGCAGTTTCCTTACAGGATTTCTCCTTCTCTTCAATCTTCTCCAGTTTCTAAAGGACAAAACAGTTACAGGGCTTAGGAGTTCCTTCTTTTAGTTGAAAACTTTTAGATTGCTAATCATTTCCCTACCAAAAAAGGCAAAATTAAATAATGGCTTTTTTTTGTTTGTTTGTTTCTTGTCTTTGTTTATCCTTGCCAATCGGTTCCCCAGAAGAATCATTATTGATTAGTTACTTGATGTGTATATCTTCTTGTACTACTTGCAGCTAAATGATCCTTTCCCATAAGGTAGCAAACATTAAGCCTAATACAAATGGATAGTGAACTAAAGTAGATATTTGGCCTTAACTGGAAATTACTCACTTGCATTGTTTCTAAACAAAGGTGTCAGGAAAGATGTTTCGGTGGTGAAGGCTCTGAGAGCTGGCTATGGAGACATGGCTCTGTACAGGCTCTTATATAAGTGAATTAATGATGTTAAAAAAAAAAAAAGTGAGATCCTATGATCTGCAAATTACAGCACTCCGGAAGGAGTATTGTTATGCTTGATTTAACTCTATCAGAAAATAGCTGAGTTGCATGGGAACGTAGTCTCAAAAAAATGTGCAGTGCAGTGAGGTTTTATGTAGGGTTAAATGCAAGATTGTGTGTGCACATGTGACTGCCTTTACTAACCATGTGCATTCAGGCCTGGTCTTTTAAAACTCTTCCCTTCCTTCCTGATATTCTCTGGTCTATCTGAGTAGTTTAACTGAAAGTCAGGAGAGTCCTGTAACAACATAATACACACAAAAGTATATGGGGATATTCAGAGAGAATAGCAGTCTAGTATTTTATTGGTGAGGATGACAGACTTGAATTATGGAGCATCTATAGGTACAGTATTGTGTATTTCTGTCTGTGCTTGGATTATATTGTAATATGTTATGTACTTGAAATCTATTTTGTGGTTTGTCTAACATTTATAAACACAACTCTGGGAAGAATTAAAAATGGTTTTATTTCATGGAGACTAAGGGGAAAATATACCTGTAACTTGAGCCTTATCTTTGTACAGTGAATTTCACATTTCTATATGTCAACATCCTGATTGTTTTGTATGTTGATATGATGGCAGGAATCCCTAATAAAAATACACTAGAGAAATGATTTCTGCAGTTATGACAGTTCTTGAAGTGAAAGATGTTTTGTAAATAATTGTTTTTGTTAAGAATTAGTTAGCATATGATATAGTACAGATTTCTTAAGACTTTTCCAAGGCTCTTTTTTTTTTTTTTTTAATTATTTATCAGCTGTAGACACACTAACAAAGTGCTTTAAAATAAGATGTTATTAACATGGTTTCAGATGTACTAAACAAGGGCCTAATGGTTTGCCCAGTTACAACATACGAATTAGTTACATTCTTGAATTTGTCCTGAGATAAAACTCCTACACACAGAATATAAAAGGAGAAGTCTGATTTTCAAGTCAGGCCCTTGCTGTAGTCATATAGCAGCAACTTTTGGTAGGCAATTATGGCTTGATTGTTAAGCAAAGAAAGCCGTGCAGCTTTTGAATGAAGCTTACTTATGTTAAGTTGGTTTGGAGCTCAGATAATGTAAGAGCACTGCAAAGATGAAGCTGAACATCATTTTGGAGAGCTAAGTCAGAGAAACCAAAGATAATTCCTGAGCATGCGAAATATTTAGACACAGACACCAAAGCTAATTCCTGAGTTTATGAAACATTTAGATGCAGACACATCTGTAAATGTGAAATGAATGGAAAGTGACAAAATCTAAATGTAAAGGACCAGGACTATATAGTATAGATACAGCTATTTATTCAGTTAAAATGGCATAGGTTATAATGCTGCTTTCAAAAGGGGGGTTCATTCTTGCTTTAACATTAGAATACAATATATCCTCTTCAACACTGTCTGCATTCTAAGTACTTACCACAATTTATGAAAATAGTGTGTATACTTTGAGCAGAAATTCAGTATTTGTCATACATTCTTTCTGAATACTGGTGCACAAAATATCTCTAACGTTAGAGAAGGGGCAGTAGTGGGACCAATACTATTTAACATCTTTGTTGGACACGTGGACAGTGGGATAGAATGCACCCTCACCAAGTTTGCCATAATACCAAGTTCAATGGCACCATTGATACACTGGAGGGAAGGGATGCCATCCAGAGGCACCTGGTCAGGCTTGAGAGGTGGGCTAATGCAAATCACATGAAATTCAACCAAGCCAAGTGCA
>VZRU01006014.1:53619-65268 GCA_013398155.1 Pedionomus torquatus
CCAAATTTTCCTATATATATATATATTTAAGTTCTTTAAATATCCATACACAAAATCATAGGCATTACAAATTTGGGACTAAAGCAATTATAGTTAATAGTCCTTGATAAAATGTGACTAAAAAACTAATGTAATAGGATTTGTTCAGTAAATGAAATGTTTCCATGAAGTAAAATTCTCACATGCTTATCTCTTGTAAATGATTTCCTTTCAGGGTGCCCTCTCCCTACCAAAATTTTTATTTAATTTTTGTGTTCACTTCTACAGCTGTGGATTTTCTCCTGGTACTCTAAGTGCTACTACACTCAGCACCCAGCTAGATGATTGATGAGTGTAAACCATGAATGAAAAAAAATGCTTTTATTGTTACAGAAAAAGACATAAATGTGTGCCATCTCACTAGGTATGAACCACAGACTAAATCTGACAGATTTCAATTGAATGGGTTTTCTGTCATGAAAATGTCTTCCTGCTCTCCTCCTTCACAACAGATTTTGACCCCCTGGGCTCACACACCTATGTAGGTAGGGAAGTTATAGGTTTGTATTCAGTGGCTTTTGGATTCGGATATTTACCACAAATTGTCATTCATGACTGGGATAACTCACTGAACCCAAATTTTTTTAGATTGTTTGTACCATTTTACAAAATCTTTGACCCATGGGAAAGTTTAACTTATTGCAGAAAAATAAAAAGAAAATTAAAGATCTTCCACTGCCAGACTTTGTTTCTGTTTCCTTGTTCTCAATAATTTAAGTCAAAATACAATCAAATAAAAACACTAGCAAACTTCTATCCAAAGTCTGAAAAGGAAGAGTTCAGAAACATAGCAAAAGAAAATGAATGTGCATTGAGTGATCTGAATGGTCAACAGGGGAGGTGGCTTCTAAAAAAAGAAGAAACTCAAGGCTGTGACTAAGGAAGCAAACAAAACTGTAGGTCACCTGCTGCAGGTAGCTCTGTCATCGCTTATGTCATGTTCTCACAGTGAATTCCTAAACAAATACTTACACCTTGCTCAAACAAATGTCAGGTGTCGCATATCAGTGGTGCTGAACAAATGTTCTAGCAACTAAGCATGCTGTTCCTCTGGAGGGGCAGGGGCAGTGGCAGCAGCAGCCAGCAGGAGCCCTGTGAGTGGGCAGAGAAGTCAAGGCTCAGCCCGGCTGTATCGTGTTAGGATCCTGCGACAGAGAAAGACAGCTGGCCTCTGTGCAGGGTCTTTGCACTGTGAGATAGACTATCATATATGACTTAAACCAAGGCATGGAAAAACTCAAGTCAGAGTCTGGGATTTTTCCTTTGGTGCTTTCATTTTAACCGTTTTAACAATTCAATTTAACCATTTTGGTTGCACGTCAAGAAAAAACAGAGATTCAAAACTCAGTGAGGTTTTTTAGTTGTATGTGGCCAGTTAAGAAAAAAGCTGTCAACTTCTGCATAATGAGGATAGGTATCTTGTACTTCCAAAGGCATCATAAATATTCATTTTCCAAGACTGATTAAGGCATATTAATATGATTGACAGTAGACACTTCCATATGTATATTCCTATGCTACCAGTATTCTACTATTACTAACACACGAAGTTTGCAAATCTGAAGGCAATGCTCAACTTTACTAGCCTGTAAATTAGCTTTTTTCTGAGCTGAAGAAGTTTTATTCTGAGGCTTAGCCTGTCTTTATCTTGTCCTAATCTTTCATGCTAACAAAATATCATCTTCAGCCCACAATGACAATATGTACTTCATATATGTATTTTTAAAGCTTTCATAATTTCCTGTATTCATACCTTCTGTAACTGTATCTTTCCACTTTAACAGTCCCAGTTTCTTAACTGGTAGGCACTTTTAACGGTTCCAGTTTCTTAACTGGCATAATCCAAAGGCAAATAAAAGAGTGAAGACAATCCAAAGGCAATCTGTTTGCTAGTGCCCAGGTGTTATTGACAAAAGATTCATAGTCGTATAAAGAGTGGTCTTAACAGAACTCCCCTCCAGCTGCTGGAACAGAAAGTACAGTGGGATGGGAGAGCTATTATTCTGAATATGTGAAGGTACGAAGATACTTGGCTGCTCCTATAACCAGCTGCTGTGGATTATTCCAGCCATTAGGGTTACTAGCATGTATTTTATATTTAAGAATATTTTATTTTTAAGAAGAAACATATATCTGTGTTAGCTTATTATACATATTCTGTAAGCAGACAAACTTACTCCCTTCAGGCTCAACTAGAAATAATGATATCTTTTAGTTCCACTGTAGTTGTAAGTGCAGATAGCTGCTTTGGGTTCATTGATCATCTGTCAGCTGGTTGTACAATACTCTATCACATTAGGCGACACCTCTCTCCATAATTTCTGCTCTTAGGTGTTTAGAGATTATGTCCCTGAAAATCAAGTCTCTTTCTGCTTCTAATGCTTAGTTCATAACTCTTAATTTCTGTTCTCAACCAGCTATTTAGATATATATATATTTTTATTAGACTCTAGTAATGGTGAATGCCATTTTCCAGAGTGATTATCAGGGAAGGATTTGGGGACTGAGCATGGGGCAATCTCACGGAATCAGCTATGTAATCCCAAATCTCTTTGGGAAATGTTATTCTGAGGACGAAATTATTTTTGACTGTTTAAAACAGGAGACTTGTTTATCTCATCTATATTTTTCCCTGTCTCTTCCTTGAGAAAACAGCTGAAAATTGTTCTTAACCAAAGTTATGGATATTTTCTTAAATTTTACACAAAGCTCTGCTACAGAAAACCCATAGAGGATTTGTATACATAGATATGTATACATGTAACTGCCACAGAGGCAGTGATTTTGAAAGATACAAATCTGAATTCCAAGCTCTGTAAAACAAAGTGCTTTTTACGGTATACACTGTATGTTTCCTAAACTTATTAACTCATAGTTAATAAAGTCTTTTAGTAGAGTTAGCATGTCTACCATGGCAAATAATATACACCACAACCTTAGAAAGAAGGTTGGGATACCAACAGTTCCTGTAGACATGAATGTATCCTGGGAGAGTTTGCTATTGTCTCCAAACAAAGGCCTAGCTTGACAATATATTACATCTGACTACATTATTTATATATACAGTTTGAACTGGTGTACATTGTGTATAAAAAAGAAGCAAAAGATTAAATCACTGTATTGAAATGGCTAAGGTTTATCAAGTCACTTAACACAGACTCTGTTTTGTACTTTTGCCTTTTTGGAACAGCAATTTAAAGTAATGGAGGTAAGTGCTGTGATTCCTTTAAGTGCTGTTTTCAAATCCTACTGTGACCTTTGGCACACAGAAAACAACCCTACCATGATTAACTTGAAGTTAGATAGCACATGTGGGATGAAATAGCAAATTATGGATCTTTTTGCTATTGCTGTTGTGATCGTAGCTATTTATACAGTACCTGATGTACACACAGTAGCCTTTGCACAAGTGAGCAAAGTATTTTAGCTTTGCTTTAGATTAAACTTAATGGTACTTGAAATAAAGGACAGTGAATAAATGGAATTAACTGATAATAAGATCTTAATTTATTTTTTTGATATGAAATCCTGAGCTGTAGGTCCTTAAAAAAGGGAAAATGGATGACTCATAAATGGCTGCAACCAGCTGTTTAAACAGTGCCCCTCTCATTAGTAGATGAGACTGTAGAACACTTTCGAATGAGAGTATAAACTCAGACTGTTGCTTATTGAAGATCTATGCAATAATGAGTATATGATGCAATAATGAGTATATGAAAAGCCCTATGTAATACTGTATCAGCTATTATCGTGCATTGCTTCAGTCTGGGTGCAGAGTATAGACTGGTGTGCATTAGCGGAGTAGTCCTTCCAGCTGGTGCCATCGTATGTAGACAATTTATGTAATCTCTTTAAAATAACTTTGACAACTGTTGGCGAATTTTTATGGTACCCCTTCAGGTGAATTAAGCACACATTTGTGGTTAAAATATAGAAGTCAAGGAATAACACATCAGGGAGAGTTCCACAACAAGACATGGTTCTACAGGGAGGCTGCAAAGATGCTTCACAAGCATATTCTCCCTATACACTTCCACAAGCACAAATCTCATGATATTACAGAGCTAATCTAAGGGCTGTTTCAGGTGTTTAGATAGAGGACTTCCCAGAGCTGGATCATCAGCCAAACATTTAAAACAGAGAAGAAGGGGAGGTAATTTGTGTGACCTTTATTAGTGTTGTACACACTCACTGCTATGGGGAGGGCTGTGTTAAAATTTGCCCTGGAGCAGTGTTGAATTACAAGGTTGCTATGGGTACTGATATACTGCAAACACAGATGAGGACTGAACTTTCTATGGGACTCTTACATACAGAGAAGTTTCAGTTACTTGAGAAATGTTGAACATTTAGAGTTATTTTTTCTGTGATAACAGTCAAACTAACCTTTGCTATAACAAATGATTAGCATTTGAGAATTTATTGCAAGCCTTTCAGTTAGTTTATTTAAATATATGCTAAGAGTAACTCAAGGTTCTTTTCTGCTCAGATTTTGCCTTGGAGATGTCCCATGCATTCCCTGGTAAGTCAGTTAGCTGTGGGGTCAGCTGGGGTAGTGCACTTTGCACAGTAAGCAACTTGAAATAAAATGTCACAGCTGGCAAGAAACAAAGTAAAACTCAGAAAGTTAAGATCCTTTCAGGACCAAGATTTAAAAAAGATTTTTCAAGCCAAGAAATGTCCTTCCTAAATGAAAACTTTTGACAGATGAAGACTATGTTGAGGGGTTAATTCAGAATATAAATTTGAAATTTGGAATCTGAGAAGTGTGCTTTAGACCGTGAGTTTACTTGAAAGGTTTTATTATTCTTCTTGCATTAGCCTGGATACCTGGAGCCTTGTTAAACAGGCTCCAGCAGTGCAGAACTAATTAGCTGACATCAAAGACATTGCTTATTTGGAAGTGGATGAAGTCAACATGAAGTACCTGAGCAACATGATCATTTTCTGGGAAGCAAACAGAGCATGACTGAGGTTGAGATGCTCTTTATAGCACTACACATATCCTAGGAAAAATTGCTAGTGTACCTTCAGTTTTTAGAAAGCACAAAGTAGCCTGAGATTTATCATAACATTTTGAAACAAATAAGAAATTTACCAAACATCAGAAAGGAATGTTTTTTCTTATGCAACTAAAAGTTAGGGGTACCACTCTTCAGAAAGTCATAATATAAAACCAGATGAGCAAGAATGAGCTGCCTTTTCATAGGTTTGCCTCCTAAGAGAAATACCCTGACAAGAAACCAAGAGATGTTAAAATCTGATGTAGTGGCTAATCATCTTGAAGGACAAACAGTATTCAGCAGAAGCATGTTTTTTAAATCCTTGAAATATTTTTTGTAATAGCCTTAAATGTGCCCCATACTAAAAATAGCCATATTGAAAAGCATGAAAATACAGTTTTCTAGAAGTTTTACACATACTTATAGAATGGACAAAATTATAGGAGTTTTTACCTCTAACTATACTTAAATGGTACCTCTTGTTTGGTGTGACTTGAGTAGTATAGTAATGAGGTTAGTAGTTCAGGAGCTAGAATCATTATAGCCACACCAGCGAGGCTCTGCCCTGTACTAATTTGGCTGATTGGCAGAGCTAATTGGCCTGGATGCAGCACAGTGCTGCTGCAATTACACAGCTTTTTGGAACCTAAGGTAATATTGTTGCATGGTAATGTGGTGTTCCAGTTCATTAATAGTTAGATCAGCTGTTTCCCTAACATGATATTGCATTCCCTGGTGTAAATGTGCTCATAAGGTCTTTGCACAAGGGATGATTTCTGAAAATTTTCCAGAAGCATTAACATGAATCTGGAAACTCCTGGTGACTTAAGGCAAACCAGGTTGCCTTTGCTGCAGCTGTTCTTCAATCCTGCATTAGTAAGACCTGGACTAAGTAGGCAGAATTGTAAAACACTCTAGTTGTATTCATAAAGGCTAAAATTTAAAGGAAGAGAGTTTTTTAGAAAGTGATGCCATTACAGATATACCCTGTCAATAGCTTTGGGGTTTTTTTTGTTTCACAGAGTGACAGAATGACTGAGGTACAAGGGACCTCTGGAAATCAGCTAGTCCAATGTCCCAGCTCAAATTGGGTCAGCTCAAGCAGGTGGCTTAGGGCTGTTTTCACATGGGTGTTGAGTATCTCCAAGGGTGGAGCCTCTGCAGTCTACATGGGCAACAATTTTTACTGTTTGATAAAGTCAAGAAGCTGTTTTTATGTTTAAGCATAATGTCTTGCAATTCAGTTTGTGCCCATTGTGTTTTGTCCTCTCACCTGGATACCACTTGAGAAGTCTGGCTCTGTCGTCTTCACACCCTCCCATCAGGTAATTATGCACACGTAAGATCACCCTGAACCTTCTCTTCTCCCAGCTCTCTTGGCTTTTCCTTCTGTGACAGGTTCTTGAGTCCCTTAATCCTGGGATATCAGTCTCCTTCATAGCTGAAGGCTGTCATCATAGCAGTTCTGCTCTATGTGCTGCTTGTGCCCTGCTGGATCGCACTGCTGCAGCACATATTGGGATGGTTGAATCAGGACCTGTGAATGTGAGGATTCTGCCAGTTGTCTGAAGAACAGACAGCTGTTCACCATAGGTTTTATCTTGTTCCATTTTTTATGTTTTAAACTTATTTGAGTTATGGGTGCTAAGAATAGTTATAGATACTATAACTATATAATACTAAAAAACAATGCTAGTTGGTTAGATTTTTCTTTTTTTTTTTTTTAATTTTTTTTTTTACTAACTAATATTTTTCTCCCACTTTCCCTCTCAAGAGTTTGTTATGACTCATTAGCCGTGATGATATTTTCCCTTTGATTTGGTTGAGGTTCTATTAATTCTGGCATTTACATACTTAAATTACCTTAACTTCTAATGGCAAAGAGTTAACATTACTATGGCACGTTAACTGCAAATTTATCCTAGAGTCCCCCTAGAGACTCAGTGTCAGCTGCAGATTCTGCTGCTGTTAGTTGTCTTCTGTATGCTGTTCTGCCCGTGGCAGAAATGGTAATATGTCGGCCTTGAAATCCTAGTGCTAGTGTTTCAGGATTTACTGTGTCACTTTATTATAAAAGCAAGACCTAAATGGATTTTCCCTACAATTTTTCCTTTCTAACAGACAATTTTCAGCTCATGTTAAAATAAGAGTAGACAGTAATGTAGTAGACAGTAAATGGAGACACAAATTTTGTCTTGGTACAGACCTACAGATGATCCAGCAAAGGGCAGTGATTCAATAGTTTGCTTGTTTTCTTTCAATGATTGTGGAATATTATTTCCTCTAATTTGTTTGCTGCACTGGCAGGCCAGTGAGAACTGCCGATGTTTTTAGTGATTTTCTGTCATGTGAAACAGGTTTCCCTCATTTCCATATACACCTTAGCCTCACCTTCCCTTGCTGTCTCTCCTGTGCAGCTCCATCAGAATAGGTTGCTTTCTGGTTTTCTGTTTATAAATCAGGAATTATGTGGCAAAACCCAGAATGGAATCCCAAGTTCTTTCTATGAAATAATATTCCTTTGACTTAAAGTTTTATGACTATTATTAACTTAGTAACATAATATTATTTATTTTGAGTAGGAATGGTGTCTGGCTACCAGTTGTATCATTACCTAGTCTACCCATATGCCCATTTTTACAACATATTCTAAACAATTCAAGGTTCTTAAAAAATTGCTGTCTTCTCTCATATGATCTATGTAGCCAGCTCTTTTAGAGTTGAAGTCTCAGGTCTGATGATTTTAAAAGGCTTGCATCTAGTGAATGTTTTCAAATACAGTCCTCAGTTCTTAACGATCTGGAAATCTTCTGTAGTAAAAGTACACCATATGTATTCTTTCCAAATGCAGAATAGAAATATGCATTGAACAATTTTGCTTTTCATGCAATTTCAATAATTTGCCACCTCTGTCTGGAAGTGGGATTATACCATTGACACAATTTCTTTTGTTGCTAGTTTGCCATGTTTTACTGGACTTACACTTGACAATACAGATTTATTTCAGCAGTCTTTAGCTTCCCTTACTCTTTTCCTGAAGTTCATAGTTTCAGTTTTATTAGCATCTATTTCCTCCTTTTAGTGAAAATTGATTTTTTTTTTATTTCTAATTGTTTCTTCTAAATGTAGTCCTCCATTGCTTAGACAAAAATTACCAGACTTAAGAGGTTCTTCCAACTTGTAATAACTTCTTATTTTAGTTATATAGTGGATAGTTTTCTTTTCAGTAATTTTTTTAATGACTTTTTGGACTAAGGAATTTATCCCTTTTGAAAAACCATTATGTATAATTACTTGTTGGGACTTTGTTCTATATTCCCATACTGAATACAAGTGTGTCACAATAACTGGTCTTTAAGTGACAACTACTTTCCAGTCTAGTAATTAATTAATTTTTATTCACTATAGTGAATAAAAAAGTGAAGGTAATTACTGATTTGTGCAACATCTTTGCCTTAGTCAATTAACTTCTGTAATATTAACTAACATGATGATTTGGTGCTTATTGAAGGAAAAGTCCTGTATTGTCACCTAATTTAGAGTCTACTCAAAGTCCTCAATTTTAATTTTTACCCATTACAGATGAAGCTTTTGAAAACCGATTTTTTTTGTTGTCCAGTTTGATTTGGAGTTAACATGGCTTTGGATGTGTTTTGTTTTGTTTTGTTTTTTCCACCTAATGCATATCTTGCAAGATTAACTCTTGAATGCCAAAACCAGCTGACCTGAGACTGGGATTCTGCTTTGACTAACATGTTCTGATTTTCATTCTCAATAACAGGTGAAAATTATTGTTGTCCTCAGAAATTGCTCATCTTTTTTATTCAGAGTAAATGGGTTATGACATTTTTAAGGTAAAGCAAAGTTTATACTTTGTCTTGAGTGAGTGTCAGGATTTTTGGGTATGACAATGGCAATATTATATCTGGACAAAATAAATTATTGCAGTTTTCAGGGGCAAAAATGAACATCAGAATGGAATAAATATGCATAAAAGTGTCTTTCATTAATAATAGCTTGTAAAAGCTATTTCTAAATGGTTGTTGTGTGAGTATGGAGTAATGTTTTTTTTTTTTTGCCAAGTGATAATACCATACCATACCAAATATTGCTAATACTTTTAAAGGTTTTTTTGCTAGTAGAAGACATACAGGAAATGCATGTGATCGAATTTTCTTGTTTGTTTGGGGAGAACTGGTCTTTGCTTATGAAGTAACCAAAGTTCATCTTTAGGTCATACAGTATTTTAGTGATGGATTTATTATGAGAAAAACACACTGTGTGCATATATTTTGGATGTAATTTTTTAAATGAAGTATTTAAGTAAATTAGTTTCAACCTTAAAACCTATTTAAGTAAATTATTTTCAACCTATCATTCAAACAATGGAATAGAAATATATGTTTGGACTTCTTTGTGTATCATGGTAACATGAGTTTTTTTTTACACGAAGGCAGACTCAGACTGCACATTCCCTTTACATGAATAATGATTGGCCCATCAGCTTTGGGTTCCTGTTATCCTCAGTGTTTTTACCTTTGCCATGTTGAAAAAGAGCAGCTTACTGATAAGGGATTTGTTCTTTCATCATTCTGAAGAGTCTTTTAAGATAATGCATGGTTTTGAGAGTCAAATTGTCCCCTTTCAGAAATGAAGTACGGCATATGTGCTGATAATTTTTTTTATTTTAAAAAATGTGCCATTTTTCAACTACAACTACATTCCAGGCAAGATTTATTCCACATAAAGGTCTGCCTCATTTTTTAATCCAAACTTTTGGTATGTTTAGAAAATACATGTATAGCACATGATGAGAATTTTCTTTGTTTCCCAGTGCTATTTTATTTGTCCTATGTACTGGTTGCCTCACATCTCAGTACTTAAATTTATTCTGTTAGTGGCAGGCATATTCTTTTGTATTTTGTACATTATCTGAAAAAGTGATTGTTAAATCCTAGGAATTACTGATAGACAGTGCAGTGTGACGAAATTCTTGATGATAGTTACAAATACTACTGGAATACAAAAAGGATGCATTTTACGTACGTTATATAGTGATAAGATATATAATCACTATATATAATATATAAAGAGCAACTGTATAGAGGTTTATCTTTCCTAAGTAGTGTCCTAATCGTAATCAATACCCCTATTTTAAGGAAAATGAGAAAACTAAAGTAAAGAAGCGCTAGGTCCACCAGGCATCTGTAAGTAAAAGTAAGGACTTAGATTAAACATTTATTCTATTAATTTCTTGTATTTCACATCTAAAAATTGCCAATATATAAAGCATTTTAACTCACACAGGCAAAGGTGGCAAATTAAAATATGCCTACTTTATTATTGCAATTTGATTCTGTCAATAACTATGCTACCCGGTTTACATATGCCTAAGGAGTGAATTTACTATGGTAAACAAACATATGAAGATCCATATACAATTTAAGAGAAATAATATTTTCAAAGCTTTGAAGATCTATGGCAAGAAGCATTTTAACTATACAGGCATCTCAAATCAACCTTTCTTTGTAATAAAAAAAAATGGCAGAAAGGACCTGTGGGTTTATTAAAGATAATTTTTACTGAACTGAAATAGGGACATTTCATTGTATTTTTATCATAAATTAGGCTTTCAGAGAAAAATGCAGGCATTGATTAACTAACATTGCAACACTCCTGTTAAGGTACATAATTCTTTTCTTGGTTTCACAGCTGAGGGAATGAGCAATTAACTTGGACACATAAGACTAATCACCAGGACAGCTTTTTCTTACTTGCACCTTTTATATAGCAAAGTAACAGAGAGTGTTCCTAGTTCATGCCACTATAAATATGAGGAGATTCAGCTCCAAATAATTAATGATAACACAGTAACATTATTGCTAATAAAACCTATCTTCTCATTTGAAGAACATCGAAAAAGTCCAGAGTCAGGGAGTGCGATTGATAAATCTTTCTCACTAATGCCAGGCAAAATGCACTGAAGAACCTGTAATAAATCTTTGAGGTGTAGTTTTAAAAACCCATTATCTCTCCCACAAATGCAACCAGTCTAAGTGTAACTAATTTTGCATGCCTCTAACAGGATACAGATGTCTAGCTATATGATCTGTCAGTTTGCTCAATTAATTATACATCCTAAAAATAGTTCTGCATAAGATTCCGACAGTACAGTAATAGTGCATTCCTCTAAACTGCATTTATATATTCATATGTCTGTAAACATTTTTAGTGGAAATGTTTATTATAATACTGTTGTTTCTGTGTATAACATACATTTGAGATTGATTACTTACAAAGTGAGAGACAGCATCAGTATTTCTATTAAACCTGTAAATTTGGATTTACAGTTTTGATTGGCCATATATCTAAAAGACAAATCTCTGGTGAAGTTCCACTACTGTGAAAAGTTTGCAGTACAATTAAAGAAATAAAAATCCTTACATCCTGGAGCTAAAGTTGGTAAAATAAACAGTAAGCAAAGTCCTACTTTATTTTACTGGCATGATTTCATTTCACAGTGAGATAGAGCTTGCAGAGTTTCTATTTGCTTTTGTTGGTCACCTGCTATTTACATTACAACTTCCTTTTTTTTTTTTTTTTTTTT
>VZRU01006014.1:65300-85822 GCA_013398155.1 Pedionomus torquatus
CCTGTAAAATGAAGTTTACTGATTTATATTTCATTCCCAATTCACTTTCCAAATAAATTGAGACAATTCTGGTAGCTTTCTGCTTGCTTTTCTTTTACAGACAATCAGGATTTAAAATCTAGTCTTCTTCAGTGAATGCTGTGCAAAAGCATATCTATCTATATATGATATTGCACTATCAAAGAAATCCTTCAGTTTGAACTAGATAGTCTCTGGAATGACATGGTTACAGGCAGGAGAATGCAGACAACAATTTCTTTACAGGGAAAGTTTGAACTACATAGTATGTGGGCATCTAAATTAGCAATCTGTGCAATGCAACAAGGGGAGGACTGGGCATTGATTTGACATTAGCTGTTATGCCTCTACAAGTACATTTGTCCTAGTTTGAGGCAAAATAGAACCAATTTTCTGTTTAGTAATTTTACTTCTTAGCTAAGCCTCTTATAACTCTCTGACATTAACAGCATATTGTTCAGAGAAGAGCAATAAGACCTATGTTTATAGTTCAATGACAAGGAATGGTACACAGAAAGGCTCTTGCTTATACTTATTACTATAGCAACCAAAGTCATAATTTTGTTATTTATCCTGTTGGAAGGTTGGAAAAGTAAAAGTGTGGAGGGGTTGTACCTGTGGGGAGAAGTGGACAGGAGAGGTGATCCCAAACTTAACAACAGGGTATTCTGTCCCATAAGTCCCATGCTCAGTATAGAAGCTGAGGGATCAAAGGGGCAGCTTTTTTTTTATTTTTTATTTTTTTATTAATATTTCATTAAAGTAGCATTCTTTCTTCTAAACTTGTAAATCTCTTTATTTCTCCTACTCTCCTTGGAGCGAGAGGTAGAGGAGAGCATCTGTCATCTCATGATAGGCCAAGATGGCCTAAACCATGACATGTTCCCATGGTACATTTACCAGCAATAAAGTTCATATCATTTGTCAGTCCTAGGCAAGCACCGTATGTCTCTAAAGATGATGCAGTACAAATTACATTGCAGAGGATGTTGCTGTTACTAACAGAATACTGGACATAGAGAGTGAACTGCAGTAGACCTCCCATCCCTATTGTGAGTTAGGCTCATCAACCTTGAGCACAATTTCAGCCTTGGTTACACCACCTTAAACACCCTTATGGTGTGCTTGAACATATCCTGCAGAGCAACAAGTGGACAAGGAAAATTTTCACCTACAAGGAAGTTTTGCAGCGCACTAGATTGCTAAAGTATGTTGAGTCACTCAACAGTGTGACACAGTAGTTGAAGACTGTAATTTCTTGCCCTGTCAGTACCTCCATTTCTCATACATAAAATGGGAGTAATATCAACTGTTAGTTGTCCAATATGTTGATGACAATTTCTTCCTGTGAAATGTTTTCTTGATGTAGTGAAGGTCTGGTATGAGACCTGGCTTTGAATAGTGGCCAGTAAGTGGTATGTAGGACCAGGTGTAAAATCATTAAGATAAAACAATCTGTTTTGCAGTTGTCCATGAAAGCTGTGTCAAAGAAAGCCATTCCTGTTGAAAAGTGTAGTATGTGATAATGTAAATTAAGGCACTTGAATTAGATTTCCTCAAACATATATTTCTGACATCCTATTAGAAAATATCTTACCATAACAATAGTTTAAATGATACCTATTACTTTCTGAAACTTACTTTTATTTAGCACAGACACATAAATTGATATAAAATTTATACATGGAATCACTTGATTTTGGGTTTTGATCAGTATTAAATGATGATCTGAGAACTCTTGATTTTTATTTTTTACATGACTGAGAAAATGTTTTTATGCAGAAAACGTCTCATTTTAAGCACTTTTCTTGCTTGGATTTCTGTCTGCTATTAATCCTAGCAAATCTAAGGTTTTTTTTTGTGTGAAAAATTAGAATATTTCATAATAAATAGCCACGAGGGGGAGTCCATGTTACCACAAAGTTTTTTCAAAATAATGGGCACTCTTATGTTGTTTAAAGAGTTAAACATAAACATTCCTCTTTAGTAGTTAAAAGTGTTCAGTCTTCTGTTCAACAGGATCTAGTGAAAAGTTGTTTAGCACAAGATATTTCTGAATGTTACATTTATATTGGGGAAGGATTAAATAGGTAAGATTCTTATTTTGAATAAAAGCAGAACCAAAGGTACTGAAACTCATTTGACTCAGTTGGTCTCTACTGAATTCAGTTTTCCTATCAGCTTTAATGGGATCTGAGTTTCATGTTCATCCTCTTAACATGCACAAACCTACACAATCCTCAGTTTTTGTTGATTGCTTTTAATAAATTTTTAAAATTTTCAAGGATTAATATAGATTAACAAGGTGGTCATAGCTACCATACAGCTTTGATCAACTATCTATTACAAAAACTCCTTGAAGCCCATCGTACAGTAATGAAATTGATTCAGTACTCGTCAGTATGTCAAGATTTTTTAACAAAAAAATATAAAAACCTAAAAGGAATCCATTTCCAAGTCTTCATGTTACTGAGAAAATACAATTCAGTGGCAGCTTTATTAAAATAAATTAATTAAATGTGAGCATAGTGCAAAACTGGGGGTCTTAGATCTATAATAGTTTCCCAGGGAACTGTCTCAGAAATAGAAGATGACAGAGAATTTGGTGTTACATTACTAGGAGCTATTTTGCTCAATTTGAGTATATTTATTAGCAAGATAGCAACATTTCCAGAAGAGAAGTAGCTAGAGAGTTTTATCAGTAGTTACAAGTAGTCATTCTACACAAGCAGTAACAGAAGGAATATTAAGGAAAAACTACATTATATTAGGGGACCAAAAAGGTGCCAGACAATGTGGGAGGAATATTTACATCAATTTTTGCATAAGGTAACTACAGTCAAGTGGATAAAACAATTGATAAGAGAGATAAATGGGTAAGTGCTCAGCATGTTGTAGGGAAGAAACAGGTTAGATAATAATTGGATAACTTAGATGTTTGCAGTTGGTCAGCCTTTTTTTGTGCTTGTCTTGGACTACTGCTTTTAAAGAGCAGTCAGATGAAACCCCAAGTGTTAGCATTCATCATTGTGGTGGAAGGGGTACGTGAAGACTCTAAAAGCCCTTAAGCTTATTTTTGAAAGGAGGATAAAGAAAGAAGTTGGGAATCATAATGTGCTAAGAATAACTTTCATTACTGGAGAAATTTTCAGATGAATAATCAAATTTCACTATAATGGTGAAGAATAAAAAGTAAAAGCTAATACATATCCTTTTCCAGTAAGTCAAACTCCTTTCTGCAGTATGCTAACAGGCCTTGCATAGAAATATTAAGAACGGTAGATATCAAATAGACTTTTGGCACAGTTTTAAGTGTTTCTCTCACAAGCAATCAAAGGAAACCCTGGTAGGTGTTACGTATCTTGAAGTGAATGAAGAAATGCTTGGAATCTGTTTCAAGAATACATGGAAGTAATTTGCTTTCAGTACAGAGGGAATGTTTTAAGCTTTTTACAGTCTTTTTGTTACAGGTCCTCTACTGATAAGAGCATTCAGTGATGATCCTCATGCTCCTATAGGCAGTCCACTCCTTACACTTGCAGTTGACACCAAACTGAGGGGCTGTGCCAGGGCTTTGCCAGTCAAGATTGGATAACAAGTTCGAGTATGTATCAGCAACATCATGCTGCTGCACAAAAAGCGACGAACAAAGACACCAGATAGATTCTGACACCTTGACTGTTGAAATCTCAGAGCTGCTACTGCATATTTTTATGTATCAAAAAAACAGAACAAAAGAGTAGTGTTATAAACTGATACTTCATATGCAAACATGCAAATATGCAGTTGCACATACGCAGGCATAGACAAATGATTTAACATGCATCATGTATGTATTATACCCAGAACAGGTAGTCTGTACTAATTATCGGTCAAGTAAAGAGAACAAATCCTCTAGCAGCAAACACAAAGTGTCTCATAAATGCAAGTACCTTGCAAATAGATTGTCAGTACTATAAATTAACTAGTTTTCTTCAGAACATTAGCTGTAGCTGAATACTCCCTAATGAGAGCATTGGGTTGAATAACACAACTATTTTAAGACATAGAGGACTACTAGAAGTAATTCAATTAATTTCTGCAGCAGTTCATCTTTTGTGCAATAACCATTTCATTATATGCCCTTTTCTGTAAGTTTCAGATCAACGAATTGAGAAAAATCTGCACTGCTAAAGCAGTTATGTGGTACATTTACTAGTATTTCTTAGGTTTTTATTTAATGACAATTTTAATTCTTAACTCTGGTGTTGGAAAATTGATGTTTTATGAAATCTAGACTGCAGAGAAAGACTCTTTCAGGTCTTTCTACTAATTGCTCATCCACTATGGCTACATTTCAAACTGAACATAGCTTCCATTACTGGCAGTAGCAAGGATCCTAGTGGCTTCTGTGGGAGATGGGTTCTTCCTTTTCTCATAATTTGTAGACTTTCAGGTTCATCTTAAGTTTACATACGGTCTTCCTCCCAGCGTTTTACAGCAAACCTGAAAAACTCTGGTTGGTTGCACATCTGTCTCGTGACTTTTTCTTGCATGTGCAGCAAAAACAGTAACCTTTAGAACTGACCCCAGGCTTGGGCTATTTGGATCTCTTTCGTTTAACATTGTATTTTCAACATTGTATATCCAATGGCTTCTGATTTTCTTAGTGGGCAGTAATAAGAAGGGAGAACAAGAATAAAGAAATAATTTATCAGCAACACTCAATTCATTGAGCATGTCTTTAGTCTATTTTCAGGGACAAAAGCTACCTGCAGCTAGAACTAGCCAGGCAACAACAGGAAATGTTGTAAGCCGGGAATTTTCAGTAAAGGCACTGCAACTGTGATAAGTGAACTCCTGTGTTGGTCTCTTTAACGCTATCTTCATGAAACTTTTCAAGGAGAAATGAAGACTCAAAAATTGTCATATTTGTCTCTTTGGCTGGGATTTTTGTTATTATTTATTAATTGATAATGGGGCTGATAATGGCACTTTTGCCCTCAAAGATCATTGGGAGTATACATTTCTTGTATGTCTGATCCTTGATCAGTTCTTATAAAGAGTCAAAGAAAATACAAAACGGTTCTGGTAGATGGGTACAGGAAGAACGTTAGTTAAAAAGTGCATATAATTTAACATTTTGTTAATTTATCTATGATATGAAATATGAAAGTAAGAGAAAGGAAGATGCCTGAAATACTTTACTGGAGTCCAATGAACCAATTCAACAGAAACAGTTTAATTGACCTTTTCATTGACCTTTGAGGGGAATAGAATCATTATAATAAGTAACAAAATAAATAAAAATTAAAATTAAATAATGAAAGAAAAAAAAAATAATAAAATAAATAAANCTAACATCAGCCTTCCAGTACCTGAAGGGGGCCTATAGGATAGATGGGGAGGAACTCTATCAGAAGTGTAGGGATAAGATGTAGAGTAATGGTTTTAAACTGAAAGACGGGAGATTTAGGTTAGATGTTAGGAAGCAATTCTTTACTGTGAGGGTGGTGAGGCATTGCAACAGGTTGAAGTTGTGGATGCCCCCATCCCTGGAATTGTTGAAGATCAGGCTGGATGGGGCTTTAAGCAACTTGCTCGAATGGGATGTGTCCCTGCCCATGGGATATATCCCTGCCCATGGCAGGGGGGTTGGAACTTGATGATCTTTAAGGTACTTTCCAACCCAAACCATTCAATGATTCTGTGATTCTATGATTTTATGACTGTAGTAACTAGTGATTTGAAGATTGCATAGGTGAACCATTAATTGGTAGTTGTTTTTAAAATCATACAAAATGCAATAGAATAGAAATCTATTTCTGTGCTTTCTTCCATAGGAGAATAAGATTGTTTTTTATTATTATTATTTTTAAGTAGAATAATGGGAGTTTCCAGCCAAAATAAATTTTTTTTCTTCTCTTTGGAAATTTTGTTCATATCCCAAGAATACGAATAAAGAAATGATTTAGGGTATCATGGTAAAACTCTTGGCATTTACAATAGCTTTCATGCTGCAGGACTCAACAGGCTTCAGAGTGGGGGTAAAGATAAATCAGTTGCCAAGGGGACAGAATGTCAAGTAGGGAAAAACCACAGGGGATATCTGAGTGGAGCAGCCAGATAACACCTGGCTGCGGTTCTCAGACGCTGGTATTCAGTGGGCTGTAACCATGCAATAGGAAATGGATTTACAAAGAACTTCAGATTGCTTTGTGAGGAGCCACTAGGGGCAGCTTCATAATATGATTATCAGCTATAAACCTGCCTTCCGTTCAGAGCACACGGCAGAGCTCAAGTCCCAACTTCATGACTCCAAAAGCAGTTGGGATAGAGAGCTTGATGGGTTAAATAGGAGGCAAATGAGGTTGCAAACCCAGGTGCTGGCCATCTTACACAGTGTAAATACACACTGGTTGTCCTTAAGAGTGAGTACGGTGAGGGCTGTCACAGTGAGAACTAAATGAAGATAAACTGCCAGTGGACCGACAGAGTAATTGCTCACCGTTGTTAGCCCAGTGCTCACACCTGATAACTGCTGGGTATCAGGAGATAGCAGTGTAGAAGCTGCACAGTTCAATTTACTGACATCTGTAAACTGACATCTGTAGCTGGCATAATACCTGCGCTTCACCCCTGAAAATATCAATTTTGCTGGCTTGGTAGAGGAAAATAAAAGGATTATGGAGTTAATTATAATTAATTTATGTTAAGTTGAATTAAAACAGCTTTAAACTGATCTAAGAATCATAGAATCACAGAATGGTTAGAGTTGGAAGGGACTTTAAAGATCACCGAGTTCCAGCCCCCCTGCCATGGGCAGGGACACCTCCCACTACACCAGGTTGCTCAAAGCCCCATTCAGCCTGGCCTTGAATGCTTCCAGGGATGGGGCATCCACAACTTTTCTGGGCAGACTGTTCCAGTGCCTCACCACCCTCACAGAAAATAATTTCTTCCTAATATCTGATCTAAATCTCCCCTCTTCCAGTTTTAAACCATTACCCCTTGTTCTACCACTACACTTCCTGACAAAGAGCCTCTCTCCTGCTCTCCTGTAGGCTCCCTTCAGATACTGGAAGGCTGCTCTAAGGTCTCCCTGGAGCCTTCTCTTTTCCAGGCTGAACAGCCCCAGCTCTCTCAGCCTGTCCTCATAGGAGAGGTGCTCCAACCCTCTAATCATCTGCATGGCCCTCCGCTGGACCTGTTCCAACAGTTCTATGTCCTTTCTAAGTTGAGGACTCCAGAGCTGGACACAGGACTCCAGGTGCGGTCTCACTAGTGCAGAGTAAAGGGGGAGAATCACCTCCTGCAACCTGCCGGTCACGCTTCTTTTGATGCAGCCCAGCATATGGTTGGCTTTCTGGGCTTTTCTTCACACTTTTGAATTACTAAAATTCATAGAAAGGAACATGAAGCCACAAGCTTCTTCCAAATATTTTATTTGTAACGGGGGGCCAATGGAACAAATGTGGTCTTTACTGTCCACTATTTTCTTATCAAGAACAGTGACTTTTATTAATGAACAAGCTATTCTGTCCTTGAATGTAGAGAACAAGGGCATTGCTATAATATTACACTGAAGTGTAACAACTTCAATTTATACTGAAGTGACACTTCGCTACAGTTAAGCACATCAATAAACAGCTAAAGTTTTGCTGAGGTGCACTCTATTCACATCCACAAAAGTACAAAATTATGTACCTAAACACACATAAAGTATTACAAACACGGGTATTTTTTTTATCATGTCTAAACATATACATTATATAAGTAAAAATTACAGTACACTAAGAGCATAGGCTTATCTGTATATACCTGTACATTTTGTAAATGTGTTGCTAGAATCCCATTCAAAAAAACCAATCTTCAGTTTATAAAATAATTTTTTTAGTTGTGTGGATAAAAAAATAAGGATGAATACTTGTACTTAAAAAATAGTAGCAGTACAAAAATTACAATTCGAGAGTACATCCAAGTTCATGTTTAATGAACTTCACCAAGGCCTTCCTCTAGAATCATTCAGCAGTGTTCTGCAACAAGGTTGTTCTTTTTATATCTAGGTAATGACTGTAACAGACTGTAGTAGCCGTGTGCTGAGAAGTGACAAAATCCTTCTGCACACAAGCACCTTTTGTAAACTGCTTACCTTTGTGGATAAGTAGTTGGGCACGATTTAGGAATCTTTTCTGTAAGAGAAGCTTCTTTAAGGCCAAATATATTAGGAAAAAGTGAAAATCAAGTCATACAGTCATGCACTGTTGCAGTCCACACATATATCTTATCTTGTTCACTGACATAAGTTTTCAAAAGTCTGCTGTATTAATTTGATTCTCTGTTCTCAGCAAGTACCAGAGTTCTGCTTACTGTGCATGGAAGGAGAGTTTGGTGGCAGAGAACAAATCTTCACCCTTAATTTTCCAGTTCTAAAATCCATAAATACCATTAGGAATAGGAGCTTTCTGTGACTAACTCTCACTCAGGGATACAGGTCCCTTCTGTACATCCTCTTTTCATAGTACCACTGCAGGCTTCCTGCTTAGTGCACTGGAAGCAAGAGGCACAAATATTAACTCCAGTCAAAAGTTCAAAACACCTATTCTGGTTGGTTGTGTACAGTTTCCATGCTTTATATGCCTCCTAAGTAGTGGGAAGGCATTAAAGTAGTCCTGTCTTCTGAAGACAGTGAAATTTTCAGCTTTGGGTTTGGTGGTCTTTATTTCATTTTTATTTTTTTTTCCTTCCAAGACTGGAGAAATAGCCATTACTTTTAGCATTTCAGTTTGCGAGGCATTTCTGCTGATAGATGCCTGATTTTTCATAATGCTTTAAATATCCTGGTTGAAAAACATGGTAATATGTAACTGTTGTTCAAATGACCTTGTGCAGTGATATTATCAGTTTATTGTGACAATGCAATTCTTTTGACTTAATGGCAGCTAAGTTTTATCATCTGTGTTGACTATCTCAATAAAGGTGTGCACTTAGACTGTGTTTACATTGGAAGGTGGGTATTAGTAGAACTTATAAGGAAAAGTTTTCATAACTCTTCCCCAAACGGGGATGTAGCTTCTGCAATATTGTGCTTGCTTAGCAGAAAAACAAAGCAGTATCCTACTCCGTATAACACCTGATGACAACCTAGTCGTTTTGACAGCAGGGTTGTGTCTAAAGGCATTAGTCATTGCAGCTAGTTAGAAATGTGTTTCTCACATGCCAGAGGCACACAGCTATGCCAGAACTTTTAACTGTAGATCGAGACTTGAGATTTTGAGTAAATAACTTGACATAAGGTTTGAGATAAGTCAAGAGATAAGGCAAAAAAGCAATTTTCTGACTCTCCGGTGTCTCCAGTAGCTCATTTACCCCCCTTGCACTGTCCTTACATCTACTTCTGAGAGACCAGGTTTCATTCCAGTGCTGTTTATGAGTTACATATTCAAACTACGCAAACACAGTCATAACGTGAATCACTTCTGCATGGGTATGTCACCATAAAACTATAGGGATTTAAGACTGCACAGGTTTTTCTCTAAGAGGAATCTGTGCTGTTACAGAGGTAATAAAAACTGGAAGAGTAGAACTGAATGTATCAACAGCCCATTTCCTGGCTTTATACAATATCAATTGATTGATATGCTGTGTAACAACCTCAATATCAACCTAACTGAATTTTGTGTTTGGGAGTATACAACCAGTATTAGATTTGAATGATTAGTTAGAAAAAAAGGTCAAAATTCCTTCTAGTATGTGAAATCAGAAAATACATAAATCTATTGGAGGTTTTTGTGTGTGTGTGTGTTTCTGACATTCCATTTGTTATTGCTAACTTCTGTGTTGCAGAGAATGGAGAAGCTCAGCCAAATGAGACCTGGTTTTGGTTTATAGTTGGTGTAAGGTTCTTTTCCTCAGATGTTTGCTTGCGATGGGGGTGGAATAAAGAAATAATTGTGAATGAAGTTAAGATGTTGATGTAGGTTTCTTCTGATATATAGTGGAACTGAGTTTTTGATAGAAACCTGGTTTGGCTGAAGAGGAGGCAGATGACCAATACCTCAGATAGTCACTTATCATTTTTGTCCAGCAGCAAATTTCTTAGTATGATTTATTGGAATACCAAAATGCTGCTCTCTAACCTTGCCCTAATACAGACTTTGTTTAACTAATTCAGAAGGTCATTTCTGTACAATGAGGTGCTTGAATGAATTAAAATTTTGGTCACTAAACTGAGCCTTGACTGCAGCACCTGCCTGGCATCAGGGAACAGGAAAGTTCTCTGATGATGTTTGGGCAATGGGTGAAAATACTGGCAAGGGTTGGACTCACAGTCACATGAATGTAGCCTTTGAGCTGAGCATGGTCTAACCCGATTATTTCTGCTTCTTTTGTGTGCTTGGCTTCTGTACAGGAGCATGGGGTATATCAATCCTCCATCTTTAGACTGGTTCATCCAACTGAAGGGTAAGCCAGCATATTTCTGTTCAAACTGCCTATGGCTGTCCCATTTTTAAACTCACATACTAGCCATCCTCTCTAGATTCACGTTTTGCCCTTTTTGTCCTTTTTATTTTTTTTTTTTTGTTGCTTTTTGGGATATCTGTGTGGGTAAAGATACAGCTCTGTGCTTATTAGTTACTCAAAAGATGACTAATTAATTAAAAACTAGCCCTTTTAATATACTTATTTTTAAGAAAAGTCCTGTAAGGATTTTTCTTTCTTAGTTTTAAAAGCATGTGAATGGTTCTACTTTCATCAAGCTTAGCTGTGAAATTATGTGGTCACAGGGCAAACTGGATTTCACAGTTTAAAAAAAACCCACAAAGCACTTAATTGATTTGGGAGATGTCTGCACTGATGTTGGCAGGTGCTTGTAGAAGTTCTCCAGCCAGCTTGAAGTCTGATAGTAGGGGCCCTGCAGGCAGGCTTGCAAAGCCGAGCTCTGGCTGCCCGCTCCACACAGGGGCAGCTCTTGTGCTGCTCCTGGTCTGGATAATTCAGTCACAATTATCCCAGGTACCTCTTCATTACAAATGATAGTATGTCCTTTGGGCATATGTGTACTTGCTTTAAACTTGGTTAGTTAGCTTGGCTAATTACACAAATACACATTTAGTTGCTTTGGGTGCATATAGCAACTACAGTTACACTCCATGGTGCTGGCAGTGATGTACAGGAGTTCATTCAAGGCATGCAAGCGGTGGTCATAGCAGCATCTGCAGATATATGCTGAGTATTTGACTGTTGAATTCCATTTCCATTTCCTATATGTCTACATATGTCTGCAGGGCAAAGTGAGAGCAGGTGGTTGCCAAGTGCAACAAGCTGTGTCGTTACAAACAAGACAGCCAGGATCCACATCCTGTAATTAAAGTTTCACTGCTGTTCCTGACAGTTCTTCTCTAACCAATCTTTTGCCAGTTTCAAAATGATGCCCGTCGCCCGTTCCTCTGCTTACATGTACATTTTAAATTTAATATTAATCCCCTCTTATCTCTGTCCATCACATTTTGTAAGATAGGAGTGCCCATAATGATCTTACAAAATGAAAAAACAGATGGAACAGCTTATGCAGGACATAGAAAGTAGAATTCCTCTCATGCTTAGAGATAGTAGAAGTGGCATCAGAGGTGGAGAATACAAAGGAAGTGATATTGTCTCTTTTCTTCCTAAAATCAAATGTGAATATTTGAAAGAGGCAAAAAAGAGTAATCATGATCATGTGGGACAAATGGGTTTCTAAAAATACATTTAAATTATTAGAATGAAGGAAAGACCTCCAAAGAAAAAGTAAGAACAAAGAATAAACTTTAAAACACTACAAGAAGAACAAGTAAGATAGTTCTGTTCAGGAGGAATGTTCTCTTTTGTTTCCTACTCGATTCAGGAAATGAGTGCATCATAAAGTTTCCAGCGCACTGGAAACCTAAGCTTATGATCAGAAATTTAAACAGAGACTTTCTTATCTGACTGTATATTTAACATGTGAAAGCAATTATAAAACCTACCACCTTCATGGCTCTTTTGGGATGATTGATGAACAGTTTTAAGAAGCAGTCTGGTCTGGTTGCAGAACAAAGAAGGTGTCTAGTTAGTCACTAACCATACTCCGTATTTTCAAGGCAGTTTGATTCCTAAGAGGCTTGAGCTGCTCATTCAGCTGCAAGTGAGGTCTTTGGCGGCTGCTGTGGCTCAGCAATAGCTTTAATAGTAAAACACTAGGGAAGCAAAAGAAGAGTGGAGACTGAAACAATGTGTTTTGTTGTATGTTTTGTTATAGATATTTTTCCGGTTGGCAGGTCACCTGTTCTTAAATAAAAGTAAACTTGTATAGGATGGGATGAAACTCATATAAGATGGGATGATTATTTACTTACCTCTCAGAGGAATTACAAAGAGAGTTTAAGTTGCATTTCAAAGGATTCACATACGTGATCCTCCAAAGTGTCTAAGTGTTTGAGGGGGGAAAAGGGGGATGTGCTCAGTGCAATGCTATTTTATAACAGAATAGCGCAGAAACAGAGAAGGAAGTTTTTCTCGTTCTCTGACTCAGAGGTGTGTTGGAAACTGATTAATGTCTATATTATCATACTACTAAAGGCACCTTGCAAAGCATTGAGGAAAAATGGTGAATTAAAATTGCAAGTCTAAAATTTTAAAATTTTTGTAAGTTTAATTTTGGAAACTCAATAGATTTTTTATAAAATTGATTTAAAATCTGTTTAGATTTGCATATTAGCAGCCTAATAGACTACAAGGAAGTCCTTAAATGACCATATATGTCAACATCTGTTACTGCTTTCAAGGCCAACCAAGTAACTTCCTTGTTTAATATCTTTTTAATTTCTCCTGCTTCATTCTTTTTTTCTAATGGTTTATGTGTTTCCATAACATAAGTCCTGGGGGATGGCCTGGGTCTTTCCAGGTTCTGAGTTTTATTGCACTGTGTCTAAAGGGACAGTTCAGGAGAGAGAGGAGGAGCATTAATAAGTAAGAAATCTCACGCCATCCTGAGAGATTTACACACATTTTCATCCACCAAAATCTTCAGTTTGTATGTCCAGCATTATGGTTTATCAAAATGAGAATGTTATATGATTAGATATCCTGAAGAGGTTTCCATCACTGTGATACCCAGAGAAGGAGATTCAGATACAGGGACTAATATTTGACTACTAGCTTCGTTCCCTGGCATTGTTTCTGAAGTTTCTGTTTCACCTGTTTCTTCCCACATTATACCAGAACTGGATGATAAGAAGTCATCAGTTCTTCTCTATCAGTGTTTGCAACCTTTCTGATGTATCAAGACCAGTCTGTTTAGGTAAAACAAGAAAAATTTAAAACAAGTTTTGGATTTTTTTTCTTTTTGCATTAATGGTCTTGGATTTGATGTTTCTGTAGTGTCACCTTTTCCTCCCTAGACTCAGTAATCTAGCAGTATTTGGCTATCATTTTCTAACTGCCAAATGCATAAGCTCCATTGCTATTGACTGTCCAGATCTGCAGATAGGGAACAATGGCAGAATTCTGAGAATTACCCATACATGTTCATCACATATTTTGAAATATCTGAGAAAACTAACTGCACTCAGTGTAACTGAGCTCATTGTGGTAAAGAAGTTTTGTTTTCTTGCTCTTGTCTTAAATTAGTTTTAAAACAACTAGGTGCAGTTCAATTTATAGCTACATTATTTGCATTATATGCACATGCTGATATTTATGATGTTGTATATTGGCGTTTGCTATGCAATTGCAGTGTTCTGTGTAATCCATAAGATTTATAGCAGTGCCCACAGTTCTTCTTTCTCTATAGACCTGCTATGAGGTCTCTTGTTGCAAATTACTCAATTGCTTTATTTATTTTGGTAGCTTAAATCAATGTATAGTTCTGTATTTTGACTAACTGGCCAGGAAATAAGGATGGCTCTTGATTTAGCAACAGAAAATTCTTTGTTAGAAGTCTTTAGTCAGTGAAGATTTTGTGGTTTGGGAAGATCTGCCCTCCATCAGGACAGTCACCATGCTATAACAGGCAAAGCTTGTGAGGGGAGGATCTAGCCATGTTATATGTATGGAATCAATATGTGTTGTAAACTTAAATCCTAACTACTAGTAGTACTATCTATTTTACCTTGTTGTCATAGCATGTTTTATTATTTTTTTTTAATTTTTTTTTCAAGAAGTAAGGACCTAGGGAGTTGCTGCAGCAAATGTTTTGATGATGAAGCTGAGTATAATGATAACAGTCTGCTGTTTGTCTACAGACAAGTTGTGTAAGCATGAATGGCCATTAGGTTTTACTGTTTTCAGCTGCCATTCAGTGTTCTAGCAGGGACATTTTTGACAGGTGTGTTATGGCACAAACTTAAAGAATGTTTTCATATTTACTTTCACCTTTATGTGCTGCATTTTAAGTAAGAGACATTGTTGTCAACCTTATTGTGACTTACTGTCCCAAACCGGAGTATTTTGTTTTCAGCTCCTCTTCACAAATAGACAAAAAAGCCTAGTGGACTTCAGCACCTATTCATGAATGATCAGGTACAAATTTTATTGCTGAAAGAAATTTTTTTGTCCATATGTGAGTCTTGGAAATCTGAATGTTTCAGCCATTCAAAATACCATGCAGGTCTTGCTGGTATTCCAAAAGCAGAGACTGTGTTTTATTTACTGGATGTGTTACTATAATGGTATGCAGGTTCCATATCAGCACTTAGTCTTCCTGGTTCATGAAAGCATGGCTTTTTTGAATTATGTCCTATTTGGTAGAAGCTGGTTGCATCTCCATTAGTGTCTAATTTTTTAAGCAATTTTCATCTAGAGAAAGGAGACATCAATTTTCCTTCAGAGTGTATCTCAGTAAGCTAAGATAGTGATTCTTTGTAGAAATATTTATCTTGCTACGAAAAATAAAATGTTATGTTACTACCCTGTAAAGATATTTCCATTGTGAAATCATGATGTAAGACTGCAACAGTTTGAATTTCTAGATCATTGGAGAATTAATTAATTATTTTCAATATAGATACTGACACGGAGTTCACTATTTATAATGGAATATTATTTTTTTCTCACCTTTTAAATGCATGTAAATAAAAAAACAGCTACAGCATTGATTTAAGGTGTGACATACTGTGATAGCATATACTTAAGTTAAGCTTTCCTTTTCTGCTACTAAATACTGAGTTCACTGAAGCTGTGAACTTCTTATAATTCCATGGCTCTATGTAATTGGAACCACAGAAAATGATGAGAATGTTTCTGTCCATCTGTTCTTGGGTATTTTGATGGTGTCTGATGATAATAATTGAAGTGCTCTTTCCTCAGGCTCATTAACTGTGTTGCAGAATGTTTTAGCTGAGCCTGCTAGTTATTCATCAAACTTGGTATCAAAGTCAGAATACAGCATTACTTTCTGAACAGTGCTCAAATGCTTATGCTCATGAAATTCTTGAGTAAACAAATGCTGCTCAGGTTTATAGCCTCCAAAAGGGAATGTTATAGTAGACTCCAGCAAAAAGAAAATGTTCTTGCAGTCTTTTTAGAATAATAGGATATCACTGTGTTATTTGATATGGTGATTTTGCATAATTTTTATTCTAGCATATGTTATATATGTTCTGATGCAAGACATGCCTTAGTAACTTTTCTGCCATTTTAGCTCTAATTGGTCAATTAGTGCTCTAGAATCCCATACTCTTATGACACAGTTGTAAGCTTCTCAAGTTTATTATCCATCTTTGCTGAGATAATTCATGAAGGAACACGCACTACTGGGTTTTTGTCTTGTGACATAAGATTGACATTCATGAGATGCTCAGGCAAGAGAACTGCAAGCAAAGCTACCCGATCTCACATTTAGAATTCAAATGAAGCAACTCGTTTATAAAACATTAACTGTAACTCTTGGTTGCATATAATTCATTTATGTTCTGGGAATTGTTACATTTCCTTGTCAAGAGCAAGTGTGTACATATAAAAGCCTGAGGACAAGGTGGAGGGGGCATCTTAGTATAATAAACTTTTCTACAGAGATTATCCTTTTGATCTAGTGAAAATACTTCTCATTATCAGTTTGTGTACAAATTTCTTTTAAAATGAAACCATAATATAAGCAGGAGAAGTGAGAATGAATATATATTAATACATAGTGCATACATTCTGGAGTAATCAATTTAAACTATTTCTTACTAATATACTTACTTAAAACTTACAGTAAATCAGTGTAGATCACCCCAAAAATATGACTGTTTCTTAATTTTATGATATTGTGCTCATAACAGACATACTTTGGAAGTAATCAGTTGGTTTGATATCTGCAAGTATCTTGGTATTTGTGATTGTAAAAGGTGATTGATACAGGAATTCAGGCTTTGGCAGGCATCTGTTGCCAGCTTCATTGTCTTGCTCTGAGCTCTACAGCAACAAGCAAAATAGGGTAAGGCACGGTTTTGAGGTTTAATAAAGTAGATAGTATTCTTTTTCACTCTCTACCTTTTTCATTGTAAGAAATATTTTACAGTTCTATTTCCTTCAGAGATTTTTGCTTGTTAATTATGAGCAATCAGACATGGCATAGGTGGCAAAACCTGTAAAAGCATACATGGTGGACTTCAATAAATAATTGATATATGCTAATCACACACTGTGATTCGCCCCCATCTTCAAGTAAGAATTATGCCAGATATCTTTGCTTGAGGTAAATAATATATCACAGTGGTGGAATTATGGTGGTTGAAATGGTGCTTGTGGTGCAGAGATCTGCAGATATTTGAATGGTTCATTCTCCTCATTACATTTCTTTCTAACAAACCACCAGCATAGCAAAAGTCCGTACACACACGGGGTTCTGGCTTAGGAATTAGGCGTTTTGTTCCTCAAATGCATAAATTTATTTTTTGAATGAAAAATTGCCAGGGACTCAGATTTTCTCTGTGGTCTTCTTCCTCTTGTCTTCCCCTGCCTACAAAGTTGCAGCTGGTGTGCCCTCATACCATCCCTGGACATAGCATAGTGGTCCCCATTGTGCTATGCTAGGGGTAACCACTAACTTCTTCCCCAAATGTGACCTAGATTCTTCTCAGTTTGAAAGCCCTGCATGTACATCCCTGATATGCATCTTCTTGCTTCTAGTAAAGCTTTAGAGCTGAAGAAGAAACATTTTAAATGTTCTATGGATTGAAGTTTATTGCAATTGCTATCCTTGCAGATATTACTACTTTAATTTGCTTCCTATTTAAAAATGAAAATTAAAGCTTCAGCTGCCATATATTGCCTTGGCAAAATCTTAATATATATGAAATACTTCTTGGATTATAATATATGGAGTTGAATCAAAATACATTATTATTCATCTGCATGTTTTGTGCTTTTTCGTAAGACACGTGAACTATTGTATGTAGAAATTTAGAACAAATGTAATTTCGGAACATTTCTCTAGATGTGGAACCCCTCTTAGAAAAATGATTTAATGTTTAAGTATGTGTGTTAAAGAATAGGAAAAATGTCAGTAATAACTTTTAGTTACATATTTCTACATATATATTGCTATATGTAAAGGATTTCTATATTTGTAGAGTGTGAGTAAATGTCTGTGAGTTTTGTTTTTGATAGCCTGTAATAGCATCTTTGTAATAAGATGCAAATATCTCATGCCAGAAATGAAATCAGAGGCTAATAAACTCTTCTTAAAAGGGAGAGAAAAAATTCTCACAGTTTAAACAAACTATTATTATTGGCTGAAATGGCTGATAGTAATTTCTGTTTAAGAATATAGATGATTACAGAGGTAAGATTTTATTCTTGCCAATCATTTACTCACAGGAAATGATGAATCCTAGCTGATCACTGGAGTCCCTGGAAGACTCAGGCAGAACACAAAGCAGTCTCTGGTCATCGATTAAGTAGATGTTTTTCTTAAAGTATGAATCAGTAAAAAACATTTTACACATGCATCAACAATATTATTTCTTTTCCAGTGGTTATTGGCAGTGATTCCAATACTCTTAATGCTCTGATCTATATGTATATTGATGGTAATACAGGTATTTTGCCTATCTGCATTTTCTTCCTGGAAATCTTAAAAGTATTTTGCCCTTTTTTTGTTTTCACATGAAAACTATGAAGAATTTAATTGTGGGTGGGTTTTTTTGCTCTTTTTAACAGTGAGATTCTAAATCAAAGTTTCATTTCAGAGAAATATTCAAAGGTGCTGAGAAAGGAAACAACTCATAATTTTCTTCTTGAACGAAACAACAAATCTCAATTGTCTAGCAAACATGGAACTTGCAGACAGCTGTAGTATATGATCCACATTACATATATTATATTTTCCTTTTAAAATTGTATTTCAGAGCAACAGTCTATGTATATGTTGGTTTTATGTCACCTAAATGTAAGTGACATTTCAAATAGTCAGATATATGAGTATAGCTTGCATTTCCATTCAGGCATAATATTCACAGGTTTCATTCAGAATTTATTATCTACATGTGATTACTGGAACAGCATTAGTTCAAATTTAAATTAATATTAACACAATGTTGTATCGAAAGTATATGGGCGTGTGTTTTTCCATTCTGATCTCATCTGAGCCCATTCTGTATATTTATGTGTATATATATCTGCATGTGTATATATATGGGTATGTATGCATAGATGAATGCCCTATACGCACAAAGTTTGACATAAAATTGAATGAAAATAAGTGGTTCCAATACAGGTGGGTTTTGGGGAAATTTTGTAGTGTGTTTAGTATAGACAACTTCATGATTAGCTGCTTGTTTCTCTTTTGGATGATGGCTGCTTCGAAACTCAGTGAGAATTCTGGTTGAAAGAGCTAAATTTTATTGGATCGGTTTCTAGACCAGAAATGTTTTTGGAGATTTTTGTTAGAGTTGGGTTTGAATTTTACAACTACTGTGAGAATATTTTCAATGTTATATTAAAAAAAGAAAAAAAAAAAACAAAAACAAACAACAAACCCCAACCTTCCCTAGATGGCTATTTTAAAGATTTGCCATTGAAAATGTTAGTTGCTGTTGGTCTACTTGATGTTTGACCAGAAGCATTTGTAAGTAGGACAAATACCATCTTCATCATGTGTTTGTCTGTGTCTGTGTATACATAAGAAGATTCAGCTGACTGAACTAGGGAGAGGCACATGGTCCAGATGACTAGCATGTGTACTTGTAACATGCTAGCATTCACAAGAGTTTGTTTATGGAATCCCTTCAGATTATCAGCACTGTTTAATTTTTAGCTCAGCCTGTGTTGCTAGGGCACAAAAGCAAAATTCTGTAACGTGCTCTAGAACAGATATTAGAGTTTAAGCGTAATTTAAAGTCTGATTATAATTTCTGGTTTTGTGAGTTGGGGTCTAACAGGCATGCTTTGGTTTGGCCTCACAGTGCTGGAGGAACCTGTAAGCATGGTTGGTATTTCCCTCTTATTTTTCCTGTGGCACGCAGAGAGAGGGCTCTGTCCCAAAATGCTGAGTGTAATGTCCTTCTATTTCAGGTATTCTTTAGCCACTTGTTCCCCACTCTCTGTGATTTCTTTATCATGGTGCCAGTGCCTTTAGCTTTTGTAGAATCACAGAAAATAGATATTGAAGGGGCCTTTATTTTTGTTCCAGACAAAATATCATACCTAGATTAGTTTTTATGGATGTGTATTTTAATCCCTTCTTAAAACTCCTTGGTGGTGGATGTAAGCATGCTTAGATTTTGAAATGTGAGCAAACTTGGGAGAGCATTAAGAGGGAAACATCATCTGTACATGATCTACTCTGTATCTTTCCTGTTCATCCGCTGTTGGCAAGTCAGAGACAGGATACTGAGGTAGGTGGTTTTGACATAGCCCTTCCAACTCACTTGTCTTATGATCTAATATCAAGAAGCAACATATTCCTTACTGCTACAAAGCTTTTCCTTGTGGCAGCTGAAAACATTAAAACCTAATGGCCATTCATGCTTACACAACTTGTCTGTAGACAAACAGCAGACTGTTATCATTATACTCAGCTTCATCATCAAAACATTTGCTGCAGCAACTCCCTAGGTCCTTACTTCTTGAAAAAAAAATTAAAAAAAAATAATAAAACATGCTATGACAACAAGGTAAAATAGATAGTACTACTAGTAGTTAGATTTAAGTCTACAACACATCTTGATTCCATTAACACATATGTATAACGTGGCTAGATCCTCCCCTCACAAGCTTTGCCTGTTATAGCATGGTGACTGTCCTGATGGAGGGCAGATCTTCCCAAACCACAAAATCTTCACTGACTAAAGACTTCTAACAAAGAATTTTCTGTTGCTAAATCAAGAGCCATCCTTATTTCCTGGCCAGTTAGTCAAAATCATAGAATCATAGATGACCTCCAAGGGTCAGACTAGAGTCTGACCTCCCCACAGTTGCAGGGACACCCCCAACTAGATCAGGTTACCCAGGGCCTCGTCGAGCCTCGCCTTGAATATCTCCAGAGAAGAGGCCTCAACCACCTCCCTGGGCAACCTGTT
>VZRU01006015.1:0-42816 GCA_013398155.1 Pedionomus torquatus
GCTGCTTTTGATGCAGCCAAGTTATCTTGTTTTCTAGTTCTTGTTGTCATGAGCGAGACTAGTTACTCCATTGGCTAACAACCACTTGGGAAGCTTAGAACATTTACAGCAGATAAGAAAAATTATTAACTACTTTAGCTAGACTCACAAAGTCCTTTATTGCAACGTGTATACTCAAAAGGAGGGGTCAGTGGTGGTACTGGTACTGGGTCTGCCAAGTATAAGGTGGGATAAAGTGGCTCGGGAGTGGGAAGGTTGCTCTCTTACCCAGGGCTATTGTGCTCCCTCCTTAGCGCCAAGAAGAGCAGAGGCCAGCAAGACTCACGGTGGAGGTGGCTGAAGGCGGCGCTCCTGCTTTGCTCTGCTGCTGTTGGTAGTCTCCTGAGCTGGAGCTACCTGAGTGCTGAGGATGGGGTCACGGAGGTGCTTGCTCATCGCGGGGAGAGTCTGCAGGACAAGTTTGTGGAGATCCCGTGCTCTGAGGACTATGACAGCCACAGAAGATTTGAAGGTAGGGTTGCCCGTAGCGGGGTGAAGCAGTCTGAAGGGAACTGTAGCAGCCTGACTGCTGTCTAAGGCTGTGAAACTGAATTTGTGCTGCAAAGCTCCAGTGTTTCTAACACCTGGCTGCTGGGTGTATTTTTTAAACCCCTAAATGTTCATGTCTCTTGGGTCAGCCCAGAAGTTGCTGCAGCTGAGAGGTTTTTCCATCATTTCTACGTAATTCCCTTCTGAAACAGCTTTGCTTAAGCTGTATAAAATAAATATGTATCTGTTCCTATTGTCTTTTTGTGCTTTGTTGGTTCCTGTAATAGGCTTGTGGGTGAGTTTGTTACTGGTGAATATCATACAGGGTGTGGAATGGAGCCAATTTAGGGTATTGTCTGTGCCTCTAGCACATGGTAATGGCACAGATACTAGCTTCTGACATGCTTGTTTTGGGGTGTGTGTATGCTGCAGCTTTTGATGCTGCCTACAAAGCACTTCTCTGTCTTTCAGCAGAGCCTATTTTCTGCCAAACTTTGTTTCACTTGACACTTACTTCTTTGGAATGTTGATGTTGGGCCTTCTAGAGTAAGGGAAGACTTTGATCTTCTCTGATGAAGAGCAATGAGAGTCTACCTCGCAGTTAGCATGGATGAGCGATGCTGGTGTTCTTTTTCAAATTTGCAAAGTGTATCTTGATGAGTGTTTTGAGCTGGTACTGCTGGCAGAAAGCAGCTCTGCTCTTGGTTTTTGTCAGGCTAGCTTTACGTCTAGCTGTGTGTTGACTGATAAGCTATTGCATTTAAAAACAAATATTTCTGAGTTAGTTTTTAGCTGAATCATTTGTTTTATCTGATTTATTATGTGGCTGACAAAACACTTGCTGACACAAAGCTGGAGATAGTGTAGAGGCTGGAGGAAGCTGCTTGGAGCTGAGGAAGAGCAAAGATGATCAAAGGGCTGGAGAAAATTCCTGCGAGGAATGAGTTGTCTCTTTCTCCTGGAGAGGAAAAGACTTGGGAGGAACCACATCACAGTATTCCAGTACTTAAAGAGCAGCTACAAAGAGGACGGAGGCTCCCCCCTCACAAGGAGCCACATGGAGAAGGCATGGGGCAAGGTTTCATCTTGGTAGAAGAAAAGCTTTTTATAGAGGGAACAGTCAGTCACTGGAACAACGTCCCTGGGGATGTAGTAGAGTCCCAATGACTGGAGGTTTTCAAGATGTGATTGGACATAGTGCTAGATAATTTCAGCCAGGCTCCCTTTACCACAAAAGGCTGAACCAGGTGATCTTTTTAGGTCCCTTCCAACCTGAGCTATTTTATGACTTTTCCCCCTCCATTCTGCGCTTGTGAGACCCCACCTGGAGTCCTGTGTTCAGCTCTGGAGTTCTCAACAGAGAAAAGCCATGGAACTGTTGGAAGGGGTCCAGTGGAGGGCCACGAAGATGATTAGGGGGCTGGAGCACCTCTGTGAGGTGACACGCTGTGAGGACAGGCTGAGGGAGCTGGGGCTGTTCAGCCTGGAGAAGAGAAGGCTCCGGGGAGACCTTAGAGCAGCCTTCCAGGATCTGAAGGGAGCTCCAGGAGAGCTGGAGAGGGACTCTTGGTCAGGAAGTGGAGTGATAGGACAAGGGGTAATGGTTTTAGACTAGAATGAGGGAGATTTAGATTGGATCTTAGGAAGAACTTCTTTGCTGTGAGGGTGGTGAGGCACTGGAACAGGCTGCCCAGAGAAGCTGTGGCTGCCCCATCCCTGGAGGGGTTCAAGGCCAGGCTGGATGGGGCTTGGAGCAACCTGGTGTGGTGGGAGGTGTCTCCATGGCAGGGAGGGTTGGAACTCAGTCCAACTGAGTTTAAGGTCGTTTCCAACTGTAACCATTCTATGATTCCATGACTTTGATTTCTAACTTTCTTCCAGTGCCAATTTTGGTAGAAAGTGTTAATCAAACTGCAGCTGTGACGTGGTGCCCCGAAGGTGCCCCTGTTGTCCTCAGGTGGCTGGTCCTGGTGCTGTTGGTCAAAAGGCTTGTAATACAACCCAAAAGTTCTTGTGTAGCCTGTGGACAGTTTTTCCTCAGTGCTGCTACTGGAGCATCTTTTTTGGAGGGTGCATCAACCCAGGAGGAGTGAAGGGGAGTTACCTGTTGGACGTCTCTCTGCTGCTGGTTATTTACTTTTGTGATTGATTTTGGTTTTAGCAGATGTTTTTTACGTGTGTTTCCCTTATGCTTTCAGAAAGAGATCAGTGGTATTAGAAAAGTGCGAACATCTGTTTTGTGAAGTGGTTAATTGGAGCCGTGCTGTGATCATGAATTTCGCCCCGGGTTAACTCTTGTCGCCTGCCCGGTGCCCTCCAGAGGGTGGTGGTGAGCTGCTGAGCCTTTCTGTCCCATCGAAGCTGAGCTCCCTGCTCTGCCGGTGTCGCTGATAGCTTAGCGAGGCAGTAAATGCGGATTAGGGTTCTCTGCCAAACTGGATTCGGCTCCGGAGCTTTAGTCACTTTGTTTGAAATAGCTTTCTGTCACTCAATAGCTTTTGATCCTCTTTCTTTATTCTGGCTTGACATCCACAGCTGCTGGCTCTGTGTCAGCAGGAGGCACATTCCTGTCATCACTTATCTGATGCTCAGCTGTGAAGTTTCCACAGCAAAGAGGAGCTTTTTATTTATGCACCTGTCCCTGCTTCGAACTGGACTCGTGCAACTGAGCTTCTAGTTCGCTTCAAGTGTTGGTGTCAGAGCAGTGGCTTTATTTCCATGGTCTGCCAGTAAATATGCTTCGTGCAGAAATAAAATGTGTTATTTTTCAGAGGCCAAGCACTTAACTTGTATTCACAGAAGATAGGGTGCTCTGCGAGCACAGTCCCATCTGCATTCTGAACCCCGTGGCCAGATCTTGGCCGTATCTGCTGCTTTGAGACATGATTAACTACTTACAACTATTGTGGCTACTGCTGTTTCTGATGGAACTCCTGCGTACTCCTATGTGTTGACATATTGTGTCAGTGTACAAGGCATCTGTGGACCCTGCCACTGCCCAGGAGACGGCTTTTGGATGCTGTTCCAGAGATTGAATCAGTGGACGTGGAAAGCAGAAAAAGGTCTAGCAGATAAAAGTCTAGCACCTTGACTGCTGGTGTGGTCATGGGGATGGCATCCAATACGTCTTTTATGCCTGTTGTCCTGCTTTGAGATGGATTGCATTAGGGGAGCATCAAGATGGGGCTTTTTTTTCATCTGAATCATCCTGGTCTTGGCAGCCTATGCTTCTTGGTTCTTCAAGTGGAAGACAAAGCTGAAGTTTAGGCACTGTATTAGGGCTCCTGTATTACCATCTGTTTTCTGGGCGCTGAACAGGAGCAGGGGCTGTAGGAGCCATAGTGCTGTTGCATGTTTTGGTATGGTCCTCTTTTACCTTGATTGAAAAAATGCAATTTTTGGATCCAAAGCCAAGTGTGTCATTAGATAATGGAATTGTTAGAGTTGGAAGGGACCTCTAGACATCACCCAGTCCAACTCCCCTGCTCAAGCAGGATTGCCCAGAGCACATCCCTCAGGACTGCATCCAGGTGGGCCTTGAAGGTCTCCAGAGAAGGGGACTCCACACCCTCCCTGGGCAGCCTCTGCCAGGGCTCTGACACCCTCACCCCAAAGAAATTTCTCCTCGTATTCAGATGGAACTTCCCGTGTCCCAGCTTGTGCCCGTTGCCCCTCATCCTGTCACTGGGAACCACTGAGAAGAGTCCGGCTCCATCCTCCTTCAACCCACCCTTCAGATCCTTGTGAGCATGAAGAAGGTCTCCCCTCAGCCTACTGTTCTCCAGGCTCCAGAGTCCCAGCTCTCTCAGCCTTTCCTCATCAGGGAGATGCTCTAATCCCTCCTCATCTTTGTTGCCCTACGCTGGACACTCTCCAGTAGTTCCCTGTCTCTCTTGAACTGGGGAGCCCAGAACTGGACACAGTATTCCAGTTGTGGCAGTACTTGCAGTTCATTCATCAGCGAATGATTCTGTGTCTACTAGGCACAAATTTGTGGAAGGTATTGGGCACTTTGTAATACCGAGTTTCTCCTGAGTGCAGATTCCTCAAGCATGCTTTTAACACTTCAGTTTTCCTGTGTACCATGGTATCTTAGGCAAAGGTGACACATTTCTTAATGCTAAAATTGCTTCCAAACAGACTGATGTGATTTTTTTCCTTAGCATTCACCCAGCGTTTGTGCCTTACTGTTGGTACCTGCCTGACTTTGGAGGGGACTATCTTTTTCTTGGTTTTCTTCTCAGTTTGGAAAAGCTGCTGCTGTTGCCTTTAGAGTGCCTCTTGCTTCCAATACTGTCTCTGCCAGGTCTTTGTCGGAGACCCTCAGGATGTAACTATCATTCTGCTGGGTGTGGGCTCTCCAGTACCAGCCATTCCAAAAGGTTAAGGTCTTTGCTGTTGTCGATGGAAATAGAAAGCACAAATGTCTTCTGAAATCAGAGGTCTTTGCTAGTGTCCTCTTTGCAGAATGTCATACAAGAAAACTCTATTTAGACAGGTTTGTCCTGAAGTATTGAAATTCTCCTTTGAACTTATACTTTCCCACCTCTTCTCAACTTTCCCTTGTGTCTAAGACAATTTTATTTGCCTTTCAGGCATCAGAGACCTTTTCAGCGACAGAAGGAAAGTAATTCCCATTTTCTTGCCTGTAGTCAAGAGAGCTTCTTTGTTTTTCTGTGTTCAGCTTTCTCCAAGCCCCTTAAAATCTTTTTTTTTTGTCTTTTCCTTTTTTTTTTTTCTATCAGTTTGTTATCTCAGCCAATTTTAATCCTAGTTTTTAACAGGACTATAGAAAAAAGTGTCCTGCCAACATGCAAACTTGTGCTTCATAACATTGTTGACGTCTTTGTACTCAATGAATCATTGGGTGCAGTGTGGAGTATATCTTCTGTGATTTCTGATTGATGGTTGTCGTTCTGCAAATCTTGGACTAGATCTTACAGTTACTAACAACATGTTTGTGAAGATTTTTTCAGTTCTGGGAACGCAAACTGTTCCTCTTTGGCTGGTGTTGGGATTTTTGTTGTTGTTAATGTGCATCTGAGTTTAAAATCTGGTGCGAGAAGCTGTTATTGCCTCAGCCATCTGTCTTGCTCCTTGGGTGGGTAGTTGGTAGCCTGGAGGTAGAGATGTCTCATCCTTGGCAGTTGGTTCCTGAGATGTTCTTCAGCCTGGCATTCAGAAGTGAGTAACTGATTTTAATCTGTCACTGCTGAATGCATGATGGGGCCTTCTAGGCAGAGAAGTATAAAACAGGTACTTTTTTTATAGGGCAGGCAAGTAATAGCAGTGTTTGCTGGCTAGCACTTGTTGCTTTTCAGAACCACTAGCTCACAGGCTCCAGAGGCACACAGCATTTCCATTACATTTTTATTGCAAGATTTGCGGTGTTTAACTTGCAAATTGTTGGCTCTTGGACCTGTGATTAAAAAATGCACACATTTTTCACAAAACCTATGCCTGGCCTTTCTGGTTGCATAGGGAATATTTACAGTGTGACTCAAACATGGTGCAGAAGCTCCACCTCTCTCTGCTCTCCCCACTCCCAAATTTGTAATTGAGAACAGCTTTCTGCCTGTAAAGCCCTTGTTGGTTTGAATTCTGTACCTTTGGGGCTGGTGCCATATTGCAAAGTGGTGTTCTTCAATGTGCGAGGCGCATTGGGCTGCTGCCAGAGTTTGTAATTTTTATGGTGTTTTTTTTTCTTTTTTCTCTGTCACTGGTTTCTGGTGAATGGTATGTTTTGATTCTGCTCATTTCTTTAACTTGCAGGGTCAAGAAGAGAAGGGGGAGCTGTGGGATCTGTGCTCCTGGTTCATTCTTGTCTCGGTGACTGCTGGGTTCTGTGCTGGCACTGATATATAAATGCTTAGGGATGTAATCTCTAGCATTATTTTAGACTGCTAGTGTTCCAGGTAATCTTCAATAGTTCAGCGTGTGCTCCCCAGAACCTGCATTTTGAATTGTTGCTGGGGAGTCAGAAAACGCAATGACTGATCTGGGTTGTAATCCAGTTGGTTTCCTGACCTCGATCTTTGTTTAAACAGTCTGGTGGTGTAGGTTCCTTTGCCTTCAGTGTAAACACATCAAACAAGGGGTTTCTTCCTTCCCAAGCAAGGAAACAGCGTGTATCATTTGGTATGTTGTTGCCAGTACTTGTCTTTTTCACCCCACACATCTCTTTCTCATCGATTCTCTTTCTGAAACACTGGTGTAAGCAGAGGGCTGGGTCAGGATCTATCCAGTAAGATGGGGTGGGAATTCCTACAAAGCACAAGCACTGTGGCAAACTTTCTCTTCCTGTCGGTCTGTGGTCGTTGTTGTCATTAGTCGCTTTCGATCGGAGCGGACTGATGCTTTTGACTTGCATGGGTGAACGGATTGATTTTTTTTTTTTTTCAGGAGTCCCTCCCTCCCTTCTCTTCTGATCAGCAAATAACCCTTGCAGAGGAGCTCAGTTCAGCGGCAGTGAGTGTACTGGCAGATGTCAGAAAATTCACTTGGCACAACCTTTCTGTGGCTTTGTGTCAATATATGGATCTTCCCATTAAGTGACATCCCAAGGTCCCTGGTGGCTCAGAATTGATCTTCTTGCCTAAAGATTGTTGCGGGCCAGACTTCTAATTTTATGGGAACTTTCACATATTCTTTATCTGGAACTCTTACTGCTGGCTTTTTCCACAAGCGCTTAAAATTTAATGCTAGCTTTTTCAGCAATGCATTTTAAGAGACTTTTTTTTTTTATTATGTATGTCTGAACTGTGAGCTTCAAGACACTTTTGTGCAGTCTCATATAAGAAGTTGCCCTTCAAGATGCATTTGTATAGACAGCCCATACAAAATATTATTAGTTTCCTTTTGACTCCTGTGTTTGGGGGCAGACAGGGTTGAGCAAATCTGAAATATGCTGCTTTTTATTCTCCTGGCAGTATGACTGGAATGTTCAAATTCACTGCTCTTTTTCTTACTATTGCTTTTCCCTGAGATTTCCAGTGGACAGCAGGGAAAGTTATGCAGTTTAGATGAGTCCTGGGGACTTGAGTCTGTGTGTAGGCAACAGTGACACTGTCGGGTTTGTCTACTCTGATAATTACAGTGCAAAACACATCAAAATGGAGCTTTCTCATAGTTTAAGTGCTTTCTTGTAGTTTAAGTGATCTCAAATATTCTGAGACTGCCAACATCCCTTCTGAATGCCTTGAACCTGAACGGGGAGGGGGAGAACATTAGTGGACACTTGTTTTGAACCTTGTTTGAAAGGTGATCTTCTTCCCTTCCTCTCTGTGTTCCAGGATGCACTCCAAGGAAGTGTGGAAGAGGTGTGACTGATGCAGTGATTACAAGGGAAGAAGCTGAAAGAATCCGTAGGTAATTTTTCTTTTAGCTCTTAAAGTAACCGCTTGTAGAATTAATGACAGTGCCAGAGTTTAAGGTGTAGCACAAAGCTCCTTTGCTGAAGGAGGATGGGTTAAACTGGTTAAAACACTAAACTTTCCTTTTTTTTATTTTTTTAAAAGCCATTTTCCACCACCGCTGTAGTGAAGGCAGTTCTCTTTCATATAGAGTCTGCCTAGCTCTGTGGGGCATTCTAGAGAAAAATAGAAAATGAATGAAATAAGTTTTAATGGCTTTCTCACTTGGCCTTCTGTTCCATTTTGGCCTTTGAAAACAGAGCAAAATAATATAGGCCTCCTTTCAGCTGAGTCTCTTGCTGGGTAATTATGAGCTAGTGCTGACCCTATCATCCTCTGTGAACACTGTGATGAGTTTTAATCAAATAGTAGGGGATGCTGTCAGATGATGCTGTTCAAAAAGTTATCAGCCTCTTTGGGTGCGATTTGGCACTTGGTAATCATGTAAGTGGGGAATATCAGTGTAACGCTCCAAGGGACATGCAGCTCGTACAAGTACTTTGTTTGCTAATTGGGGTGGCCACTCTGATTTCAGACTCAGTCAGGCTTCTGATTCTGATACAGCATTTCTGCATTGTTCAGCCCCTATGAATCAAGAGCTGGATTATTATTTTTTTGTTTGTTTAATCTTACTTGGTCGGAATATACTTGAAGGATTTGGTTTTGGGCTGTTGGGGAGGCTTATGGAAGGGGGCTACAAGCTCAGAAATGTTCTGCAACAGAGTTGCTTTATTTTCATGACAGGCTGCAAGATTCAGGGTCAAAAAAACTACAGCTTCTATTAACTCAGGTTATATCTGATGCATCAAATGCCACTAACTGAAGAGTTACATGTTGTAAAAAAAATTACTTTAAAGGACAAAGTAATAAGACTTAGTTCTCATCTGAGGTTATTGTTTTGCCTGCAGAATAGCAGAGAGGGGACTGTCCATGGGAGGATCTGATGGAGGGGTGAGCAGTGTCCTGTTACTTTTTATATTCTTTTACTGCCAAGGCAAGATTATAAATGCATTTTTGGGGCTTGAGGAGAGGAGACAAAGAATTTTTCTTTCCATTCAGACTTGGAAAAAAAACTTGTTTGGAAAGTTACTTTATTGCCCATTAATACTTCTGCTAGCGGTGTAATTTGTGACTTCTACAATGCAGTTGACATTTCCTATTACTCAGTTTAGTTATTTCTAGCACCTCTCTCGGACCAATTTTGTCTGTGCCATCTGGAAACAGTTACTGCAGCAGAACTGTTCAAGTCTGACTTCTGAAACTAAATTACAGTGGTTCACAGCATTGCGTAAACATCGCTTTTGTGTAGTGACCAAAAAATGCCATGTCATGTCCTGAGCAGACCTCTGAATAATACTCTTTAAATGAAAACAAACCCACTTCTCTTTAACAGGCATGTTTATTTTAATTTCTTCCCCCTTCTTTGTCCTCAGGATGTTTTTCGTGTTAGAACAGGAACTGTTTCTTTAGTATTTGTAAACATAGTCACTTTAGGCCCCTGCTGAATTAGGGCATCTGCCTATCTGAAACGATACGTTTAAAAGATGTAACATTCTCTGTTCAGTTCTGTCAGGATCCCTTGGATTTTTTTCACTTCTGTGGTTGCATAACTTGCCACTTGACCTCAATTACTCCGCCTGGAGGGACCTACGGCTTAACTCCTGTCATTTGTGCTGTCGAGTGGGTTTCCTGTCCTGTTCTTCTGGTACCTGTGTGTGTGTTGTATTTTTTTTTTTTCCTTAGACTTCCACAAAGAGGGATTAGAAGGGTTACGTATAATGCAGACAGCTTTTGTTGGACACAGAAACCTAATGTCCAGCTGAGGGTCAGGGAACTGGGGAAACTGAGGCAGAGAACCCTCAGGGGAGCCATGAGGGCAGGTGAACTTGCTGCTCAACATACAGAGCTGGGATGGGATCCTGAGCTGGCTGACTTGGACAACAAGCCAGGGTATCAGGCAAATATAGATCCTTCCTCTGCATCGTTTTGAAGCATCACTAAGTTGTGTTTTGTTTTGTTTTGTTTTCTTAAAAATGGAGGGAAATGGGGGAAAAAAAAAAGATGATTCTATGACTGCAAAAATCCTCACTATCAGTGCAGACTGGGGGACGAGGTACTGGAAAGCAGCACTGAAGGAAGGGACTTGGGAGTGCTGATGGACAAGAGGCTGGATGTGAGCAGGCAGAGCGCACTGGCAGCCCAGAAGGCCAACCCCATCCTGGGCTCCATCACAAGATGTTTCCAGCAGATCCAGAGAGGGGATTCTGCCACTTTGCTCTGCTCTGGTGAGACCCCACCTGGAGCACTGGGTGCAGGGCTGGAGCCCTCAATAGAGGAAGGATGTGGACCTGATGGAGCGGGTCCAGAGGAGGGCCACCAAGATGATCAAAGGGCTGGAGCACCTCTGGTACGGAGAAAGGCTGAGGGAGCTGGGGCTGTTCAGCCTGGAGAAGAGGAGGCTCCGGGGAGACCTAATCGCAGCCTTTCAGTACCTGAAGGGGCTCCAGGAAGGCTGGGGAGGGGCTGTTCACAAAGGCTGCTGCGATAGGACGAGGGGCAATGGACTTAAGTTGGAGAAGAGTAGATTTAAGTTGAATATTAGAAAAAAATTCTTTCCTCTGAGGGTGGTTGAGCACTGGAGCAGCACCTCCCACCAGGGAGGTGGTTGAGGCTCCTTCCCTGGAGATGTTCAAGGCGAAGCTGGATGAGGCCCTGGGCAACCTGGTCTAGTTGGGGGTGTCCCTGTGACTGCGGGGAGGTTGGACTGGATGGCCTTTGGAGGTTCCTTCCAGCCTGGATGATTCTATGGTTCTGTGTGATGTCCACTGAGCGGAGTGGGCTCTGATCCCCCTCATGTTCCTTCTAATCTGTAAAGGTGAGGAGGTTACTGCGTAGTACTCCCCAGGGGAAGCCACAAGAAATGTGTATTTTTGCATTGAGGCCTGATCTAAAATAGTGCATAAACACTGAAAGAAGCTAAAAACATGATCTGCCCAGAGTTTCTGTGAGATTACGTTTAGGAGAAGCCTTTAAACGCAGTCTCTTTCCCTCGTTTCTTCTATATCTTTTCTCCCCTGTTCTCTGTTTTCACCTTTTTCAATATGCATGCTTGTATTCCCTGTGTCAATTTTTTTCCCCAATAGAATTATCTTGGCTCCCAGATATCATTAAATGCTGATGGATGTGTGCTGATGATGTATAGATGAAACTGTCTGCCTTCATTTGAGCCTTTTATCTTTTTCAAATCTCTCATGTGCATGGAATACAGAATGTTTTGGGTCTTCCTTCATCCAGCTGCTTTGGCTGTCTGCCTCTTAAGCTTCAAGGCTGCTGGATTAGGTCTGGCTTGTTGCTTTCAATTTCATAGGCTTTAGAGTGTTTGGATAATTCTATCCAGTTATGTCTGTTGTTCTAAGACTATTTTTTTTCTTGAAAAAAATCCGTAGATAACTCCTTGTTTCTGTGTAATTCTTTGTAATTCTTTCTTTAGCCACTTTAATCTCTCCACTATTCCAAATAAAACTTCTTCAGTTTTCTACTGGCGTGCAGACTGCGTTTTCATTCTCCCTGATTTCTTCTTAGCTCCTTTTTAAGCAACATGTCTGACTTTTGTTTGTTTGTTTATCATACTTCTTATATATTTGAATCCACAGAAGTGGATTTGTGTCTGTTTCTGGCTATAATTTATTAAAGACCTGAACTTGCAGTTTGGGACTGTCAATTCTCTCCTCCCTTTGTTCTGCTTCCTTGGAGTTCTGAAGTACAGCACAAAAACTTGTTTCTCTTTCCATCCTTTTTTTTGTTGTGAAAGTCCTGGCAAGCGTGTGAATTATTGAAATCTCCCAGGAGTCGTGTCCCAGTTGTCATGCTGAGCTTCCTTTCTTATCTTTCTTTGTGATTTTTGCTGGGTTTATTTTTATTAACGCACGCACGCAGTGAGGCTGGTAGAGGCCATTGTAACCTTCTGCTCTAACTTTGAAGAGAATCCAAACAGGAGCATCTTCTCCTCCAGTATCTGCTTTCCTTTGTATGTCTTTGTGAAATAGTTCTAGACTCTGCTCCTCGTTCACAGGATGTGAATCACATTAGTTCTCTTGATCTTTGCCTCAGCTGAGATTTTTTTTTTACTCTTTATCAAGATAATGACCTTTCCTTTTCTTTCACACCACCTCTGCTTGTGTTACTGCTTTAGCCTGACTCAGTCACTCACGTCTCTGTAGATGCTGCCGTCATAACTTCTCTTGAGTGTAAATGAAAGGATTCATTTCTCATCAGAGCTGGTGGCAGTTATTTAGAAGCTCCAGAAGAGCAGTCCTTTCGTGCAGTCTGTCTCTGGGGGTTTAGCAGAACTGGCAGGAGTAGCTACCCAGGGGAAAATTAAGTTTATTAATCACTGGGAGAAGCAAACACCCTGTGTAGCTGTGATGCCAGACAAGGGTTTCTGATGTGGGGCTGTGACCATATCCCTCCTTACTCTGCTCCCAGCCCTCCCAACCTGACTCTGCCATCCTCAAAATACTGTCAGCTCTGCATTTTCCGGGGAGAGGATAAAGCCTCTGCTTAATACTTGCCCTCTACGACACGTTGCATGTTTTTTCTTCCTAATTAATGTCCTGATAGCACTTAGGCAATGTGTAAGAAGGAAAGAAATACTTGGTGTGCCTTTGACGCCTACAGCTTTGTGTTGGTGTGGGCAGCTGGACTCAACTACAGGGAGCTGGAGAGGGACTGGTCATGTCAGATCTGTATCTAGTATAAACTTGTACTGGATTCTATGGCCAAATATTAAATTCCACAGTAATAATCTGCCTCCAGCAATGTGAATGATGCATAAATTAGATTGGTTATACTTGTGTCTCATAATTAATCAGTGTAATGGTTAAGAGGCATTACCCTAAGAGAGTAACTCTTGTCTTGTCTGCTCTCAAACTTCAGGCAGGGAAGGGTGTTCATGGGTGGTGTTTGTTTGAGGGGCTGTTAGACCACCTGCACTCACAGCCAGTCTGACGCTGCCTGGGGGTCGGTGACCATGTAGAACCTCTATTGCTCTTTCCTCTTCTCAGCTTGAGTGCGAGTGTTCCCCCAGAAGGAGTAGGGACAGTTTTGAGCATTACCAGCTCCTCTGTAGATAAGTAGAAGGAAGGGGTTTTTGTTTGCAATTTTCTCTTTTGGGCAGTGTCCGCTGTTTCTTTTAAAAGTAGAACTTAGAACTTTAGGAGGGGTGGAGTAATTGCTGTAGCAGTGAATGTGTATTTAATGGTTGGCAGTTTCTTCTAGTGAGGATCAAAGGCTGCACTTCTGCTTTGCAAGATGGAGAAATTGACCCTTTTTCACAAATGCAGAGAAATAGTGGTTATTTGCATGTTCTCTTTGAAAACTTTTAGAGTGAGAGCATGGAGAATGTGGGACTAAGAAGGTCCAAAAGAACATATTTGCACTTTTTTTTTTTTTAAAAGTAAGTTCAATTTCCGTTCTATATAAGTTCTGTGAACCAATATATTGGGGTAGGTCTGTTAAGCAATCTCTTGGGAATAGGTGTGTAGGTGTGTGTGTTTGCAGTGTTCCTGTGGTCTTCAGATAAGCTTTGTAGAGTTTTCAGTCTGGGAACAGTGGCCTGAGCTGCAGGTTGACCCCTTGAGCTGACAGCTGAACTTGAAGTTACGGTGTTGACACAGGCTTCCACCAAGGTGTTTGTCTCGATGTAGGAAATGGTGCTGAAAATATTTAATGTTTTGAAATGACAGTGGCCAAAGTAAATGTGTTTTACTTTCTTTCCAATGTAGCTGTTAAACAAAGAACTCTGTGCTCGTGTGTTGTCAAGTCCTTGTCAATGTTCACTTGTTTTCCCACCTGAAACCCTGAAAAACATTATTTCTTTTTCAAATTCCCTTTCCAGTCGTCTTCATCTGGCTTTTCTAGGTTTTGTATCATAGCTATTGTCTTTCCAGCTATGAATATCTACAGTTCTTGGGGATGTCTTTTATTGATTTATTTCATCACTTTGGATCTCTGCAACTGTAATCGTCTGGTGCTTGAAGAGTAAGAAGAAATGTGTACATTTGGGAAGCATGCTGAATGTGTTTGAAAGGCAATTTTTTTAAAAAAATTAAACTTTTCAGATATATCCTTCTTATAATCTACTTCAGCATGATGACAGGCATATTTTTTGAAACTGCACAGGAATAGTTTTACTTCAAGCTGTAGCTTAGATTGTTGTAGAAAACCAAAACCCAGTAACCACTAGATGAAAATATCTTGCTTTTGAAGCTTGAGTAAATCTTGCTGTGAGAGGGCTGTTTCATGAGTGTGGGGTGGCCTCGGAGGCCTGTTCAGGAAACAGGCACTTGTAGAACTTCTATGGGAAGAGGAGGTCTGAAAAGCTTATGCGATGTCCGCTTGGATAGCTTGTTAATGTATATCTTTTCAAAGAGTTAATGCCCAGATTTGGGCATGTTTATTAAAATAAGGTGGCTGTTATTCTTTTCAAAATGAGGCTTTAGTGGAGTTCACCTGATTTAGCTCTGAAGCTCAGAGCAATTGAGCCTGGAGCAATTCTCTTTTGCTGAGGGATGGTCATGGGTGTTCTCTTCCAACTCAACATAGAGGAGGAGGGAGAGAAGTGATTTGGGAGCAGGCTGAAGGTGCAGCTGTGTTTCCAGCCTGGGACTGCAGCTCAGACACTGCTGGGCGCTGATGATTTCTGCTGCTCATTCCCCAGCCAGAAAGTGGCTTCAAACAGTACTGCCCAGCCATGCCCAGAAACTCTTATTGCTGGTAAGATGGAAGTTATCATTCTTTCCAGGCAGCTCACCTAGTTATATTATTGTTGTTTGGATTTTGTTAGAATAATGTGAATGGTATGTGGTGTTTCAAGAAATGCCAAATTCCAAGATGAGTATTTTTGCCTGGATATTGTATATCAAAGATGTCATTATTTTGGTGCTGGTCAAATTAATTAACTGTTGGTACTTGATATTTCCAGTATGAAAAAAATAAGACTGCTACTTAGCAGTCATATTTTTAAATACCATTCAACTGATGCAAAACAAACATGTATTTTGTGGACAGCAGGGGACATGCAAAAGTGTACTTTAGTAAATTTAGAGAAATAATTTAGAGTCTTGAGAGGTAGTGTTCTGTCCTGGCAAATTTAAATACTAATCTTTTTAGCTTGGTCTGGTCTGGAGCTCAGCAGAAGTGTTTGGCCTGAATGGGATGAAGAAATGGATTGAATTTTCATATGTAAAACTTCTTACTCTTTGGTTTTCTTTTACAGCAGTTTAGAGCCAAACTTTCTTTTCCCCCAATTTCTACTAAGCCTTAGGATTGTAATTGTTCTTTTAAACAGAGTTTTATGGCCTTATTAAATATGAGAAGTATACAGGAACTCGTGGTGAAGGAGAAGTTTGAATAACAAATGTTGGGCAAGATAAATATTAGTGCTGCTATTTGAGCGCTTCACAAATATTGAGAAATAATTCATCTTTGTGCAGAAGGGAAATGCCTTCAAGAAAGGCTCCAGATAAACAGTGTCTTACCCCCAGCTCATGGAGGAAGACGCTGGCGTTTCTCTGTGTCACATTTGAACCTTGGGAACGCCCCTCCTGTGATTTATTTCCTCCTACCTTAATCTTTGTGCCTCTATACGGCAAACTGGGGGAAATTAGTTGTAAAGTAAATGTTAGTATTGTGAATCCAAATGCTTAAAACCTAATGTTTTTGATTGGGAGGCTGTGGAGACCGAGAGCCAATTTGGGACGGTTATTAAAGGTCATAGTTAAATAATGATAAAACCTCTTCATGCTTTTTCCCTACTTTTCTTTGTTTTTCTTCCCAGGCATCAATTTTGGACTTGCACTCTGGAGCTCTTTCACTGGGGAAGCATTTTGTTAATCTGTACAGGTAAAATGGGACTGTGACTTGTCGCCTCTCTTGTTATCCTACACTTCAGTGCTCATCCCAAATTTCTCTAGCCCATTTTGTAATGGCAAACTGGAGAAGCTGCTCAGATTCACCACAGTTTCCATGATCAGTTAAAAAGAAAAACCACCTTGTGGCATGAAAACTGATCTTTTATTGAACTGGGCTCTTCAAAGCTACCATTACCTCTGTTTTCAGAGTTCTTGCACCAGTGAATAATGGTAACTTTTTCACAGTTATAGTCTAGTTTGTCAGCAGTGGAAGAAATCAGATAGTCTGAACTTATTTCATGATGTGGGAGGGGAATTTTCATGCCTGGGGAATTCCATCGTCAGTTGCTGTATCCTGATCCTTTAATCTTTTAACATTTAATCTTTGGGGAATGTCACTCTGAACAGCATGTGTAGGATTTCTTTGTATTGTGTTTTCCTTTCTTGCTTGGGTGCAGCACAGATGGCTGTCGGATTCAGCAACTCCTCTTTTAGACTGTTGCTTAATTTTTCAGGTACTTTGGGGACAAAATTCAGGACATCTTCACAGAAGAGGATTTTGCATTATACCGGTAAAGATTTTGCAGTAACTGCTGAATGAACCACAACCCATAACTTCATGGGATTCTTTTTGTGGAGTGCAGGTTGGGAGGGAATTGTGCTTTGCATTCAGACACGATTGAATTTGCAGCTCAAAATAGTAATCGCTGTGAGAAATGAGGTGCCTTGAGGAAAGTAAGTCAAAGGACCTTTTTATGGCTGCCTGATAAATAACATCTACTGCTTTGAACTCAGCTGCGTGGCCAATGTCAGGACAGTATTGATGGGATGAACATAACCAGAAGGATGGCAGCAGCACGCGTTTCCCGCAGTGCAGGGCTGCAGGCAAGGAGACCTGCTTCCTCGGAGTTCTGTGGGGATTTGCTGGAACACTATAGCTGGGATGTAAAACCCTTTGGCACTGACTCCTATTTCACGTTATCCAAGAGGTGTTGCGTTAGATGATAAAGACAGTTCTATGCCATTATTACTTTAGGAGCTTGGGGTTTTTGGGGGGTGGAGCGTAGCAAAGCATTAAAAATGTTAAGGCAGGATGTAGAAGGAATTCAGATTACTAATGTTCTGGCTGGAGACGCAGAGCATACTTTCCCCCTAAGAAGCCGGAATGAAATAGTGCTATAATGTAATACCTTTGGCATCTGACGCTTTTAGCTTTCCTGTAGACCTGCTCATATACTTAACGAAGACAACAAACCTAATGAGTTCCATGTGTCTTGTGAAGGTGTAAGGCCAAAGTTTAGGAGCAAGCATTCTTTGTTGACTAGACACAATAAATGTGTAGTTATGCATTTCAGTTGCTTTCTCATAATTTAAAATGTACCTGGCTTGAACTTTTTAACTCTTCTTGTCTTTTTTTTTTCTTTTTCGTTTCATGCCTTTGTGAAGGAATATGACCTCCCTCTAGTGGTAGAAGTAATATTAAGTAGCCAAGTAGATTCATTAGTTATAAAAATTTTATTTGTCTTAAAATATTAACCACCTACAACTTATTTCTCTTCAACTACTGTTTAGATACTGTTGTCTTTATAGATGAACTGCTTTAAAATGAGTTAACTCCCTTCCCCAAAATCACAAAAATGGGGTGCTTCCTTGGTTATTAACTGAACTTTGGCTGTGTTAAAAAAAAACAAAAAAACCACATAGTTTCTGTCTTACCAAGAGAGTGGAGAATATTTTGAAAATAGTCTTTGTTTTCCCTTCCATTCTGTAGAAGAATAAAGAATCTGAAGATATAGTGCTAGTGTATTGGGGAAGTGTCTCACTAACAGATGTTTCTGTTTCATGTGAACAGAAACATTCCTAAAATTAAAAAATAGAATTTCTGATGTTTACGCTGTGAAATGGTTTCTGGCCAATATCAGTGTCCCATTGGTATTTCAGGCCGATAAGGGGGATCTTTCAGTCTGCTGGAGATGGATCTAATACAAAATATGGTATTAATTACTTCCGTTTGTATTAATGGCAGTGCTTTACCATGGACTGGAGTACCTGATGTCCCTAATGAATGATTTTATGCTGCTCTTGGGAGCATTTATCTTCATTACTCTCACTTGCCTACCAGGGTCAGTTTAAAAATATACTCTTGAGAGAAATAACTAAATGTAATTCATGTCTAAGTATTACTGATTGAAACAATAACAAATCTGAGCAGGCATTCTGAGCCAGGAGGCTGGTTTTGAAACAGTCCTTGTCAAAATTGTTGCTTCAGAATCAATTACGGTTTCTAGGCTGATGCTTTAACCACCATCTGCCAGACACATTGCAGCAATTCCTCTTTTTTTTACATCATAGATGTATCTTTATCCCAAAGAGAGACCTTTAAATCTGAATGATTGGTTTAAGGCTTGTGACTTCAGCAAAAAAATGACACTCGGAGATTTATTCCCAAAGTCTTACAACTTATTAAGGCAGAGGAAGAGCTGATACTTTGCATTCTCCCTTTAGTTGTTCTGCATGTGTGATTTCTGTTAGAATTTCCCGGCTGTGGAAGAGCCCTGCTCCGTCTGCTTCTCTCTGGCATTTTCCCTGGAGATGCAGAGATGCTGACAAGTGAGCTGGACCAGTTGTGTGGTCTTGTGAAGCTTTGAGTGTTCCTGTCAGCATAATTGCATCACACTTTGCAAGTGACTCCTCGTGGTTTGTTGGTTGTTTGCTTGGCAAGCTTATATCTTGCAGGAACTTTTGTGGCTCTTTCTGTTTTTAACTCAACCCTTTATGCTGCTCATGATCCATTAAGCTGAGAACTTCCCATCTAGTGAGCACCCTTTCTCTTAAGTCGTATGTTCTTTAGACTTCTAGCTACTTTGTTGGCTTTTTCTTCTTCATCACTCTGACTCCAAAACACATCTCAGTACCTGCTTTTGTTGAAGGTGATGGTGTGCTTTTCTCAGGGACTCCTGTTCTGCCTTTCCCTGCATTTTGATATTATCCAGTGACTTGGCGCAAATGTACAAGGGCTGCTGCTAGAAATGTTCTCTCTCTGTGTGAAGTTTCGTGCTGTGTTTGTATCATGTGTTAGCACAGCTCTAAGTGCAAAGGATAAATGGAATCATAGAATGGTTGGAGTTGGAAGGGACCTTAAAGATCGAGTTCCAACCCCCCTGCCCTGGGCAGGGACACCTCCCGAAAAAATACCAGAGTGTTTTGTTGGTTTTTTTGGGTTTTTCTAAGCCCAGTTTAAGACATTACAATCAGTGGGGCTTTCTGCAAGCTCACCGTTTGATTACTTGAATGGCAGATCATGCGCATAGAACTCATGGCTGCATACGCCACGATTGTCTTGATTTAAATTTTCAAGCGATGCTGTGATGTGTTGGATGACAGCTCACGGGGAAGAAAAGGGCAGGAGCACACAAGTCAACTGAAGAAGTGCAAGGTTGACACCTCTGGTCATCCTCTTGCACTTGAAGAAGCTGCTGTGAGTAGAAGTTATACTTGAAGGCAGTAGCAGGCAGGGAGATAAGAGTATCCTTACACATCCAAAACCCAGTTCCCTGGGTCAGCTGAAGGCAGCTACTTCTGTCACACCAGGATAGCACCTAAAATCACACTTTTACACCTCAACTGCTTCATTACTTCATTTTTTTACTCAGGAATTACTCATTTTCCAACTGGGGCTTCCCCTGCCTGCTTCATTTATAAACAGGAAAAAGCCAAACTTAACTTCTGAAAGATACGTTTTCTTTGCAGCATATTAAACAGTTTCTTTTCCTTTCCTTTTCCTTTACTATGTTGGCCAGTCAAGACCAGGTAGACTTTTGGCTGCTGTTTTTGTCTGTCAGGAAGAGCTGAGTAGAGCTTTGGCTCCTGCTTGGTTGGCAAAACACACAGTCTTGCCCAAAGCCATTGCACGTGAGTCTCAGAGGAGTGGAGCTTTAACGGAGCCTTATAAAGACCAGACAGCAAATCTTAACAGAAAGCTTCTAAAAGCAGAGAAGGAATCAGCCTGAAAGGAAGCCGCTACTGAAGATTTAAAGCTGTGTCAGGACTGTAGCCCAACTGCTTCAGAGTAGATCTGTTCCAGCTGGCTGGTGCCAGTGTTTGCCCAGTGTCAGAGCCAGGGAATATGCTGCTTTAGGAGCTGTGGATTAGGCTGTGGGGCTGTTCAGGGTGCCAGCTGCCCTCAATTCATCATGAAGTATAATGAATAATTACATTTAATGGTTTTATTGGGAAATATAAGGCAGTCCCTGCTGAAGTCCTCTTGCTTGGAAAGGAAAGAGAAAGATCAGGCTCTTGCTGACAGGAGGAAGGAGCTGTAGATCCTTTTGTGGTGTAATTTTTACAATCTGCCACTATGTAGCTCTCAACTTGAAACCTCAGTTGTGCAGCCATTTAAATACCTGAAGGCATCTCCTCTGACTTCATTGAATGCTTTTGATACTTCTTGGGTAAAATAGCTTGAATTGACTCCTAAAGTTTAGAGCCCTAAAAATATAAAGTGAAGCAGGTTAAAAATCAAGTCTGTATGTTGGCTTTGGTTGTGGGTTTTTTTTTGTTGTTTCTTTTTTTGTTGTTATTGTTTTGTTATTTTTGTTTTTTAGTCTTTGATGAGGAACAAGATGTGAATAGAACGAACATTAAGGATTTTTTTAGTACATGTGGAAATAGGCTTTTAGGAGGTGACTTTCACAACCTAACACGATAGGGTTGGCTTTAGTTCTCTCACTTATTTTTAATCACTGTTTAAGTTCCCGAGGAAAATACTTGGGGAAACAGCTTCTTGAAAATTACGCTGAAGTTTGGTACTACCTAGTGGAGAAACATTGGCAGAAAAAGATGCAAAACTACTAGTGTTGTTGCAGACACAGCTTCAGAGGTTGAAGTCAAACAGCACTCGTGGTGTTTATGTGCTGCTTTTGAAGAACATGAGGAGGAAGAAAAGAAAAACTAATGCAGTAGCTCAGAGTGTGTTAAAATTGGGAGAAAACAGTATAAAGACTTGAAGAAGCGTAGAGGATTACATCTTAAACACCAGACCAGGCTGGATGGGGCTTGGAGCAACCTGGGGTGGTGGGAGGTGTCCCTGCCCAGGGCAGGGGGTTGGCACTGGATGATCTTTGAGGTCCCTTCCAACTCTAACCATTCTATCATTCCATGATTCTACCTGTGTGTGTTTACTGTTCGGATTTGCCAGTGGTATCCTTCATTCCCAAATCTCTTCTTAACGTGCCGTTGACTGAACTGAGGTTGGCAGTTCTTCCTGGCCCTGTTCTAGCCCTGAAGACAGTGATATTTGTCCCCAAAGATGCTGCTGCTATAGAAGCAGTTCTCTATAGTGACATGTCATTGCTGATCTGTTTTAATTATCTTAAAAACAAAAATAAAAATCCTCTTCTTCCTGTCTCCCAAGAAACAGAGGAATAACCAGGATAAAAACAGTTTGGTTGAATCTTTTGAAAATATTTGGCAAAGGCTTCTTGCATTCATTTTGAAGGAAAACCTGGTTGTGATACGCATATGTGCATTGCTGAAACCGGAGTTTCATGGTGCCAGGGACTTCATTGGTTAGTTTAAAATTAGTGTAAAAACTAGTTGAAGGCTCTTATGAGGCAACCCTTTTTGAAGATAAAACTTCCTAGTTGTCAGTTTTGGATTAAAAATATGTGAAAGACAACATTTTCAGGAACTAATAGTGAGAATTTTTCAGGAAAACGGGCTGCTTAACAAGGGAATTCCAAAATCTAGTTGAAGGGAGACAAATTATTTTTCTTGATATTCTGAGGCTTGAAAAAACTCCAAAACAACAAACTCCAGTGTTTTGGGTTGGGGTTTGTTGTGGTACATCTCCTTTATTAGGCAAAATAAGAGAGAAAGTTTTGGTGGATGTTCCCTGGGATTTATCAACTGAGGAAGAAGCTTAGAGCTAAAGAAGCAATGATGGTGAATGAAGAATGTGGAAGCAGCCAGAGAGGTGTGTGACTAAGCCTGCTGTGTTGGATTGTGTTCTTTGCAGTGATGTGAGGCAGAGAATTCAACAGAGGATCGCTCAGGCCTTTGGTATCAGCTCTGCTTCCATGTACCTGACTAAGCCAACGTTCTTCTCAAGAATCAACAGCACAGAAGCCAAGACAACGCACGATGAATACTGGCACCCACACGTCGACAAAGTAAGTAGGAGGCTGAGATGGGGTGCAAATGTTTCCTGTTATATTGTTTTGAATTCGTTTTGCCGTAATCAGTCCAACATGTTTGAAAACTAGTGCTTGTAAGAGTTCTTTGGAGGATAAACTTAATGGAAGGGAAGATGGGTTTTAGAAACCTAGGCCATTACATTCCTCTTAGCTTCTCTATTTTAATTCTACTAGAATTACTAAACTGTGTGAATGACCACTCAGAATGATTACTTTTTTTTGTCAGAAATGTTGATTAACCTACTAAACACTTCAGTTTTGTCAAACCTGCATTTCCAGTTAGGGTATCGCTCTTTCAGCTGGGTCTAGCAGGAGCTATTTCAAACTAGTCTGTTAGTTGATCTGAGCCTCTTGATAAACAATTAACACTTATATTTCATTTTTATATGAATCAATGCACTTTTACTGCGTGTTCTTCCATGAGGATATGGTACCATCTTTCAATAATTTGATGTTTTGATGGTTTTAGAATGGAAGTGTTGGGATCTTTTAACTGCTTCTTTTAAAGGCTTCTATCTGTAGGCTTGTAGTTTAATACTTTGCATTTCTCAATGGACTTAAGTGATTTGGGATTGGTATCCAGTTTATTTCTGAACTTAGCAGAATTCAGACGTTTCATGCAGCATAGCAGAATGCAAACCAACAGTGGAGAAATCAAACGGAACAAAAACCCCAAACAATGAGAAACAAAAACCCAAGCCCCTCAGCAGAATATTCACATGTTGAGTCTTCAGGGTTTAAAGATTATATTCACTCTAGAGTCATGGAACACCCAGGATGGAACCAAATAAAACTAACCCTATCAAAATCTCAGTTACACCTTGGTGCTGGAGTCTGTATGTGGGCAATGTACCTTGCAGTCTATGACCTGAAATGTTCAAGATAAAAAACAAAAACCAAAAAAAAAAAACAACAAACCACCAACCAATCAAGCTTTACTTCAGTGTCTCAGTGGAAAGTGATGTGAACAGTCAGAACTACCCCAGACGCGTGGGGGCTGNAACAACAAAAATCCCAGAAATATTCTTTGTACTGAAAATATTTCCTGGGAAAAGTCAGTCAAAGGGATATAGTGTCTGTTGTTGCTCGTAACTTTAGTGCAAGTTCCTGTGCCCTTTCTTGTCGTATTGGCAGAAGCAGCTTAACTTTACGTGGTGAAGGTGGTAACTGATACAGCTCCTATTTGAAGGAAGATAATGCAGGGTAGAATTTGCAGTCACAAAGATGAGGCTGCCTTTTGGATGATGTAACCCCTGAGGAGGAGTGGACCTAGGACCAGAGGTGGTTTTGAGGTGCAGATAATTTGATGAGTGCCGTAGGAACTGGTCGTAGGGAGTGGATTGTGCTGGGTGGGGTTCATAAGAATTGCATCACGTGTTGCCCTCACTTCCAAGAAATTCCAAATAAACTAGTGATTCTGGTTGTGAGAAGTGCAGTAAATCCATAGGTTCCTCATAGTGTTTCCATGCTTCCAGAGAACTGAGTTTAACTGGCACAAGAAAAAAGGAAGCAGTAAAAAAAAAAAAAGCAGATTAAAGGAAGGTGGTGGTTATTTTCCCCACTTTTTTTCTTTCAGCCCCCCAAAAAATGTATTTTAGAATTTCAGACTGATTTATTAACATAATGAGATTTGTCTGCTCAAGGATTAGGCTTGTCAACATTCCCTTTACTGTTTTGTGCGAGTGTTTTGAATTGGTGAATGAATAAGGTGCTTGGATAGCCTTGCAGTTAAGTATTTCTACCTAAATTTCTTCTATAGCCCATGAGTTATTTTGTCATTTAGAAGCAAATCTGTTTCCATGAAGAAAATTTATTTCTTTTCTAGAAGTTGCTTCTCTGTTATGGCATCCTGACATTGCCTGTACATGACAGACAGCAAGCTAGATGTTTTGCTGCTTTTTATCCATCTCTTCTGTCCGCATTTTATTTATCTCGGGCTGTCTGTTCAGGGAGCAGATACATCGACTGATGGGACTTGGCTTTTTTTAAACCCACTCCCAGCTTCAAAAGACAAAGCAAAGAAAGTGTGGTCTCTTAAACTTGCTGTGTGTAACCTAAACAGTTCCTGTACTGAAGAACTGAGGAGGCTGGTTTATGACAGCACCGGAGAGTTATCCCAGTTGGGGCAGTTACCAAACACCATGTTCGTAATTGCGTGGAACTTGGACCCTTGCTGTAAAATATAAAAATGTGCCTTATGCTAAACTTCAGGTATTTTTTGGAGAGAAGAATTGTTTAGATCACATTGGGAGTTAAAACTGTAGCTTCCTCTGTTTATATAGGTAGCCTGAACGCTGTTGACTTCTGTGGTAGTGGATTTCTGCAGTGAGTTGTCAGCATTGCAAAAGCTGAAGCTGTCAGACTCTTTGCTCTTTGCCTGTGTCTTATACTCAAACCTGAAACATACATTTCTTTGAATATGTTTATTCACATTCTTGTTCAAGAGTGTTCTTGCAGTAAGGATTGTGTGTGAGTGTGCCAAAGCTGGGCCACTGTCTGTGCTGTTGTGACAGTAACATTGCATGCAAAGCTGGGAGCCTCAAGCGAATCAGTTCCATTGAAGTGTTTTTTGGGGAGTAGAGGGGAACAGAACTTCCCTGGCCCCCAGGGACACTGAAGGAACTTTGTGGGTGCTGTGGAATAGAGACCTAGGACACGCTTCTTGTAAGTATTTCTTGAGCTCATGTTTTGGGGGTCCATTTATCATTCTTTGGTTGTCCCTATGAGCAAATGCTCTTGCTAGCGCAGAGGGTGCTGAAGATATGGATGAGGCACTGCGAGCTGGGATCAGCTCAGTGGCTCAACCTTCCTCTAGGGTAAAGGATTTCAGCTATTGCCAGATAATCCAGTTGCTCCCAGGCTTTTAAACTACAGCAGTTTGCATTGCTTGGTTGAAAATTCAGGATGTGGACAAGGTTATTGATGATATTCTTGGCCCCACCTGGAGTCCTGTGTCCAGCTCTGGAGTCCTCAACAGAGAAAGGACATGGACCTGTTGGAACGGGTCCAACGGAGGGCCACCAGGATGCTCAGAGGGCTGGAGCCCCNCAAGGCCAGGCTGGATGGGGCTTGGAGCACCCTGGTGTGGTGGGAGGTGTCCCTGCCCAGGGCAGGGGGGTTGGAACTCGATGATCTTTGTAAGGTCCCTTCCAACTCTAACCATTATTCTGTGATTCTATGCCTTAAATATGGTCCAGCAGAGATACAGCTTTGATCCTGTTCATTTTGTGTCCATCACAAAAGTTGAAATTACATCACGTATCATTGCTGCTGGACACTGGCTGCCTTCACTCCGGTACATCCATCACTTGAGCTGGCATCAAGGGATTAATTTGAATCCTTTCCTTGCTGCACAAGCAAGCTTCTGACTCCTCTCTCCTCTCTAACTTGTGTTTGTGTGTCAAAAGGTCTGGTACTATTTTCCCCTTAAGTGCAACTGGAACAGAGCTGTCTGTGGACACAGCATTCATGTATGTTTGCCAGGTCATGGCTCACAGCTGTACAGTTGTAGAAGATGTCTGCATATAATGTTAGCCTACTGTAGGTGTACTGCATGTGTATCTGTTACCTGTATTATGTGCTCAGAAAGAGGTAAAACAGTATGTATAGGCTACGTAGGAGACAATTCAAATAAAAGGTGAGTAGATCAGAAAATATTCCCCTAAGTTGTGTAGCTTTCCAGGTTGCCTGTTGTGCACCCAGCCTGCCTTGCATTTTAATTTCTCCAACAAACTAAGTTCCACTTATCACTTCCAGACTGCACTTAAATGCAAGGGGGAAAAAAAATAGCACTGCTATTGATCTGAGGTAGGAAATACTTCTCAGATAAGACAAGTATGTGGCCTCCAAAATCAATTGAATACTAGGGAGCTGAAGAAAGATCAATAACACTTAAAATGTTAAAAAATTTTGCCAGGTTGTTGGATGCTTTTGTGTTTTGTCATTATTTATGCTTTCCCCTTGGAGTAGCAAAAATCACTTTAGTTATAATGCAGAAATACATAAACAGTGCAGGTTGTTCCTAGAAGACCTTAGGACTTTTTCCTCCCTGACTCTTTCCAAAAGAATGATAAAAATCAAACCTTTGAAAAATGAATCTGACTTTTTTTTTTTCTGTTTCAAAATCTGACACTGTTGGTTCAAAGATGTAGGTTTCTTGGAGCACACAAATACCCCTTTTGCCTTTTTCCCTGGATTGCTGAGTCGATTGCACTTACATTTTTCAATCTGGATGTCCTTGGTTTGGAATATTTTAACTGCATAATAGAGTAGCACAGATGTATTGTGTTTCTCTGAGGCTTAGTTTTTGCCCTAAAATTTATTTGGTTTTTGTTACATAGGAATGGAAAGCCTGAAATCACCCAAATGACTCATTTAATCTTGTGGAATTTATAAGCATCTAAATCAAACAGAGGGTGCTGGCTTAAGATGTAGAGCTTCATCTTGCATGGAATTTTTTGGAACTGAGCCTTTCAAATGTCTGATTTATAATGGAACTGCTGTTGTATGCTCAACTCTGACACCAGTGTAGACTTAAAATGTTCTCTGATGGAGGTGATGCACTACTTGAGTATTTCTGCAGTCCCCTGCCTGGGTGAAGATCCTGTCCCAGAATTGCCACGCTCAACCATAAGACCACTTTTGGTTTGTTTTCCTTGAATTTCTTCTGTTGGAGCTACTCCAGGACTTCAGTGCAAATTCTCTAGAATTTTTTTAACCTAAACTTGTTCATGATCAGTTTATAGCTAATTTCCCCCCCTTCCTTCCATCCCCATGTATTTGAGTGGCAATCATACACTTTTCAGCCTTTAAGCTGAATAAGCCAAGCCTTTGGCTCTCCCTCCCCATGATACACTCTCCATCTCCCTAAACCCTTGCAGCAGTCCTTCTCCTCCACCTTCTGGGGTTATTGCTGACAGAAACTCTCTCCAGTCAACCAGACTTTTCACTTCTCTGTTTCTTCCCATTCGTGGTGTTAGACAATGATATCAAAAGACCTTATTTCTGCCCTAGGAAAATCGGAGGAAAGTTTATTCTTGTGTGTGCTCAAACCTGTTACCTTGGCTCATCTACAGCCCCTTGTCGGCGAGAGACGTGTGTTAAGAGGCAACAGTAGTTTTGGCAGAAAATACCCCCCCCTTGCATTCTGTCACTCCTCGCTGAGGTGGGAGGCTAGGTATGGCTAGGTTTAAATTCCCAGGGCTGCCCAATTCACCACTATCAATACAATCACGCTTAATATATTAAACTATCACAATTGTGGATACACTAATAGTGGCTGCACCTTCAGTCTGGTCCTGATCATGAACCAGCCGGGCCGTTCTCAAGTCTCTGGTTGCGTTCAATGAGAAACCAAAACACCCAGCTAATTAACCAGTGCAGTTTATTTAAGCAACAGATAGAAAGGTTTGTATGAGTCGCCAGTGATAAATAGACTGTCTGCAAAGCACGTGCAGATAAAAGTATTGTTAATTATACAAAATGCATGATAGTTACAAATAATACAAATATAAACATAGAGAAATGACTCGAGAGAGATATTTCTGACTTCCCCAAGGAAGCACTCAGTGCAGTCTTAACTGTCTTAACCAAAGGCATCCCTCTGGGGGGGAAGAAAGGCACAGCTGCTTGACTGGTCCCAGAATCCCAGAAGTCAGAGGCTGTCTGGGATGGAGTTCTCCTTGACTTGTTCACGATAGTGTCTTCCCTCCTCCCCTCTTTCTTGGCCTATTTTTATACTGTTTTTTAGCTTCAAGGTAGAGTTTGGGTGACTTCAGTTATGAATACTTTGCACCTCTGCTGTGAGGACAGGCTGAGGGAGCTGGGGCTGTTCAGCCTGGAGAAGAGAAGGCCCTGGGGAGACCTTGGAGCAGCCTTNTTTCGGGATGGAGGTGTGTTTTGGTATTATAACGACATTATATTGAGTAAAGTTCACACCAAGGACAGCATTTTGTCAAAACTCAACAGACTGTTGGTTCAGGGTAGCAAGTAGGCAGCTTATCTGTTTCACAGGACCGTCTCGTTCCTGTATCTGTTGTGTTATCAGAGTCTGGCTGTATTATTAGAACAGCCACTAAAGACATATCAATATCACCATGAGCATCTACTATGAGATTCTAGCTGTGTTTGACCTACCTGGGTAGAGGGTGCTCAAAAAGAGCACGCGAACTGGGTGAAGTATCAGGCTGAATGGAAATGCTGGGTTTTTTTATTGTAATGAGTTGATCATAAGGAGCTCTAGAAACTTGGTTTGCTGCAGTGTGCCTGTAGGGTTTACCACCAGCTTTTTTTTTTTCACATACTCTGCACTTCTGGTTCAATTATTAACCTTGCTGGCATTGGAAATCATTACTGGGGTAATAAATACATCTGATATACACAGGGGACTTTTAGCATTATAAATAGAGTATAATTTAGTGCCTCCTTGCATTTCTCAGGCCTGGCTGCCTTCTGACAGTAATGACCAAGAATGGGAACAGAAAAGTAATTTTTCCATTGCATACTTTGTTCCCCAAATTAATCCTCTATAGAAATCAGATGTGTTTGGTTAGGCTAAAATGGTTTATTGCCAGCTCCTGAAAGTTCAGAATTGATAAATTCTGACCTTGCAGAGGGTGGAGAGTGCACTGATGGGACAAAGATTGCTGTGCTCAGGAAAACAATCCTAACACGTTGGACTTGCAACTGTGAGTTCAATCAACATCATTACTATGCCGATGCCTTCACTGCCCAAAAGAATTCCTTAAACTGACTGGAAGTCCTATCAGCAAATCAAGGAAGGTGAAAATTGCCTTGCTAAGCTGCCTGGGGAGCTGTGGAATGGCTGGTTTAAGGTGCTGCAGTACCACATGCTCATGAATTCCCACTTACTGCCTGGCATTGCTGTGGAGGGTTGGGTAAACACGGGGAGAGAGGTATCACCAAAACACTTGTGATTTGGGCTGTGTAGTGCAGCATCACTGGATTTGGCTTTTTTCCTTGAAGTCTTTAGGGTCAAAAAATAAGATGAGTAAAAACAACAATGCCTTCCTCTTCCATCTGCTGCTGTGTTCTCTGTAGTTACTGCCCTTACAGAATAATCTGTGCAACTTACTGGCGTCAAGCCAAAATTTGACTGGCGCTAATGAGTGTAACTTAGAACAAAATTCAAAATATTTAGAAAACTTCTGAGTTTGGAAGTAGCACCTACCTCTAACAGTCACTTGGTCAGTCAAAACACTTTGCAATATGTTGGTACAGTACTACATGTTGTTGTTTAGCAGTGTAAAGTGGAACTTGATTGAGTTGAGTGATGCTGTGAAGAAACTGGACGTTACAGCTATTGATTTTAAATATATTTTTAGTAGCTAGGAAAAGGAAATGTTTCCAGAATCAGCTAAACTCAGTGTTAAATATTTAGATAGCTTCACTCCAACCACTAACATAGTATTTCTTCATCTTCAACATACATACTGGACAAAAATACTTGAAAAGGAAGGAAGATCACTGTAACTTAAAAATGGGGTGTGTGATCCGTAGGCTGAGAAAAAGTAGAGACTTTGAAAGTCATGTTTGAAGGTTTTTAAACGAAACCTGTATGGAAAAGAGTAGAAGTTCCTCCAACAAGCACATGTTTGCTTGGAAGGTCTGATTCATTGGTACCACAAAGCTCCTGGTGGTAGCTGGTGAAAGAGTAAAAGGTGAGGTTTCCAGAAACCTATAACCGTGACTAGATAATGGGTGGGATTAGTTAGTCAAAGGCTGTTCTTGGATCTCATTAACCTAATGGTGAAATATTATCTTGAAACAATGCAAATAGATCTGAGCCCTTCTATATTTTTGATACAGAGTGGAAGTGTAACTTCTGATGTCGTGTTGAGTTTTACTAGCTGTTTAGTAGATTTGGGATGGAAATCAATAGGAACACTTATTTTATTATGGAAACTAATAATAAACATAACATACAAGTCTTGTACATAGTGTGTATAAACCTAATAGACTAATAAAGCTGTATCTGTTCTAGAAAAGAGTGGTCTCAGCTTTGAGACCCCTTTATGAGAACTGGAATATTGGAAAAACCCATCATGTCCATCTGCTTAATTTTGTGTGCTCTACAAAGATGAGAATAGAAGCTGTTAATTTTTGGTGATGTGGTCTTACTCCTAGGTGACTTATGGCTCTTTTGACTATACTTCGCTGCTGTATCTCTCCGATTACACTGAAGATTTTGGTGGTGGACGGTTTGTGTTTATGGATGCGGGTTCCAATAAGACAATAGAGCCCCGAGCAGGTAAGAGTCTTGGTCTGGCTGCTTTGAGGGCAGCCAAATGCTGCCGTTTATTGACTGGGTGGGCTGGTGGATGCAGTGGGACTTTGTGCCAGCAGTAACTGTAGAATAATGTAGCATTTTGTCTTTCAGATTGATTACATAGACAGTAAAGATTAAAAATGTTTAAAATGGGGCCACAGTTGGAAATACCTGGAGTCAAACTGGACAAAGTGACTTCCTTAAAAGCTGTAGGGCTTAGAACTGCAGCCAGTTATGGCAGCGGAGAGGTCCCTGTGTGTCAAGAGCAAAGATAACTGTGTGACTGTAGCAAATCCAAAAGAAAGCAATTTATTTTAGACTCTATGGCTCTTCTCTGTTCAAGTTTGGGCTTACACCCAGGACACTGCCATTACAGGGTATTGAAGATGATTGATTTAGCACAGCTCTGCCAACCTGCAGGAAGATGATGAACCATGGTAACTTGGTTATGTGCTGCAGCTGCTTTCAGTAGATCAGACAGGGATGAGTGCTCTGATGGATGAAAAGGACCTTTCCTTAGGGTTAGTTTAAGGTTTTTCTAATGTGGGTCATGTTAAATTGGAATTACTTTGAGGCAATATACTTGGGAAGAAAGAGCTCGGCTTCAGCTCATCTGTCTGGCAGGTGGGTACTGAGCTTACAGCACTGTAACCTTTTATAATGCAAGGCCAGTCACACTTTTGCAGGAAAAAAAGAAGTAATAAAGGAGAACTTTATATTCCTACTGTGTTCCATCTCTTTACCAAGAGAGGAAAAAATGGAAATGTACTCATTTAAAGACAGCATCAGTAACTGTCTGCTGACAGGCATCACCCCAAGCAGAACAGACTCTGGACTATTGCTGCCTGCGAACGGGGATGGGTGTGGGGTTTTCTTGACTGGCGGCTCATGGCGATCCACTCACCAGCAGTAATGCTGGCTTAGATGAGCTCTGAGATTATCTGTGTTCTGGGTTTGCTATCAAGAATTTTATGCTTGGTTATTTTGGCTTTTGTGGTTGGAAATAAACCCTAAACTGAAAGTATCGTCTTTAGCAAAATGCTGCCACCAGTATTTTGAAAGGAATCGCATTAAACTATTTCCTTTCCAGATGCAGTTCTAAGATTAACATGCTTTTATAGCTGTAGAAATCATGGTTGAATTCTAGGTAGCTGGGAGAACAGCTGTCTCCTTGGACAGCACGGGGGCATGCAATCCAGTTGCTGTAGGCAACCTGCCCCTGACTTAATTTCAAAAAATCTGCAGCTGTGAAATTGCTTCTATTCAGCCTCATCCGATTAATTTTCAGGCTCTGCTGCAAGGTGTCTGCTCTTTGTCATCCTTGGGGAGGAAGGGGGAGCTGATAAAGTACAGGAAGATTTTTTTTTTTATTTTTAATAGCACCTGCTTTTGGCCCTTCCTAATAACAGGTGGTTGTGGTGACAGTGAGTGTGACACGGAACTGGTTCAACACCAAAACAACAACGCAGAGCTTGTAGGGAATGGCCTTTTTTGAAAGATCAGATGTGCTACATGTACGCAGCAGAAAATTAAGTTTGATGCCAGTTACACCTTTCTAACATGCTCCTCCTTCTAAATGCAGTTGTCAGGGATCCCATGATTGTGTCAGCAGCTATGGTACAATCGTAAATTACTGCTAACCTCCAGAGAGACAAGAAAAAAGCCTTAGCCTTCATGTGCTTCACCTCCAGGTTTTCATCTGGCTGATAAAATGCGGCTTGTGAATGAGAGAATGACTCCATGGTGATTTCTGTTGCTGGTACAAGTTGATAGATTTTTTTTTTTTTTTAATTTTTTTTCCTCATTTACAGAATGTTCCTTTGTAGTATGTTTTTTCTCCTTCTGTTGTGGTGTGGGGGGTTTGGAGTTTTTTGGGCTTGTTTTATGCTTCTTTTGATCCTTTGTGTTTCATTTGTGACTCCAACCCAACTTCTAACACCGTGCACTGATTGATAAGCCTTTTTGCATGTCATTTAGGAGATTCAGGCTTTTTTTAGAGATGACTGTTGTACTTGTTGGTTCAGTTTTAGTGCATTTAGTGCATTTTGGGAATGTGATACCATGTGCCAAAATGAGCACATTCCTTTTTATGTGAGCAGTAATTTGCTAAGGTGTCGAGTTTTACAGTAGGGAACAGAAGGGCATTGTTAGTGATGCAGCAGAGCAGAAAAGCTGTAATTTGAAATTTAAGAAAAAGACAATGAAAACATTGGGATTTCCTGTATTTAGGAGTGCTGCCTCTCAAGTCCTGCTGCTGCTTCAAAGGCTGTCACAGCACTTAGCACTTAAGGATCTGTCTTAGCCAGACAGCTGGGGACAGGGAAAACTGTTTGTTTTTTTTTTTTTTTTTTTTTTTAAAGTGGAGCCTAATTTTAAAACAAATCACTTCTTTATGTATCACTGGGAGATTGTATGAGAACTCTGCAAGTCCTGATTCTCACATATGAGTGGAATTATCTCAATATCATTTGTAGCACGGTCTCTATAAATTGCCTAGTTCAAATATTAGCAAAGGCTGCTAGCTTTAAGAAGGAATTACAATTTATTAACCTGGAGGCTCTTGGGGTATTTCCTTTAGTGGATGTGAACGAGTCACCACTATGGTACCAGTTCACATGGATGGAGACTAATTCTTAACCAAATGTGGCATTAAGGAACACGTCTGTCTTGTGCCCTGATGGGTTTCAGGAGTGTGTGTGTGTCCTTTGGCCTCAGACAGGACCTCTGTCTGTAGCAAGAAACTCACTGTACTGTGAGTAAGAGAATTCTTAGTCTCAAGTGAAGTACTACTGTAAAAGGAAAATAAATTTTGGATAAAGGAACAGTTCTAAAATAGTATGTGTTACTTTTAAATGTCTACATTAATTCTATTTCCAAAACTGTCATACTGGCTTTTTTGCTGTCCTTTGTCCTGTTTAGAATGAGGTTCTTTAAAATAAAATGTGTGGCCCCTTCAACATTAACTTGCTCTTACTTGCCCGAGACCTTCTTTAGTAACCTTCAACAGAAATAGGAGGATTAAGAGTAAGTAGCAGACTTCAAGGCATTACTTTTTCGGTGATAAAATCAGTATACTTTCTGCTCCTTCTAGATAAGTGTAAATAGTGTTTAAAATGTCATAATTTTGGAGAGTCTTGTATGAATTTGGGGTCAGGCAATATTAGACAGGTCACAGGTTTCACTTTATGATACAGGGTAGATGAAATCTCAGTAGCACTTGTGCATTCCTTATTTTCATTTACATTCCCTTGTTTTAGGGTCAGCTTCGTTGTGCTTGTACTTAAGTCATGAAGGAATTCGTGCTTCAAACAAGTTGTTTATTACATAAGGGTAGAAAGAAAGGTTGCAATCGCTTCAATGTGTTTGTGGAAGAAAATCTGTGGTGCGAAATTAATTCTGCACGTTGGAGAGCGAAACGTGACTCTTCCTTGAATATCAAACCTCACATATTCTCGGAGTTGTTGGAAGTGTGTTTTTCTGAATGTGTAAAAATACTTGAGATGAAGGTATAAGCTATTTGGGAACCTGTGAAGTTGGGTTATTCTTCATTTAGAATGGAAAAAAAGTGCACACTTAAAGCCTGAGCCGTTAGTTTTTCTGCCCAGGTAAGGAAAAACAATGAACTTAAGAATGCACATGTAGCTTTCTCCTTGTGCAAGACTGGGTTTCTGGGTGACTGTATGCAACTTCACAAGGATTAGCGTAGCTTTGGTGGGGTAGTGAGATATCACATGAGTGTCAGAGCCTGTAACCATGAGAATAATTGCAGTGCTCAAAGTTAAGTGGTGGGAATTTATCGTATCTTCAATTTATTGTGGTCTTTAAAATATTATCGGTTTGGAGGAGCCTCACCCCTAAAGGCTGGGGGAATGCAGCGGAGTGCCACAAGGCGCAGTGACAGGAAAGAGAGGATTTCCAGGTTCAGGAGTCCCCCCAACAGCCTTAATACAGAGTGTAAGAAATGTGTTTAAAGCATATATTTAGTAAACCATCTTGTATCATGGAACATGAGGACAGGCTGAGGGAGCTGGGGCTGTTCAGCCTGGAGAAGAGAAGGCTCCGGGGAGACCTTGGAGCAGCCTTCCAGGATCTGAAGGGAGCTCCAGGAGAGATGGAGAGGGATTCTTGGCTGGGGAGTGGAGCGACAGGACAATAGTTAATGGTTTTAAATGGAAAGAGGGGAGATTTAGATTGGATATTAGGAAGAACTTCTTTCCTGTGAGGGTGATGAAGCACTAGAGCAGGTTGCCCCGAGAAGCTGTGGCTGCCCCATCCCTGGAGGGGTTCAAGGCCAGGCTGGATGGGGCTTGGAGCAACCTGGGGTGGTGGGAGGTGTCCCTGCCCAGGGCAGGGGGGTTGGAACTCAATGATCTTTAAGTTCCCTTCCAGTTCTAAACATTCTGTGATTCTATGAACAGTGGATTTCCCCCTGCCCGAATGTAGGTAGTCTGATTTTCCTCTACATTCAATCCACATTTTCCAGATTTGGTCTAGATCATGATAATCTTCTGGTATTCCTACCTTTAGTTTTGCTCCAATCAGTAAAACTAGAGTACATCTTGATGTGAAATAAGTAATAACTAAAAGTTGAGAATGATTTTTAAAAGGAAAAATCCATAGAAAGAGCTTTCAGTCCTAGAGGAGAAGAATAAATGGAGCTGGCATTAGCAGCTGCAGTAATAACAAGCTTTGCAAAGTTCACGTGTTGTAGGAGAGTAATTCTTACAGGTTTGCCATCCTGATCAGAGACTGTACTTGGGACTGGGAAGATGTTTGCCAGGAGAAGTGATAGAAAAAGGAGGACCTGTTGCAACTGTGGCAAAAGTATGTAGGAAAGAGCTCAGCAGCTCCTCAGTTCTTTGTAGAATGCTGATGATTTTTTTTTTTCCCCTTTAGCTTTCTGTTTTTTTCTTTTGTGGAAAGACAGCTGTCGGCCAGACTCTGAGTTTGTATTCCAGTGGTGCTTGATGATAAGTTTATGATGGCATTAAATGAAATAATCTTGTAACTGGACCCATAAAGCATTGGGGACCTGGGAAGCACAGGGCCAGCCGTGTGCTTCACGTGCTGCTGATCTGGATGGTTTCAAACAAAATACACTCGTGTTGAGGGCATCTGTTCCTGAGGGCAGTGAGGACTGTAAGGACTGAGGAGCACTGGGGGCACAGGGGGAGCTAAACATCTTGTGTTACAGCACTCTGTAGAGTGTTGTCAGCAACGAGAATGGACCTCTAAGGCTTCTTCCCCTGGTGGATAATAGCTAGTTATAAATGAACATACAGCTCTTCATGAGCTTTTCATTGCTTGCTGTGAAGGATTTTATTTTATGCAGTGCATATACAAGCCAGTATTTCACAAATTTGATTTGACGCTGCTAGAGAAATACTCTGCAAAGCTGAAGGCAAAAAGAAGGGACAGAGGAGAATCAGCTTCAGCCACTGACTTGGTGACATTCAGGTGATGTAACGGATAAAGGAAAACAAAATGCCAGATTAACTGCTGGTTCAGCTGTGTCAAGCTGTGTAGTTCAGTAATGGTGTTTCACTACTTGATTCCTAAGCTTTGTGAATGTTAATGTCACACACCAGAGGTGCTCTTGTGAAGCTTTTTGGTTTAAAGGCCACTTTTTGAATAAGAAATGAGCAGCAGAAGTTACCCTTGTGTTTGTGCTTCAGTGGTTCACGAAGTGTAAGGATGAATTCCTTCTCAATCAGAAATCCAAATCCTAGAATGCTGGCATCTCTATGATTTGACTCCAGTAAACATGCCATGTTTAGTCAGGTCAGGAAAACAGATGATCTGGAGGAATTTCATGTGCTGCCCTGATGCTGTAGCATGGGAGAGCTGAGCGGACTGGACAGTACTGGCTGGGTGAAGCTGGGACCAGGGAGGAGACCTGGAAGGGATGTTCCTGTCCATCTCTTGCCTGTAGGGAGAAGGAATGGAGCCAAAAGGCCTTGGTGAGACTTGGTAACTGTGATCTGGGGAGAGCCCAGCTACTTCTAAATGCTTCAGTAGGTTGGCACACCTTCAGAAATAATGTAGAGAGAAGCAGCTCCTGTTGAGTGCTGGTAGGAGAGAAGCAGGGGGGGATTCTGTCTAAAGATGCTCATGTACTTTTAGTAGGAAATAATGAAGTTCACTTCTTTTCTTTAAAAACTGTAATTTTGGAACTTTTCACTCCAGGTGCTTCTGTAGAATAGCAGCTGTGGGAGAATTTGCCACATGAAGCAGTGACTCAGCAAGTAATGTCTGTCTTTCAAATACACTGGGGACAAATTTGCAAGTAGGTTTCATTAGATGCCCATTAAAGGCTGGTGTTTGTGGGTTTTGTTGGGTTGGTTTTTTGGTTTTTTTTTGGTGGTTTGGTTGGTTGTTTTTAGACCATAGGCTTCCCTCTGCTTCTGTGCCAGGCAGGTATGTAGTGAAATTGCCCTGTCTTCATCCAGACCAAGACACTTGCAGATGCCGCCTTTCCACGTCCCTTTTGTGGGGCTTAGGTGATGGCTTGCTGAAAGCTCTCCTCGTTCAACATTTATAAGTAATTGGATAAGTGTATCTGTTAAATAAGTTTGATGTATAATTACAGAAAACATCATTACCAGTTTATTTGCCTAATGATACAGTGTTTTTCTTGGACACCTTATATTAGGAGTAATTGCTGGTTCATGCTGAATAGATGATGAGGATGAGAACACAAATGTGTTTGTGCCGTTTCCCCAGCACGCTTTTCTCTTGCTGTAACTCTGCAGATGAGATGCAGTTTTTCCTTCCTTCCTGAGTGACATTTAGAACTGATAAATGTCAAGCAGACAGTCAAAGCTGTCAGTGCACAAGATGAAAGATGCTTAGCAGATCTGGAGTGCCAGAAAAACTGTTGCTGCATCCTTTTAATTGTGCAGATGAGCTGCTTCGTTTCCTTCTGAACAGCAGCTCAGTCTTCCCAGTGCTCTCACCCAGTTGACGCCCAGGTCACACCTCTTACATTTCCCCCAGCCCAGCTTTGTGTCCCTTACTGGTCCTTGCACCGGGTGGGCACAGCCCCTGCCCTTCCCTAGTCTCCAGCCACAGCTTGAGCAGACCAAGGAGGACAGCAAGGGGATGGTTATCATTCCTTTGCTTGCGTGATTGAGTCTTGAGACAATCTAACATACAATTTGTAGTTTCTCCGTGATGTTCTAATGACTCAAGGAGTTTCCTTGTAAACTTGGCAGTGAATTAAGCTGGAAGGGCCAGAAGGATGCTGCCAGGAAAGCAGAAGGGGTATTATCACATGAAGGATGGGAGCGTGAAGGGGCTTGGAATCCAGTGGCAAAACAGGCATGTTGTAACTAGAAAGTGATTGCCAAAGTTGGTATCGTGAATGGCTTGTTCCATGTGTAATCAAAATAGTTGCATTTGGAAGAGATCTCTGGAGGTTATCTACTCCATGCTCCCTGCCCAAAACTCGGGCACAGGAGACATAGGGGTAGCAAACTACGTGTGCCTGGGACATCAGAATCTGAGTACTGCAATCGTAGGTGCTAATGATATGGCCCTGAGCAACCTGATGGGACTCAGAAGGTGGATATAATGTAAAGGTTGGCCCTGATTTGAGAAAGGGAATTGGACCAGATGACCTCCCAAGGTCACTTCCAACTCGAGTTATGCAATGAATTTAAAATATTAGAAGCATATTAATCTTGAAGTATTTTTTTTTTCAATCATTGTGGTATATTAATGCTTTGTATGGTTCTCAACGTCCTTTCATATATTTCCTACATTATGTTATAAATCAATCTGGTATGCTTTACTACTTTTTCTCTTGTCAGAATAAGAATAGAGGAATTTTTTTTTAATAATACTTGTAAAACAACATGTGTTAACTGCAAAGTCCTGTAATGGTGTTTCCTAATTAATTTTCACAGTAACCTTGTTAGAATAGGTCAGTACTAACTTCATTTTAGAGACAAGGAAGCAAATGAGACAGTAAGTGGCTTTGTTGAAGTCACAGTTACGTGTCAAGAGCATAGTTGTTATTGAAAGTTATTCCCTTCCTCTATTCCTCCAGCCATGCTGCCTCACAGTAGAGGGTTTAGATAACAAATTGCAGGCAGGTTGTTTATGGAAGTGTAACTGAATGTTAAAATTCAACACTAAATCTCCTGAGAGCAAGCTTTATGGGAGTTCTTCTGATTTACTCTCATATATAGGTGAACGCGCAATTCTGTCACCTGTATGCTGCCTCCTGCCATGGTTATATTTTTCTGAGTACATATAAAGAATTCATTGCTAAAAGGGGCAGTTAAGGATGTGATTAGAACCTGGGAAGGCAAAAGCTCATAGTTAATGCAGCGGTTTTGTTTGAGTAACTAAATAGCGTGTCATTGCTGCATATTGAAGTATCCATGGCTGTTGCTGCTTGTTAAGTATTATTCCTGAAAATAAGGGTGTTGCTTCATCTAAATTAGGACCACATAAAATTCACAGCAGTGGAGATCGTGACTGGCACTTGCATGTCTTCATAAATAATGACTCCTGTGGTTCAATGTAAAAAAAACAACTCTCAATCAGGAGAATAAGTGGTTACCTCCTAATATGACTAAGGTCTTGCTCCCTGTAAAAGTAAGAACCTTTCCTGTTTTTCACATCACAAGCCTTTCTCAGTCTGGCAGCGTTGAAGAGCGTGACCTGTGCCTGTGACACCAAAGGCCGGGCTTGATTTTGATGGATGCTGTGGTGCTGAGCCTGATAGCCGTTTAGTTCATATTTAAATGAATTTTCCATGACATTACTACTTTCATGCTCAATGTAACTTATCCTTCATTTGCTCTTAAGTTTTTAAAACTTGTGTGAATGGTTAAGGGCCACAGAGAGAAGGGACCAAGAAGCAGCTTCACCTGTGGATGAGACACGAGTGATCTCAGTACAAAAGCAGAGCGGGAGACGTATCTGAGCTGGAGAGGGGAGCGACTGCATCGCAAGCACATTTCCTGCAGCCTGCAAAGACCAGGGGCTCATCATCTGAGCTTTCATTCCACCAAACTCCACCTCAAAACATTCTTTCTAGCACTTAACGTTAGAAAGTAGAGAAGACATGGAAAGGAGAAAACAAGCTGTAGATTCAGGTATTGTTGAACAGAGATCAAAGGCAAGGATTCATTAATTCTGTTCCTGTAGAGATAGGCAGGCAAGCTAATCATTTAGAAACAGGCTCCTGCAGGTCTTGTGGTCACTGCAAATCTTTTGAATTCTTTGTTTTGCTCTTCTAATAAGAAAGGTGAGAACAAGTGCATTTGTGTGGGAGAAGCTTCCTCCAGTCTCTTGTGGCACTCTTCCGTACAATACAGCTCACTCCCAGGTACTAGACAGCCTGATGGAAACCTTGAAGCTACTTCAGAACAACTATAAAGAAATCTTAAGTGTTTGTGGGCAGAAAAGGGGAAAGAGCATGGATGCAAGTGCCCATAAAATGTTGTTTGTTTGTTCGTTTTAATTTAACACGGGGGCTGTATGTCCCAAGTATTGAAAGCACCAAATGCTCTGGTGTGCTGCAGTAACTGCTGGGGTTTGTTCTGCCTGATGGACTTCTTGTGGAATGGAAAGGGGAGGTGAGGAGGAGATGGTACCAGATGCGAGAGGGCAGCTGATGGTTTCATGTAACTTACAGATCTAAAACTCTTCCCCTGAGGTTTAGGTACTGGTCAAAGCAGTGTGAAACTAACGAACCAATGGAGGTTTAGGCAGATTGCAGTGATTGAGGAAAATGAGTTAGGTGATCACAAGCAAGATGAAATATTTTTCAGGCTGTAGATGGAAAAATCAAAGTCTTTTTTTTTTTTTTTAATACCGTTGGCATCACTTCTAACCCCAGGACACCTCCGTTCCAATCTTCATCCTTCAGAAGACAGCTTAGACACTGGCCTGTTTCTGAAAGCTTAGAAGTATCAACCTCAAAACAGGCGATGATCCCTTTGCTGTTTTGTGCTCTCTAAAAATTCATCCCTTGAGGATGGGGGATTAAACACTTTCACTTTTTTCGGTTAGATAATATGCTATGAAAATGTATTGGGTAGTAGCTTGTGATCTCAAAAAAAGCTTATGTTTTTTAACAGTAAGCGTTCATAAATCCAGCTGCAATTATGTGCTAGGAGGGAGCCATCAGGGTTGCTTTGGTGGAGCAGAAAAGCATGTTGGAAAGAGATCTGCACAGGCAGGTCAGAGGCAGGGAGAAGATGATGAAAAAGACCGGTTTGAAGGTATTGTTAAATCATAAAAGAAAAGGAGAAAAGAAACGGGTTTAGAATTTTACACACTTCTTTTCCTGAGCCTTTGTCACTCAAATGTTTCATCAGGAAATTGTAACACTTGAAAAACACTGCAGTCTCACAGCAAAAACCAGGCCTATATTGCATGTGATCTTACGAACTTGCTAATATGGTTTGTAGTTTGGAACTTTAGGGCTTAAAAACTTAACTCAAAATTGATCAAAAAAACAGCTAGAACAAGGAGAGGACATAACCTAGGAGTAGCTCCAGGCTTTAAGGTACTTGCTTAGTCCTGCCTTGCTTGCTTTCTTGTACTGATTTAATTTTTGAAGTGGTTTCCATATACTGTGTTTTGAAGCAGGATTATGAAGGGTCCAGTCTCAGTGTGCTTGGAAGTCCTACAAGTCACCTGGCAATGGTACAGCTGTACTTGAACTGGTTGCTTTCCCCAGGAGTCTCTAGATGTTGATATTGCCAAATATTCCCTGAAGGTTTTGTCAGATGGGATGGGCAATTAATGTTCTTTACCATCTTTTTGGACATTGATGCTATCAAACATGGTGTACCGTGGAAAGAGTGTGGTTTGCTTCAAATTTTTGCAATTATAAGTTAGTTTAAAAGAAATTATTTCCCATATGAGGAAGAAGTATCTTTGAAAACTGACTGTAGACTTGTGACTTAGTGACTCCGAGACCCCAGCTGATAGATACGGGACCAGATGCACAATGAGCTATAAGATACCAGATATATATGAAGACATTTATTAAAGAAAGAAATTCTGTATAGCCAAAAATAATCCAGTTTAACTGGCTTAAACAATACACTGAAACTTATCTAACTCTGAATTACTACTAGCTCTAATAAGAGATCAAACAAAAAAGCTTGGAAATTGCTTTAAGGTAAAGCTTTGGGTGAGTTAATTGAGGGACTGATAGTAAAGTACTTGAATTATGTTGAAATATGGTTTGAAAGAAAAAAAATAACTCATAAAGAGGGACTTTGTATTAAATCCTTGAGGGTAGCGCTGTTCATTGTAACACTCCTAGGATAGGAGGACATTGCCTTCATTTAGCCTTTCATTCAGGGAAGCTGGGCACCAAAGTGTAAATGAGCTGTGTATGTATAAATCTATTTTATAAATATATATATATATATAGCATTACCAATTATTGATGTGCAGCCAGAGGTGGAAAAGAGAATGACATGACTTCTGCTTGGAAGTTATGAGAGATTACATGAACTATGAGATATTAAATGTGATTTGCAACTGAGTGTGCAAGGGACACAGAGGCTGCTTAGGCAGACCTCGGAGATCAGCGGGCAAACTGAGCCCCGTAAGGCCAGTCCAGTTTTGTTCAAATCTCCCACGTGCTGCTTAGCAGTAGGCAAGCAAAAGAACTCCTGGATCTTTTGGATCACTTCTAGAAGAGAAAACCAGCTCCGTGTGTGTAGATCACGTAATGGTTGGAATAGCTTATCTTCTTGTGCAAATTTTTAAGTAGGCGTCTAAGTGTTTCATTTTGCCCGATTGCAAATGAGTCCCAGACACAGATTGTCAATAGGAGTTCCTTATGATAAGCTTTTTAACAAGCTTTGATCTAACTTGGGTGGAACTTTTAGCCCGTGCTATTGGGCTAAAACAGCTGTGCATAGGAATGTTGCTGCCTCTCTCGGGAGAATGTGAGAACTCCTACAGCGTTGTGTCAGTTCTGAGTTACTTGCTAAACATCAAACTTCTACATTCTCAGAAGAGTTGAATAATGTCAAAGCGCAGAGGGCTCCATTCTGCTCTTCCATCCATGCCGACGTACCTCTGCTGTCATTACCAAAAGAAACTACATTTCACCTGATGCCACTTCAGTCCTGGAGAACCAGGCAGGGTGGTGGTCCATGCTTGGAGTGGATACAGCACAGGAATGGGCATTGGNTCATAAAGAGGGACTTTGTATTAAATCCTTGAGGGTAGCGCTGTTCATTGTAACACTCCTAGGATAGGAGGACATTGCCTTCATTTAGCCTTTCATTCAGGGAAGCTGGGCACCAAAGTGTAAATGAGCTGTGTATGTATAAATCTATTTTATAAATATATATATATATAGCATTACCAATTATTGATGTGCAGCCAGAGGTGGAAAAGAGAATGACATGACTTCTGCTTGGAAGTTATGAGAGATTACATGAACTATGAGATATTAAATGTGATTTGCAACTGAGTGTGCAAGGGACACAGAGGCTGCT
>VZRU01006015.1:43260-53541 GCA_013398155.1 Pedionomus torquatus
TTTTTTGAGACAACCAAGGGCTGTCCTCAGATGTTCTTGGCTTCTTCCTGCCTTTTATAAACTATGAGATATGGTGGAATTACGCCTCCAGTTTTGTAGCACAAAGGATTAACGTATGTTCTAAACAGTACACAAAGCTGTTGGAGTGCAGCATAAGCTTATGGCGGTTTGTGATGACCGATGGGCTCTCGGGCAGCTGGGGAACAGCTGAACTGAGACAACAGCAGAACTGCGTAGAGAGCTGACAGCCGAGTGCCAGACTCCACGTTGTTGATTAAAGGCTTTGTCTTTCCAGGTCGGGTTTCCTTTTTCACCTCTGGATCAGAGAACCTTCATCGGGTGGAAAAGGTCCACTGGGGCACTCGCTATGCCATCACCATCTCCTTCACTTGCAACCCAGACCATGGCATCGGGGATCCAGTCTTGATGTAACTCCTCCAGGGATGGAATATGAGGTCAAATGGAATGAGAGAAGCCCTGCAAAGGGAGAGGAAAGAGGGAGATAACATCTTCTGTAACCTCACATTCAATTTCCCAGCTGTATTAACATATTATAACACGCTTTGTTTTCATGTCTTCCCAGAAATGTTGCTAATGGTGCCTTAAAGACCTTGGTGTTTGCTCCAAGTGGTTTTGCCTTCATGTCCTAAAGGAATAGACTGCAAAGAAGAGTTCCAGAGCAAGCTCTCTTTTATTTTTTTTCCCCCTTACTATAATTTTTTAAAAGCTCTTCAGTTTAAAAGATACAATCTTTTGGACCACATCTTGATCTGACTCCCCGTGCTCCTGCTACCTGTTTATTTAGTCTCTTCAATTCCAAGATGAGTGCTATTCTTTTGAAACGTGCCCTCTGTTGAGAGGAGTGTATTCTCCGTGGCATGGGCATTAATGGGCAGTGCACCTGTGGTTCAACTGCTGGGACTTACTTGAATTTTTTTTTTTTTTTTTAATTGAATCACTACAGATATTTTCTGCTACAAACAGGGATCAGTTAATACAAAGTCAGAAATACAGTTCTCCATTTGGCCAGAAAGGCCTATTGCTTTTGGACTGGAGATGCTCTGTGCCAGGGAGTGTCGCTGCATGAGACTCCCCCTGGGCAGGGGGCAGCATTCCCAGCTCACTCTCTTTTCTTTGGGTCTTAATGAAAATGATCAGTCTCCTGGTTGGAAGCCTGGTGACAGGGTTATGAGCTCCACTTTGGAGATGGCTTGAGCACGTAACCATGTACCTTGAGTAAATATTAAGAGCCAGGCAGAGATAATCAGCGGTCCTCTGGATTCACTGATACCTAGTTCCCAAGTAGGGCTGTCGGGTTTGGGAGGGGCACAGCTGAGGAAAAAGCTGGTTTCGTTGTGTTTTTTCCATAGGCCAGTTCTGGCCTCCTTGGACTGGCTCCTGTAAACCCTGGCTGGCTGCCTGGAAGGGCTGGGTAAGAAAACTGCAGGGACCAGTGGACTGTGGCTCGTGGGCTCAGAGGGAAGCTGGTGTCTGCCTACTCCTTACACTCTCAAGCTGGAGCTTTGATTGTAAAACACTTGAAAAAAATCTATTTATTTGCCCTAAATGTAATCTTAAGATCAAGTTGAAAGAAGATTGTGGGTTTGGTTGGTTGTTTTTTTTTCTTCACATCTTCATTGTGAAATACTGTGTTTTATTTTGTCCAAAACAACGTTTTATCTGTTTCAGAAAGTCTCTCAATGGTTCCTTTTGGACTTCCCTTTTTCAGCTTAGCATGAAGACTTTTTATCCTATTAACTAGGACCTAGACCTGTGGTGTTCCTTGAATAATAAATTGCAAGAGCTTCAGAGAAGAGGGGCTGATTGCTTTGCGGTACAGAGAGTAATAAACAATACATAATCTTGCCAATTACCTTACTTTCTTATTGCGATAGAAGATTTTTGCGGGTCAGCACATTTGTAAATAAATAGTAGGAAAACCAAAGTTTTTGTTCTTAATCAAATTCTGAAGCAAACGTGTTGATTTATTAACAGTCTGTATAATTTCTGTGAAACGCTTTGAAAATCTGGAAATGTGCTTTGATTTGTCTCTTTTTTTTCTTTTTTTTTTTTTTTTTGNCTGATTCTATGTGAGACCACGGGGGGAATCTCCGCTCATCTTCTCTCGGATCGTCACCTTTTTGAAGGTCCTTTGTATTGCGATACATGGTGCATCTCTCATTGAATTGCCACTCGTTCAGAAATAAAATCAAGATAATGTTTGTCTTTTGGAGTTTTGAAGCTTCAGTAATGTTCGATACGATGACCAAACCTGTCAAATTATAATTTGTGGGAAAACACGTGTTGTACTTGGTAAAAGAATTCATCTTTTGGAAGTGGTATCATGATTCAGTGTGCTGTATGTTTCCATACACTGTATGTTTTGTTACCAACCAAGGTTTTTCGACTTGAAGCCTCAACATCTGGACTGCTAAAAGCAATATCTAGATCTGTGAAGCACTTAAACAGCAAATGAGAAATTACAGTGCGATCTAAAATATTCTGAATGCAGCCTTCAGCAGGAAAACAGTAACTGGAGAAAGGCTGATGTTCCCGAGGCAGAGTGGAATTTGCAGAATTCGCTGCCAATTAGTCAGAAACTTGGCTTAATTTATTTTAGTCCACTTAAATACTCCGCGTAATTTTTTGATGAATGGTAATCTCTTTCCAGTTCTGGCCAGTTAATTTTAAATTTGAAATACTTCAATTTCCGTCTGTCCTCTTTCAGGTTCAGCCTCTCTGCTGCTACTGGGAAATGCCGTGCTGTTTCTCAGAACTCTGATTATGCCAAGGACAGGATTTGTTCTGTTAAACTAGCATAAATCTGACAACAAGTGGCTGCAGACAAGTGCTCTTAATTGAACGCACGGTGACGGCAGAATTTGGCTTGATGTTTCCCAGATGCGTGAGAACCTTTGTAAAGAGCCCTCGTGGTTCAAACAAAGCAAAGAAAGGTCAGTACATGTTCATTGTGAGCTGGGGCTAAGTCCTAGCACTAAATCTACAGCCTTGTACCTGAAAGCGTACTTGTAACAAGGACCTGGGAACCGTGGTTTGTATTTTGAAAGCAAAAATATCCGTAAGGAAAGGCAAAGCCTGCTTGTGTGACAGCTCCCAGGGTGAAATAGAAATACAGGTGTGAGAGAACACAGCTGTTGAATCCCTACGGAGAGATTGAGCAAAGCTTTCTGAGGACGTCTGTGAAATTGTACGACTTTTAAAAACTTTCCAGCCAAAGGTTTTGGGGAATATCAGGAACTTTTGTGTAAATAACAGGTATGTGATCAGATTAGGTTTTTAGTGCAAACCTAACTTTTAGTCCTTTAGCATATGCCTTATTTTAAGTTTTTATTCCCTATGATGCAGTTCTAGGGCCTCTGAGTGCACTTCTTGGCATTTCTCAGGTATACAACTTGCGCTGTGTAAACGGTTGTGGAACTATCAATTCCCTACAACTCAGCTGGAGGTTTGCAAAGGTACATTACATTGGGATTTTCCTGAATATCTGTTGTCTATCTGGAATATTCTGAGCTCCATCTAATTAATTTCAAATCCAGAAATGTTTACCAGGATTCTCTATTTGCAAAAAAGAGTTTAATTTGGACTTACAGCATAAATTTATCTTCATGTCTTATTTTTATTTACAAGGTCAGCATCTCAACAGGGTACTCTTCAAGGTCACGTGTGCGCAGAATGATGTGCACGCTAAAATAAAAGTGCAGCTGAAATAGCATTGATAATGACTGCACTGTCAAGAAAATCTGGTTTTGTTTCTACAGTTGCGATTCCTGGTACATTTGAATTTCTCCTTTAGAGCTTTCCTTTCCCTGGTAAATAAAGATGACTTTTAATATAGAGTTCTTCACACTCCTTCTACATCTAGATACCCTTCCACACTGTTCACATGTGAATTGGACCTCTCCGACATGCTGATGTGTACCTTTATGCAATATTTGTGACTTGTCTAAATTCTAGGAATAAAACCAGAAAATGTTGCTGGAGGGCCCTTTGAGGAGGAAAAAAAAAAGAATAGAACCAACCACCATCCTCCCCTTCCCTCCCCCAAGGAAAAAAAATAATAATCCAACTTCTGTATCTGCTTTTTGAGTCTCTTGTGCGGAAATCCAACCAAGCATTCCAAGAGCAGCAGCAGAATTATTTCCCTTCTGAACCGCAGATGGCTCTGGCATGTGTTGATGGCCGTAGCCTCATTCAGAAAGGTAATCTCCTCGGGAAACATGCCTAGGACAGCCATCATCGAGTGGTGGGTGACTCTCTGAGCGTCTGTTGCTCCTTGTAAAAATGCTTTGTAGAACTGCAGCACACTCTGCCTTATCCCTGTTCTTGTAAACCTTCTTAGGAAGCTGATAGCTAATTTTACATCCCGTTTGCTAAGACCTGCCAGTCAACTCTCCTCTAATGATCATCAATTTATCCCTAAAGTATCTGTGTAAACATTTATATATTCCATGGGAGTGTTGGGGACTTGCACTAAAGCTTTTCAGGATGGACTGTACAAAGGAAATAACTGTCCTATTTCCAAACTGCACATTTTACTTTATGTCCATCATCTCCCCTCAAATCACTTAATCTCTCAATTCTGTCCCAGCCAACTTAAGCTTTTACCTGTAGCATATATTGAACGGGGCGTATAAGCTCTTCCTGTTAATTATTCATAGACTGGCTCGCTAGAACTGAAAAAGAGCCACTTTTTCCTATAACCTCTTTAGACTGTGTGATGCATTAATCTTTAAGAAGAATTTCTAACAGTGGTGGAACTGTCAAGTGTTGCAAAAAATTTTTCAGAGTTCATTTTATCTGAATACTCTCTTATTTTTTTTCCATTACGTTTTGTCCATACTTGAAACACTCCCCTTTATTTCAGAGTGATTTATTTCCATCTTGTCTGTTTTCCTATATATCTGAAACAATGATAAAATAGGGATTGTTGTTGTTTGCTGTTGAGCTTTCTTGTCTTTCAGATAACTTGTGGAGACTGAGTAGTGAATTTTAATACAGATACTAGAGAAACTTAATTCTGCCCCTCCCTGGTTTTTGTCAGGGACTGTCTTGCAGTAAGGAATTGCTGGTAGCGCTGCTCCTTTGTGAACACTTATTGACTTTAAGGGGATGTTAAACATGCAGATCAGACCGCGGGATGACAGCAAGAAGTGCCTTGCTTGGATAGCTCTTACTGTGAAATCAATAAAGCAGCCTGGAAGTACCATCTCTTTTATTTTTCTAACCTTTAGATGCATCCAAACAAAGCACAAATCCTAAAATATCTAGGTTTACTGCTGGATAATCCCAAGGCTAAGGAGCCTGGACTGCTTAAATCCATGAGCTGCCAGGTGAGAGAGATGAATAACAAAGAACCCCACTTAGACTTCACACTGAAGATTCAGTTGTATGGAAGCACAGAAGGAGCATGTGGCTCTTCCTGAAGGAAATATTTTATTTATAGAAAGAAGCTGAGATTTATGAAATGTTCCTGTTACTGGTTTCTGGAAATTTCTTGTAAGAGGCCTCCAGTGTTCATAAAGCTAATTTTAGAAATGTATATGCTTCCTATTCCTTTGTTAACAACCAAATAAAGAAAAGCCAACTAGGTTACTGAGGCATGAATTTTCTGGACAGACATCAGGAGAATTTCTCTCCTCCTCCTTCCTCAGTTTATGCAGTTATGTGAAGCTGTTTATGTAGATGCTTGGATGCTTTTCTGCTGCCACCACAAAAAAAAAAATCCTGATGTTTTCTTTTGAGGCTGCTTTTCACTGCCAGGGTAATGTCTCTGGGTGGATTCACATCTTGGAGATGACCTCCTCAGCACATTAATTTGCCAGCCAGACCATTAAACCTGGGAGGAATAAACAAGGGTAAGTCTGAATGGAGCAGTTCTGCAGTCGTTGGCTCTGGGTGGTAGTTTCTTCCATTCCCTCAAACAGTAAATATTTCTCTTTCTGATTTATGTTACCGAAGAGCAGACATCTTCTGGGTGTCCTCTCTGCATATTAGGGCTTCAGTGTGATTCACTGAATAACCTCCTGAAAAGGTCACGTTTAACCAGGTGATTCAAAGCCTAAAAGGCTGCCGTGAAACCAGACGAGCTCTAAACCCATTTATTCTTTGCACTTCTCAACACAGCAGTGAGAAAAGTGATCCTGCATTTGGATTATTTCTACTTCACTATGACTGTTCTATGGGCACACATAAATGTGGGTTTTTCTTCTCATTTCTTTCTTTATTTTAATGGGAGAGATATTAATTAATTAGGCTGGCATTCCTTTCCATCGGGTAGAAGATAACAAAAATCAGTTGTTGCTTACTAGTGTGGAAAAAATGATGGACCAGGATCAGGAACTGGCTGGATGGCCACACTCAAAGGGTTGTGGTCAACAGCTCAATGTCCAAGTGGCGGGCAGTGACGAGTGGTGTCCCACAAGGGTCAGTACTGGGACCTGGGCTATTTAACATCTTTGTTGGAGACATGAACAGTGGGATTGAATGCACCCTCAGCAAGTTTGCTGATGACACCAAGCTGGGTGGTGCAGTCGACACGCTGGAGGGAAGGGATGGCATCCAGAGGGACCTGGACAGGCTGGAGAGCTGGGCTGGTGCAAATGGCATGAAGTTCAACCAAGCCAAGGGCAGGGTCCTGCACCTGGGACGTGGCAATCCCAGGCACAAACACAGGTTGGGCAGAGAGTGGCTGGAGAGCAGCCCTGAGGAGAAGGACTGGGCAGTGCTCCTGGAGGAGAAGCTCCCCAGGAGCCGGCAGTGTGCGCTGGCAGCCCAGAAAGCCAACCCCAGCCTGGGCTGCAGCAAAAGCAGCGTGACCAGCAGGGACAGGGAGGGGATTCTGCCCCTCTGCTCTGCGCTCCTGAGACCCCACCTGGAGTCCTGTGTCCAGCTCTGGAGTCCTCAACACAGAAAGGACATGGACCTGGTGGAACGGGTCCAGCGGAGGGGCAGCAAGATGCTGAGAGGGCTGGAGCCCCTCTGCTGTGAGGACAGGCTGAGGGAGCTGGGGCTGTTCAGCCTGGAGAAGAGAAGGCTCCGGGGAGACCTTGGAGCAGCCTTCCAGGATCTGAAGGGAGCTCCAGGAGAGCTGGAGAGGGACTCTTGGTCAGGGAGGGGAGGGACAGGACAAGGGGGAAGGGTTTTAAACTGGAAGAGGGGAGATTTAGATTGGATATTAGGAAGAACTTCTTTGCTGTGAGGGTGGTGAGGCACTGGAAGAGGTTGCCCCGAGAAGCTGTGGCTGCCCCATCCCTGGAGGGGTTCAAGGCCAGGCTGGATGGGGCTTGGAGCAACCTGGTGTGGTGGGAGGTGTCCCTGCCCATGGCAGGGGGGTTGGAACTGGATGATCTTTGAGGTCCCTTCCAACTCTAACCATTCTGTTATTCTATGAAAAGAAAGGTAAGTCAAGCAGAGTGGTAAGTTAAATTTGGCAGAGAGCTGCTACAGGTGCCTTCTCCCGCACTGAAAGGTCTGTATCAGCGTTAAGCGGCTGTTCCCCCCCCCGAGTCTGCTCTATTGCTTCATTAGATCAGACAGAACTGGAATCCGTGAGCTCTCAGACAGCAAAGCTCTTGCTTTTAAAACACTTCAGAACACTTTCAGCTTTTTTCTTCAATGCCATTTACTTGAGCTATTTATTCTGTCCATATTCTGTTTGAATTAGTACTCGACATTAGAGTTGTTGTGCTGCACCTGCCTGTTTAAGAAGGAACGAATTAAGCTTTCTTCTAAGTGTGTCTGTGTGTCAGCTGGGCCTTTCCTAGGTCCCGGTGTCCTCCACGTATATATACCTGTCACTGGTAGAATTTAGACTCGTAAATAAGAAATGATCCAATAAGGAATTAAGACTAAATTCATAAATATACAGAAGTATGTGGAAATTTTCGCCTTGGGGGGGGAAGAAAAGGGTTGGAAAAAAAATTAGGTTTTTTGAACCATAAGAAAGGATGATGTTTTACTCACTTTGTCACCCTTTAGTTGAGGTGTGGGGGACATGCAGCCACTCCTTCGTGCTCTCCACTGAGGTCCTGCTCTGCTTCTCCATCCTTGCACAGTGTTTGGAAATCTAGTCCCTCCCTGCTTATCTCCCTGTCTGATTGTACAAACGCTTTGGACATTTTCCATCCACTCAGCCCCTGTGCAGGCTGGAGGAATCTCATCTCCATCTCAGCAGAGACACAAAATAAACGCACGTGGATTCCTCAGGAAGGCTGTTCCCCTCTCCAGGAGTGCCCAGGAGGTGAGGGAGGCACTTGCTGGTGGCACTGTTATTAGTGCCAAAAGCCTTGGTGTCTTCCATCTCCGCAGCCTCCTGCCTGCTGCCTTTCAGGCTCAGTGTGTTCATCTCAGCAGCTGGAACTTGAGCCCTCTCAGCTGTTTTCTAAATGTTTTTAGCATCTCCAGTTGGCTTGAGAGTCGCTGAATTCCAGCATGCTACAAAAAATGATCACTTTCAATACACGTTAAGCACGCTTCGGCTCTGTGCCTAAGATTTGTATTTAGGCTTTGGCGCAAGCCATTAAAACTTGTCCTCTTCCAAATAATTCTCCTTAAATTAAATACTTCAGCCGCAGAGCATGCACAGACGGGCAGTAATCAAAAGCCATTCCATAGCTGGTTTGTACAGGGAGATGCTCTTGAGATGTTCAGGTCTAAATTAATTATTCTGTCCTCTGCTCAGATCAGCTTTGTGACTTGGTGAAGGTGTTTGGCAGCAGCTCTGCTCTTCACCCGACTCCCTGGGGTGGCAGCTTGGATAGTACTGGAACTGTATGTGCGCTTACAAGGGCTTGTATATTAAAGTTACACACGTGGCAAGGGTCCTCAGGAAAAGTAATGCCCTCTTATTAGGCCATTTGGCAGAATTGAGACACACAAAAATAATAAGGAAGCCACAAAAACAACCAGAAAGCTTTGAGCCGAGCCTTGAAGCCTTGTTTTTAATGAATGAAACAGAGGGAATGAGTATGTGGATCAATTAACTTAAAACATAAATGCTGTTCTCTGCCCTCCCCATTAGCTGAACAGGGTTAATGAACCTTAGTTTTCTTTCTTTCTAATTGCGGAGGGACGTGCAGGGGATGAATGCGCAGCAGAGGAGGGTGAGGCACTGGCGAGGGCTGCACTGGGGTACGGAGAAGACAAAGGTGGGAAGAGGACTAGGATATTGCAAAATCTTCGTAAATGAATAAACCTTTAGTTCTCTAATAGTGATGGTGCATTTGCTGAACGCGTTTGTGAGCGGTGCAGCCGCGCCGGGCTGTACCACGGAGGAGACCTGTATTTTCCAGTTGTGTTGGAGGCCCCGAGAGGTGCGGGCAGCGTGTGTGTATCTGAGCCAGCTCTGCTCGGGGAGCACGCCAGAGGTTGGGGCTCGTATCAGTGACACAAGTGACACAGGGCTTTAAATTACCTGCCTTGAATTTGAGAAAAGTTATTTCTGTGAGAAGAAGGCAGGTGTGGAAAGAATGCTTGACTTAATACGCTTATCCAGTCTCAGTCTCCTTCAAAAGTACAAGCCTGGCCATAAATATTTAAGCAAACTCTTTTTAGAGGTAATAGCCAAGAATGCTTCCTGACCACATGAGGATTTGCCATTCTTAAACAGCTAAAATGCTGAAACTGATCTGAAATATGAAAATTCCACAAACCTGAGCGTTTTATGGCATTGCTGTATCGCGGCTAAAAGCCAACCTCTGGATTTGGACACAGGCTTCAAGCAGCCCTTGGGAGGAATGTTTGAGTGACTCAGGTGAAAATTGCTAGTCTTCTGCATTTCTGCAAAATTGTTATGGTACTTGAGTTAACCTCAGGCTTTTTCTAGTCTTAATCTTCCTTAGGGACGGCTTCTGTTCCCGCTTGATGGCAGGGGAAGGTTTCTGCTGGGGCAGTGCCACCAGCCTGCAGGCACCTCCCCGTACCCCAGTGCAGTTCCCCAGCAGTGAGAGTGTCAGCTCTGCTCCATGTTCCTCCTTCCAGGAGACAGTTTCTTTAAACAGTGGAGATGGTGTTTATCCTCAGGGCCAGGGCCAGTTTACGTTGGGAAGAAGCAGTAAAACTGCTGCTTACAAGAATTCTGACTGCACACACTCCTGGGTAGGAAGCTAAGAAAGCAGTTGTGTGCCTTGGCCCCTCAGGAGGTGGGTGGCAGCGACCACCCCAGGAGGAGGTTCAGGGTATGGTGGGGCCTGGATCATAGAATCATAGAATGGTTAGAGTTGGAAAGGACCTTGAAGATCATCGTGTTCCAACCCCCCTGCC
>VZRU01006015.1:88821-105722 GCA_013398155.1 Pedionomus torquatus
TCTTTCTTTTCTTTCTTTTTAAAATTAGGAAAGAATGTTGCAAAAATCTGTTTTACGGGAATTCTATGAGTTCCCAAATCAAAAGTTAGGCAGGGATGGAATTAAGGGTTTCCCTGCAGCCTCTGTTGCATGTATGGACATTTCTTCAATGCTTCTTTCATTTCTTTCTTCTTTCTTTTTTCATAGTTTCAGGAGATACTGAGCCCTGATGCGTTTGTTCTCACTAGAAATATCCCCAAACTCTGTACAACTGAGAACTGGGCTGAGACTTATTAGGAACACGTACATTCATGCTTTGTGAATCTATGACCTTTTTAAAGTGCCTGCAAGTTCTCTAGTTACTTGTTGTACCGTGTAAGGGTCGCAGTATTAGCTTTAAATAAAGTTTTACTTCCCCCTCTTCTGCTCACGTTGTTCATACTCACTTAAAAGTGACTAGATTTTCAGGGTCTTTACCTATAATTTCTGAGGTTAGTGATACCTTAAATGGATGATTTCAGCTCATTTGCTTTCATTCAGAAACCAATCAACCTAAATCATCCTCACTGGTGAGTAATGAAACTAAATTCAAGCACTTCTCAGAGTGTTTTCCCGAGGTACTTGTCTGAGCTCAAGCCATGCTTCATTTATAGGACAATTTAGGTCTGAAGCTCACTTGAGACTTCATCAACAAGGTCAGAGAGTGCTAGTAATTTTTCTAAATTTTCAAGTCAAGACGTTCTGTTGACAGAATGGCTCTGTGCTTTAAAGCTACAGCATCTCTCTTTTTTTTTCCCCTAATAACTAGCAATACAGCTCAATGTGCTGCTTGGCATTATTTTCTCTTCATGAGCACGTTATTTCTCAATAGAGAAATACAATTTTGCTATTCCAAACCACAAGATTTATTGCTCCATATTAAGAAGGAAAAATGCCATTTAAATAAAGTTCAATTTAGATAGCCCTGAGCAAAACCCGGTCTGGGGGTAGATTCAGGAGCAGCCACGAGTGTAATGTCCACCTAAATAATACACATGTAAAAAGTGACGAGTGTGTTGAAAGAGTTGACAGCTGTAGAAGCCAAACATAACTCTGTATCCTCGGTGGGTTTTTTGGCTTAGGGCTGTTAGTCTGGCCCTAACGCTTGCAGAAGGCTCAGAGGATGTCATGTGGATCTAGTGAAAGAGTTATATTTTTATACGTGTGAAGCCAACAGGTCTCTCTGACAGCTCCTTTGCTGTTGGAGCATAATTCTGGTGTGTGCCTGTTTCGGGTGCTGCCAGCTCCTAACACGTATTAGGTATCACAAATTACTTTAAGGCAGTCTCTGCATGGATGTATCAGGAGAATTGATGTGCAGCCTTGAACCTTTGAATCGCTTGTTCCTTTGTGAACCCAGCTGATGTTAGCCCTGAGTTAATTACTATCCCACAGCTCTTGCTAGATCTCAAACTCATTCCCAAAGAACAACCAAGCTTAATATAAACCCCACCAAAGCCCAAGCTAATAGAGCTGCCCCGGGATTAAATTCATCCAAGAGAACAAACGTGAAGCAAATTTCTAAGTAAGTATGAGGAGTGTGCTTATGATGTTTCTTTTCTAAAAGAAAAATGATAAAAGATAAATCTAAAGATAAATGGATCATTTTAAGTATCATCACAGACTTCTCTCATTAGGCTAAATTCACTTGAGCGTGCTTTTCTATTCAGAAGAACATCATGTGGAGTAGAAAGTGCTCAGCCGCAAAGTAAACTATCAAAAAGGTAATGATTTTAGGGCAAATTTAGATGTAAGCACTAATAAAGTAACAAGTTGTGTTATTTCCTTTTCTGTGGCAACACACATCTGTTTCTTTCATTTTGGTGCAAGTTTTTATCTCATAAAAGAGCTCTGAGTCTAGGAATGGAGTATTTGACTGTACTTTTCCGCTGGACACTATAAAGACCTGCAGCCTGGTACTAGCACGTAGCTATTTAAGATTTTGCTTTTAACTTTGTTTTGGGAATAATGAGCAAATTCACTGATTTCTAGGTGGAATTAATTAGTACTTCTCACAAATTAAAAACCAAACTAACAAATTCTTATTCTGTCCTTCTCAGAGGTCTGAGTTCAATATGCATCCCGCTGCATTTTTAGTCAATGGAGATGATGATGATGATAACTTAGACAAGGACAAGAGGAGATTGTTACAGCAGTCTCCGGGTCTGATTAGTTGAGTGGGCGGGGGAAAGAAAAAAGGAGAAAAACCTCTGTGTTAATTCTGTCCAGCAGTTTCTTTATTAGGGATTTTTATTATCTGCTGTTGTACTGAGGGAACTGAGGCAGAAGAAGGACACGTGACTTTGCCACAGTTGTAAATAAACCCAAGTTTGGGCTGGAGATCAGCCTCTAAATGCATCTCCTGTCACTCTGTCTGAAACTCTCCCTTCAGACTTTCAGTACCTCATGGGAGCCACCAGGAGAGGGACTGTTGGCCAGGAAGTGTAGTGATAGGACAAGAGGCAATGGTTTTAAACTGGAAGAAGGGAGATTTAGATTGGATATGAAGAAGAAATTCTTTACTGTGAGGGTGGTGAGGCACTGGAACAGGTTGCCCAGAGAAGCTGTGGCTGCCCCATCCCTGGAGGGGTTCAAGGCCAGGCTGGATGGGGCTTGGAGCAACCTGGGGTGGTGGGAGGTGTCCCTGCCCAGGGCAGGGGGGTTGGCACTGGATGATCTTGAAGGTCCCTTCCAACTCTAACCATTCTATGATTCTATGATAAACTGATCCCATGCTGAGCACTTTTCATGCTGCCTGTTGTGGTTCTTTCAGGATAAGTTGTTCCAGCAACAGGATTCTGCTGCTTGCCCAGGGCTCCCAACAAAAGAAGGTGTGTTGGAGCTGTGGAGTTGGGTGATGTATGAGCTAGGGCTGGTGCTGGTGGCTTTGTCCAGAGTAGGGAGCGCTGTGGGCAGGAAGGAAGAGTTTGCTGAGAATAGATTTGACACAGTGGAACAAAGCGTTCCCCTGAAATGTGTTCTACAGCCAGAATAGCAGCCGTATTTCTGCCAAGTAAGGGGCCTGCTGCAGGAACAGTTTGAGGGGGGAAGAATACAGCCAAATTTATGCTCAGCAGCCTGATAGTGGGTGGCTGGATTATGCAATCTTACTGATATTCAAAATTCATTCTCTCTTGCAAAGTGTCTCTGAATGAAATGGAACAGCAGAGTAGATGATTTTTTTTTTCAATTTAATTTTGTTTTCTTCTGCTCGCCCCCCACCCCGCCCCTTACAAAGTTGTGCATTTAAGCACCTGCATTCAAATTCTTGGAACTTGAGAAATAAGACTGGGAGGACAGAGCTTGTACTGAAACCCTCATCTGGAACCTGAGGGTAGGGCTAGAAAATGAGATATTGCAATGTCAGAAATTCTTGGATTCATTGAAAGTTGGTCCTGGAAGGGATGAGCCAGAAAGGAATCCTAAGAAAAAGAGGAAAAACACAATATTTTTACTTAAGTGTGATCTTTTATAAGTGTAGTCATTTCTGGAGAAAGTATCAAGATTTACAGTTATTCTCACTGCTGCCATATGGGATGAATGAGTTCTCATGAATGGAAGAATCATTACCACGTAGAAATTGGTGTGGTTTTTGCCTTGGAAGGAGTGATTGTATTTCAGCAGTTGCACTGGACTGCTTCTGCTGTTTCAATGTGTACAAACAAGAACTGTCTTCTGATGGCCCAGCTTGCAAATTAAGGAAATCTGCCTGATTGCTTGTCATGGGAAGTAACTCTGACTTCACAAGGTCAAATCTTAGTATTTGCTGAGGTGTATTTAAGAACACACCTGTCTTGTCCCTCTTCTGGCCTTATTTCAGGAACACGGGGGGAGTGAGGTTGGGTTACAGATGAGGTAAAGATGTCAGAGCTGAAAGACCAAGGTTGTTGCTTGTAGCTCTGTCTTCTTAACTTAGGCAGTAGGTTCTGGAGCTCATGAGAGGTGACAAACGCAGCCTGTGGAGCTGTTTTGCATTCTGGTGCTTTTTAAAATATATCCCTACTTTGAAGCAGACTGTTCCCATAAACAATCTTAGAAATGCAGCCTAACGTGCAGCCAAAGGCTTGACTCTTCATTAACCACACTCGGTAATGATATCCAATGTAAAAGAGCTCTCAAAGACCTGAGTAAGAAAAAACCGCAGCCCAGGTCAGAATATTTTCTGTTTACCTCCCTCTGAGCATTAGGAGCCGATGTGGACTAGAGGTTGGTATTGGTGCCCTTTGCCCCCTTGCTTTTCATTTTGGGGTTTAAAACAATCTTGAAATTAATGAATGCTTATGCCTGGGGGGATAAGCGTGATACCACTGTTACAACAGAGCCCATGACTACAAGTTTTGATGTGAAATGTTCCTGCACAGAGCAGGAGGAACCACATTTGGCTCCAAAGCTTGGCTGTTTTGAAGCTGGTTCCTTCTGGTGGCAGTTGCCAGAGGAGAACCCTTCCAGGGTTTCAATCCTCTGACTTACTGCATGGGCTTGGACCAACTGCCTCCACCTTCTGTGATTCCCAGAAGAGTCCCTAAACAAAAGCATACTTGCTATAAATTCCCAGCGCTGCTTTGGCAATGCAAGTGTTGAGTTTTCCATTTTCCTTCTTTGGATTTTGTTTCCTTTCACCTTTTAAGTTTCTTCCCTTTTCCCCAAGGGAGTGTTTGTGATCTCAGATTAATACCAGAAAGTCATTCAGTTTTCAATGAAGGTTAATTTATTAAAGATACAGTTTTAGTATCCTTTCAAGTAGTATATTCCATATAAAAATATTTATTTTACTAAAAACCACATCTCTCTGATGGAAATATGTTTGGCCATTAAAAAAAATAACCAACCACTGCCTAGTAGCTTCAATATATAAAAATTTCTGTGGTACAACTATGATTTTATGGAGTGAAGCAATTAGCGATAGGTAACTGGTTGATTCCTTCATTTCAACTAAAGTTAATTAACTATGAGATTGATTTTAGCTGAGATATGAAAGTTTCATTCACTAGAGCCTTACTGTGACCTTCTGAATCCTGGGAATGTTAATGGCTAAATTGTAGAACATGAGGGTTTTAAGTTTGCTGGTGGTGTGGGTTTTTTTTTTCTTTACTAATGCAGTGGAAGGAAGATAAAAGCTTGGTAAGGTTTTTTGGCAAACTGTCCCTAGACAGCTAAGCTGTAGTTTGTAGTTGCTTGCTGTTAGATAATGCAGCTCTGTGGTGGTCTGAATTGGAGAATTTTAGACCTTGGGTGTGGGGAGCCCACCCCAGCATCACTGCAGGTTTCCACAGCACTGGCTGCAAATGGATGTAAAAAGTCTGTAGTAGAAGCTCTGAAAGCAGCCTCTGGGTTGCGATGTCCTTCAGCGCCCAAAATGCTTGGAGGAAGATTTTTGTTTGAGAAGGAGGAAAAAAATTAATTCTTTTGAAATCACATTGTGTTGAAGGTTGTGTTGTTAAGGGGGTACGACGTCTTGCCTCTCTTGGAGTCCTTACTGAAGACCAAATCCAGGCTGAGCTGCTAGCAGGTTGCTTTTATTACAGGGCTAGCAGTGTTTTAGCTTCCCTTTCCTGGAAGAGCATTTGGAAATTGCCCCTCATGTATTAAATTAGGCTGTTATATCCCATAATTCTCCCCAACATGGCCCCTCATTTCAGGGGTCTATTATCAAGAGCCAGATAACCATGTAAAAGCAAAAGTATCTTTGGGAGAGAATGATTAGAAAATAAAAGAAACAAGTCTTGAGGAAATGGCTCTTCTCTCTTGGTGGTCTGGATACAGCTTGCTTCCTCTAGCATTTTCTGTATCTTCCTTTTCTTCCCTGGAATAACTGTCCCTCCTTTTAGGGCAGGAAATCCTTTCTCAAACCACGTGAGTCTCTTGATCTCTCACACGCCTGGCTCCTTACAACACTCCTGTGGGTGTGGAGAGGTACCTGCTTCCTCTCTTGCTTACAACCCTTGGCAACCACAAGTGATGTATGGATGTGATGTGGTGTGATGTGATGTGATGGTCAATGACCAGCACGCAGGGCATTCTTATATGAGCAACCTGGTCTGGTGGGAGGTGGCCCAGGGGGTTGGATCTTTGAGGTCCCTTCCAACTCTGACTAATCTATGATTCTGTGAGCGCAGACCCGCTCCCTTTCTGGGCCTATCCCTTGGGTGATGTTGATGTACAAGAGAGGTGGTGGGATCGTCACTAGATGGGAAAGGATTCTGGAGCTCATTTGGTGGCAGTACATGAAATGACACTTGAGTGCAGTTTTAAACAACCAAGCTGATGACTAAACTGATAGCACAGCTGATGATAACTGGATTGTTCAATGTATGTAAAAGTAAAAAAATCACAACATCGCCCATATTGCGCCTCAGACCCAATGGTCCGTCTTCAGCAGCTTTACAATCCCAGCGTTCCACAGTGGTATTACAAGTCCACAGCGTTCTGAAGTGGTATTATTCTGTCACTGTGCACTGCCTGAAGTGAGGGAGAAAGTGGGTTTAATTAGACTGCATACAGTTCTCCAGTGAAATAGATTTTGACTTTTGAAAATCAATGAGTAGAATCAATCTGCAGTAAAGTCTTTTACTGATTAAATATCACTTCATCCTTCTTTGAGGCCAAAATGTTTGCCTCTTTAACTGCTTGAGCTCTTGGAGAGACTTCCAGGGGCAAAGAAAAAAGGGTGAAGAAAATCTTCATTTTCTTGGCATTTGAAGGGGTAATCCTGTCTCTTGGCTTTGCAGTGCATATTCTGATTAAAAAGGTCATCTTTCCAGATTTGTATAGATCATTAGGAAGAATATTAACTAATTTTATTTATTTATTTTTTTAAATGCTTTCAGGTCCAGCAGAGGAGGACGACTTCCCAGCTCATGCAGACCAACAAGCAGCTGCCCCTGGTGAGTGAAAGCTGGACCTGAGCCCCTCTCCACGCCGAGGGCACCCAGCTGCCAGGGGCAATGCATTAGATAATATGTGGAAGTATAAAATATATAAGGGCATCTCACTACTGCAGAAACCTGGTCCCTCCTTTCTTTTCAGTGGGGAGTCATCTTGTCCACCCAAACCTTCCCTCCCCTCCCCAACTGCACTAGTTAGACCCGGCTCTGCGGTATCAGGCCCTTACCTTGGTGATGGTAGCATATAATTTCTAGTAATTTGGCCAATTGTCTTAAAAATTGACCTTTAGCACTGTGAGCTGCCCTTATGGGGGAAGGGTGTTGATTCCTGATTAGTGCAGTGAAAAGCAGCTGGCAGCTGTCGCTGCAAGTTACTTCTACTAGGCTGGTAAATTTAGGGCATTTTTCTTTTTCCTGGGGCGATTAAAATAGAGGACCTGCGGTGCTGTTGCACCAGTGGCAGCAGCATGTAAATAAAACTGTTGGTGCAGCAGCTTTGCAAGCATCCCAAATCTCTTCTGTTTCCTCCACCTGCCACGTGTCTTAAAAAGAGAACAATGAAATGGGATCTGTAAAATCACCATTTTTGGATTTTTGACCTTACCTTTCGGTGGGACAAAACTAAGAACTTAGCTGGAGGATATTGTGTTGTTTATGGCTCTTGGAATCAGAGAATCCGGACTACTTATTTAATTGAAATGTAAGCTGATGATGCTTTACGTGTTATGCTGGTAGACAAGTTGTGGGCTTGGAACAAGGCTGTGTATTTGCAGTAGCAGGAAATGAAAACTGCCAACTACAGGCTGATCCTATGTGCTGGTGAGTCAAACTGTGATGACAATAGAAGCCGTGTTTCAGACACAAAAATGTTAGCACTGATTATGTTTTCCCCTGTCAGCAAAAGAGGGTGCCAGTTGCTGAGAAATGTGATCCATTTTATGTTATAGCTCCTTGTGTTTTTTTCTTTTTTAAAGAAATATGATGCACGCTTCCATGAGTAAAAGCCCATATTAATTATTTTGAAGGTATGAAGGGAGCAGTGGTGGGTATATGTAGATGAGCTAGTACCCATCGTCGTTACCATTGCTAATGCATCTGGAAGCATCATGATCTTTAGTTTGCTTAAAATTATTATTTTTCCCAATTCTCTATCCGTGGCACCTGTGTGCAACTGTGTGTGTGCTATGCTTGGAATTTAAACAGATCCTCTGAAAGTGGACGTTCGGTTTCTAGATATCAGTGTCAAGAAGATCATCCAAGTAGCGATTTTCAGGGGGTGGGGTGGAGGAGGATGTATTGTGGTGTAACAGGAATACTCTTTTTTTTTTTTTTTTTGATCTTTCCACTTTAGCAGTTATCACAGTAATTGGGGAAAGCAACAAAGAAATGCTAAATTTCTCATCATCCCTTCTTCTTTCTGTTATTGTGGAGCAATGAGAGAAACTGCCAGAGGAATGTCACTGTCAGCAGTGCATGGGCAGCAGAGGTGGGATTCTCTCTGGCTGTATTTTTTGAGGGCAAGAAGGGGTGTGGAGTGTGGATGGTTGGGTTGCTCTGGTAGGAAAGCTGGAAGAGGAGGGAGGGATTAAAAAAGTCATGCTAGGAACATGCTAACTTTACTAGAAGTGAACTTTGTTGGTGTAAATACCTCTGCTGGGAGTTGGAGGAGCAGCGGTCTCTGTACCAGCTGAAGGACAGCAAGCCCTCCCCGTGCTTGTGGCTGCAGCAGCAGAAATAATTCTCAAGCCTGACAAGATTTTATTTGGCACCCTGGAATAAGTCATCCCTTACTGCCATATGCCGTTTCTGCAGGAAGAGAGATTGCTGTATGTTTGAAGCAGCAGTAGGAAAGCTTTTCTAATGCAGATGAGGCTAAAAATTAATTTTGAGGCTTTGGGCTGGATTGGGTGAGATGCTTAGCTCTCCTGAGGATGTAGGGTGGGCTTGGGGCAAGGTGACACCACTGTGGAGACAGTGGTTGTTTATGATCCTCGCCCTTCCCAGGGACATGCTATAGAGTAACTTTCCTCAGCGTGAAATTCACTGTAGGAATACTTGAAATGACACGTGACTCACACTATTAATTTATTTAATTTTAATAATAATTTATTTTTTAAATATTAATTTATTTAAAATACTGCTTATTGTAGTGGGAATACTACAAGCATAACAAGTATAATACACCGATAATCTCTTAAATCCAGTTTTCTCTGACCCAACGGACCATTTTTGAAGGACGTGTTCTTTTCTTCTAACACCTGAAAGAATCAAAACGACCTCATGCATTCCCATTCCAGGCAGCAAGATTCCCGGGAAATGTGTTAAATTGTCTCTTTACTGCTCAGATAAGGAGGGTGAAGGAAGAGAGAATTTATACTGCAACATCTGATTGTTAATAAGTGGAGGAGTAGATTTAACAGTTTTGTTCCTGTGAGAAAATCTTCCTCGGTTAACTTCTAATTCACACTTCAGTCGTGCATGGGTTATTCTTTCTGCTACGCAGCAGCTTTTCATGTAGTGACAGTGTCAATGAACGAAGAAAGTTCGTTGTCTGTGTGCATCAATGCCAAAACGTGAAAGTGGATCTCAGGAGATGCTTGCGTTATTGTTTCTTGATGGCAGTCAGAAAGATCTTGGAAATCAGACAGCATGCTTGCTCCATTAAGCTGTTTTCTTGTGGGAAACCTGCTTCAGAAAAATTGTGGTCTTTTGCAGGAACACAGGTTTCCACCTGGGCTTTCTGTGGCAATTTTTCAGAGTAATTAGTTTAGACAATGTCACTTTGATGATGTGCTGGCAGGAAGTAATGATATTAAGGGCAAAATTTTGAAGGAAAACTCTGTTTAAAAACGTTAAAATATTACAAGAAATTGTAGTTTTACTTTGTATTTGTTCGATTGATTTTTTTTTTCCCCTTCTTCTTTTGCCAGTTCAGGAGAATGGATAGAAGTTGACGAGGCCTGAAAGTCTGTGTTTCGGCTGGTCTAAATTTAAAGGGGTGTCATCAGAAAATGTGCAGAACTGACATTTAGAAAGTCCTCTTTATAAAAGGTGTTTCACATTAGTCATAAAAAATTAAGGATTTTAGTGAGTGTAGTGAAATGATGAAAACCAGCTGTTTTCATTAACTACATCTAAAGATTTTCACTTAAATATCAGTGGGTGTCTGTGTTGAATTTTGAGGAGCTCCAATAGGATACCATTAAGACAAGACTGTTTGGTCAGAGAAAGGAACTATAATTACCAAAGCCAATAAGCACACATTTTGCTGAAACTCTGCTTTATCTGAATGCTTTGGGATTGTGCAGAGAGCCTGGAATTTGCGCTGGGCCAGCTTTGCTTCTCATACCTGAGAAGCAAATTCTTTCTATTTTCTTTTTTTTTTCTTTTTTTTTTTTTCTTTTTTTTTTCAATTAATCTGCTTTTTTCTCTTCCTCTAGTTTTGGACTGCTGTTTGGAGAACGCAATGTATTTTAACAATTCCTGTGTTCTGGAGGCATCTTGCTGGGAAGCCAGCAGGAGTGAACCAGCTTGGTGGTTCCCTCCTGCTTTAAAATTCATCCTGGAACTGGAGGAAAAATCTCTCATCCCTTTTTCTGTGCAGAAAGCCCAGAATCTCAGTGTGCCATTGTGGTGCCAATGCTTTTTCCGTGGGGAACTTCAGTACAGAAACAAACCTACCTCAGCCTGGTTTAGGGGAGGACAAACCAAGCAGGAGCTTGGGAGAAACACCTGCCCAAGCATGTGGAGTGCCCTGCAGTCTCTCTGCCTATTTGTTATCTAATAAGACATCAATTTTGGCAGAAAACGCTTAACTCCCCCTGCTGCTACAGACACACGCTTATTAGGGATGCTATAAAAATGTTAGTCTAGTCATCATGAATCAAGCAACAAACTCCCACGTTTCCCTGGTGCCTGAGTTGCTTTTAGCATAATCTTTGTTTTTATGATGTTTAAAGACTAAAATATCTTACTAGTAGGCATGGAGATGTATCAATTGTCTTTTTTTCTGTGTTTTTTTTTTTTCTTTAGGTTTATAGATGATTTGACATAGTCTGTGTTTCACTACTGCTGACAGTCCCACTGTAACTACAACCTTAAATCTACAACTGGAAAGGGGGGTGGTGGTGGGACTTCTCAGTAGAGGTGGTACCAAATAGGGATCTGTGTGTTCTGGAAGAAGTTTAGGGATGCTAATTCCTTTAAAATAAATAAATAAATAAATGAAAATTCTTCTAGCAGCAGATGCTTCCAGGCTGTTGACGCAGGCAGGAGGCAGCACACCCAGGATGGATTGCTCATTCCCGCAGTTTCCACTTTCTCTCTGAAGCATCCCAGACTTGCAGCCCAGAAGGAAGAGAAGCAGAATGTAAGATATTGACATTTTCTGATCATTAATTGTGCGTCTTCTCATTGAAATGACACGTGTTCAGAACTGCCAGGAAGAATGGCACGTTTTAGCCCTTTTTCATAAGAAAACAAACCACTTGTGATCTGTGCCCACTGGCCTTCCTGATGATCCCCCTGAAAGTTTTGGGTGTCTTGGCCAATTTTAGCTAAAGTGAAGAAAAACTTTAGAAGTGCACGGCCTCTAAAAGCAGGCGGCAGTTGAGGAAAGCCGAAGTAGAGGACCCATGAAAGGGAAGGTGTGAATCCAGGATTTTACTAGGCTTGCAGGAATCTACAAATGATGGACTTGTTATGTAACCCCTAGCTGCAGAAAAAAATTCAGTAGGATTTGTTGGATCAGAAGGCACAAAGCACTATGTGGGACAAGGCAGGGACTTGCTCCTGTTTGGATTCTCTGGTGTTTAGTAAGGAGGAGCCTGACAGAGCAGTTGCAGCATAATTCTATATAAATGCTCTCTGGTATGACTCACAAGTACATTGCACATGAAGATTTGTAAGTTCAGGCAATATTGGAAGGACTTGTTTACTCATACACTATAAATCATTTATTCTCCAAACAATAACCTTTTTTTTTTTCTTTCTTTCTTGGTCTTTTCTCCTGATTTTACCACTCTGTTGCTCCCTTAGTCCTTTACTCTGGCTCCTCCCAGTGCCTCTCCAGCTCGGTGATTGCATTTCTTCCTGTGCTATTACTCGGATCTTCTGTCTCAGTCTGAATCCAAGCTCCAGGAGTCTGAAATCAGAGAAGTGTAAGAATGTGCACGCTTGCTCTGGCTCCTGATGATGTGCATTCCCACAAATCAGAAGATGTGTCTTAGGGCTATGCAGAGCCTGACAGCTTTTTCCCTGTCTGTGATTTGAGCTGCCTTGTCTCTAGCTGTAGTCTTTAGTTCTTGCCCTGACTCTTATGTGAGAGGAAAGAACAATTATTAACACAAAACATATGAAGAATGAAAATTGGGAGATCTCGTATTAATGAAGTTCATGGTGCTCCTGGATTTACTGCTGTGGGAACTTGAGGAAATTGCATTAAGCTGATAATGATCTCCTTGTATGCATCTTCAAGAGGAAGAGAGAGAAAAATCACTGCCTACAGTGGTAATCAGAAAGGGTTAGGTGTGAACACAGGTGGTGTTGGCTCCTTGCTGGCATTTGGTCCCGTTGTGCTGGGGCAGATGATCCCCTGGTTTATTTACACAATCGTGGACAGAAAGTATTTCTGTGTCTTTGTTTAAAACCTGCTGCCTTACAGTTTCATTTCATGGTCTCTAGCTCATGAATTGCAGGAAACAGCGAGTAGTTGGGCAAGGTGGTGGTTTGTGGGAAAACCACTTATGCTGTGAAGTTATCCTGTCCTGACCTATCAGCTTTAAAATCTGAGAGCACATAGTCCTTAATGGCAGAAGTGCTCCTTGGCGTCTTAGCTCAGAACTGAATGTAAGGTTCAGCTCTTTCACCAGCCTGTTCTCTGACAGCAATTTTCAGACTTGGGTGGCTTTAGCCTGCTGTCAGGCTGCAGAAAGGATTTCTCTCTCTTATCACCAGCTCAGTGTCATCTTCCCTCTAGGTGTGGGGTGGGATGCGGGGGCAGCAGCGACAGGAGGTGGCTTCCTGGCACTTCTACTCAGTGACATGTAACAGGATTTTTGCAATCCGTTTCCTTTGCATGCTGCTCTTTAGGGAATATTCTGTGTTCCTGCAGGCATGCAGGTTGGTGAGATGTGGCAAGGCATTATCTCTTCTCAGATGCTGTGCTTGCATTCTATGGAAACCATACTAGTCTTCTCTTGCTGCGGTCGCAAAATGCCCGTGTGACAAGAAATATGAATTCTATTCTGAATAGGTCACAGGTGATTAATAAAGTTCACACTGGTGCTGGTTCACAAGCAACGAGCATAATTTTCTCAGCTTTTGAAGTCCAGAGAAATTTCTGTGGCCTCCAGTGGAAAAGTTGGGATGTTGAAATGCTGATGTGACCTCAAGTCATTTATTTATTTATTTATTTATCGAATGGAGAACTTAATCAAAGAAAAATGAAGAAGCTTCAATTCACTTCTCACCCTTGCAACAAATAAGGATGCTAACCGCCAGAAAAATGTTCTAATGATTGTGTTCTGTTGTTCCTCTTACTCGAGGCAAGTGCTTTAAGTGAAATTATGATAATGATGTGATCGTCTGGGCTGGCTTAATGAGTTTAGCGGCTGTTGCAATATTAAATACTTTGCACTTAAGAAAAATACCTCCTGTTCTATTCCAGAAAGATGAGAAGCTTTTGCTATTTTGCTGGATACATCACATGTAGTTCTATATGCTGCCAAAGTAACTGCGAGTTTGGACACTGCAGTCCTCTGTGGATTTGGCAGCTTTGGTGCTTCATCATAAACACAAGAGTAGGCTCTTGGGGCTGCACTCTGAACTGATTAGTAAATTATATGGAAGTTTGATGTATCAGAGAGGGTGGGAAAGTGCATTATATACATTTGTGTCTATAAAAATACGTGAGTTGAGACTGTCAGGAAAGAGGATTCTGTGTCAGCCTTGAATAATTTATCTGGGCATTGAATGCTGTTGCAAAGAGAAAAACAAGGTGCAGGGTGTAGGGAGGAAACAAGGAGGTCCAATACCAGACTCTGTCCCTGATCTGGTTCTGTGAAGCCATCTCCAGTTGCTCTGTTGGACAGCAGACTTGGCCCCAAGGACACTTCCATCGGTGGTGTTAGTTTGCCTTCTCTTGCAAGTGCTGCCCTGGGCATTGAGAGCTCTGGGAATAGCTGTGTTTTGGCTGGTGTCCTGCATAGGTCAGGGAAATAGAAATGGCAGATGGTGGTGGAGAACACTTGCATGGATTTGCTGGAGAGCAATTATTGATCAGAGTCCAACAGCATCACAGGATTTGCTGAAAATGCAGGCAAGAGTCAGAGAATATGGGTGTGCAAGAAAGACCAGCTTTAATGGAGGTTCTTGTTTGAGAACAAAATAATTATGTAACTCAGACTGTGGAAAGACTCTTAGTCTTGAGTACTTTTAAACTAAAATGTGAGGGCTCTTGTTTGCATGGACCATTATTAACTTTGGAGCTCAAGTACGTGATATCCTGCAGAATGAGGTACCTCCTGTTGTTATATCTTGTTTTGAATGGGAGTATTCAGTTCCTGTGACCGACTGCTTGGATGCTTCTCTTTACCACAACTTTCCCTTTAAAAGTGCATAATGTAAATGCTCCCACCCTATTGTTTCAGTGTGAAGAAGCCAGATCAAGACTGAAAATTATGTTTTTGGGAATTAATGGTTTTTTTTGTACTGGAAATCTAAAATTATTTTTCAGGCTGTTGAAATTTAATTAGTTTTACTACTTAATAATGGTGCTTTGTATCTTCTGTTAATCCCTAACAAAAATTAATTAAAATATCTGTGAATTCTGATGGGAGAGGTCTGTAAATAACAACTACTTATAATTTCTAGGTATGGTGAGAGAAACAATCATTTTGTCATCATTTGAAATTTATCATAGAATGGTTAGAGTTGGAAGGGACCTCAAAGATCATCGAGTTCCAGCCCCCCTGCCCTGGGCAGGGACACCTCCCACCACACCAGGTTGCTCCAAGCCCCATCCAGCCTGGCCTTGAACCCCTCCAGGGATGGGGCAGCCACAGCTTCTCGGGGCAGCCTCTTCCAGTGCCTCACCACCCTCACAGCAAAGAAGTTCTTCCTAAGATCTAATCTAAATCTCCCCTTTTTCAATTTAAAATTTACCTCTTGTCCTATCACTACGGTTCCTCATAGAGTCCCTCCCCTTCTCTCCTGTAGTTCCCTTCAGATACTGGAAGATAAGGTCTCTCCGGAGCCTTGTCTTCTCCAGGCTGGACATCCCCGACTCTCTCAGCTTGTCAAAACATTTAAGTCTCTGAAAATCTTGAATTCAAGAAAAATTTTAAGAGCCTTGCCTACAGTGTTAAAGATACTTGGAGTATTACCTATGTATGAAGTAATGTGCTTCATGCTGTGATTTGTGTGAATAAGATATTAAAGGGTTAAGAAGAAGATGAGAAGTCAAAGATACGCAGCAGATCATAACTCACTTCAGAGAGTCAGGTGACAGTGGTTTGATTCACAGCATGCGTCTGTCTAGATATACACTCTTTTCTTCGTGCCAGGAAAAAAAAGGTCAGGTTTCATCAGTACCTTCATAGACATCCAGGCATAGAAGCTGCAACTACTTTGCAGAGTTTTGGCACAAAGTATTTGTGGCTGTGTCCAGGTATTTCTTCTTAGTGTAAGGTATATGCCTGGAAATATGGCAGGAGATGTAGAAAATACCTACTTATTTGTGATGTGGAGGAAACGTTCTGCTTTTGTCATTTAGTCAATTAAGAGATTGTTTGTAAGTACAAGATGTTTGTTCTAGACAAACTGATACATGAAGTTGAGCTGGGGTTGCATTTTCCAGGAACACACAGTCTCATGGAATGTGTACTTGCCATTTGGAGCCTGGAGAGATGTCAAATGTGAGTAGGTTTTTGTAAAATCTTTCCAGTTTCTCAGTGTGCATATCAATGATGGGGGTTTGCTTTTTCATGATAAACTCATTCAGCTATTAAATTACTGGAAAGTAATCCATCACTTCAACGAAGATGCCTGAATGAGTTGTGTGCATTTATAAATATAAAGGATGTCATTACGATTGGTTTCTGACCCTAAAAAAAAAAAAGAAAAAAAAAAAGAAAAATGCCATTTCACAATTTGCCTGTGGTTTTTGTTTGAAAACACACACCACTTTTTATTATAATAATTAGATAGTGCAGGTATTAAACCTCTGCGCATGCAACTCCTAACCCCTATTGTTTGTCTTGGTATAGAATCATGGAATTATATGGGTTGGAAGGGACCTTTAAGATCATCTCGTCCATCAGCCAACACTGACAAAAAACATCACTAAACTGTCCGTAAGCACTATGTCTACCCCTCTTTTAAATACCACCAGGGATGATGACTCAACTCCTTCCCTGGGCAGCCCATTCCAAAGCATAATAACCCTTTCAGTGTAAAAATTTTTCCTAATACCCGATCTGAACCTGCCCTGGTGCAACTTGAGGCCGCTTCCTCTTGTCCCATCGCTTATTCCTTGGGAGGAGAGAGGACTCCTGTCCAAGCCATGGGCAGCCAGTGTCTCCAGGAGGACACTGTACCAAAGGTCTTACTGAAGTCCAAGTAAACAACATCCACCGCTTTTTCTTCATCCACCAAGTGGGTCACTTCATCAAAGAGATCAGGTTTGGATAACTCTTAAATTATTTTTGGGGGAGCTTTTAGTGTATTAGAGGTATTGAGGGGTGTTTGTGTGTTTCTAGCTGAACCTGTTCGTTTGTACTTATGAAGTGCACTATTATACACAGTAGGTTTTGTTTTCAGCTGTACGTAAAACTCTAGTAGCTAAACCCATCACAGCTCCTGAAATTATTTAAAGGTCTAATAGAAATACACCTATAAACTCATCTTATTGGAAAGGCATCAGGGAGGGGAAAAAGTCTGGCTTATCATAGAATCATTGAATCCTTCAGGCCAGAAAGGACCTCCCAAGGCCATCCAGTC
>VZRU01006017.1:0-11941 GCA_013398155.1 Pedionomus torquatus
GGGCGAGTGTGCTCTTGGGGCCCCGGAGGTGCTGGAGGCGTGGCGGAAGGGGGGCGTTCAGGAACAGGCCTTGCCGTGGGTGCATTTTGGGCTCGGGGATGTGCAGGAAGCGGGAACGGCCCCGCGGCCAGGTCCAGCCCTTCCCTCCCCCACGGCGTCCCGCCGTTGGGCTGGGCTGCTCTAAAGTCAGGCTGGTGCTAATCCACTCCAGGAGGACTGTGACAAACTCGAGGCGACCTCTGCACCCAGTGCACGTAATGAAAGGCCGGCATAGGATGAGTTTGCCTTTACTAAAGGTCTCTTGTTTCGGTGCTCGTTTCAAGGTTTTCCTTTCTGGGGATACGTAAGAGTAGTCGTGTTTGACCCACTCTTAATGTTGTGCCCAGTTGTTGTCTTGGGAAGAACAAGGTAAAGTAGTGACCTGAAATATTCCAAGTGCTGAGGGATTTCAGGTGTCACGGGTATTGTCTCACTGAGCAGTCGCAATGGAGCTCTCGTTCATAAGCTTAACAGTTCTCTTCTTGAGTCCTATCTCTACACTTTCATTATTTGCAGCATCCTGCAAATAGGCATTCCTAGCTTAACCTCAAACCTAGAGAAGTGATGCTACCTTTTATTTGTTCTGAACCTCCCTCTTTCTGATTTAATTTGATGCCCCTTTATTTTTTATATTTGAAAGAACCAATGAATAGTTGGTATCTGTTTACTCTTTGTAAACACTTCTGGTTCCCAACATATTTATTCTGAGCTATGAAAAAGATTTAAATGCTTCGGTTATCTATGTGTACTCTATGCTTGCAACACGGTTACCACGCTGGAGTGCAGTGCTCCTTGTACTAGCATCGTTAGCTGTGTGCTCGTGGTTCTAAACCTAATTTTTATTTTAAAAAGCTTACATTCTCTTCTGTGTCAAATTTAAAATGCATAGCATAAAAGCTCTGTTTGGCCAGTTTGCTGGTGTTCAGCTACACACAACTTTTTCTATAGGGAACTTAAGCTTATGAGATATATTTGACATTTTAGCTTACTAAAAAAAATGCTTTTCAATATCCTTCTTAGAAGAAACTTTACAGAGATCATGGGAAAAAAACCAATGAAATATGAGGTTTGCAGTTAGAAAGAAACTGAATATGCAGTTTGACTTGCTTACGTGATGAGGTTGTGATTCTTTTGGAGGCCAAAGTGTTCTCACATGGTTTGGTATCATGTAAAAATCTGTACCTTTTAAAGGAGTACTTTTTTGTTTGTTTGTTTTGTTTTCCTTTCCTGTGCCTGTATGCATAAATCTGATAGACTACTGAGAGACTACTTGCCACTGGTAACTTCTGCTCACTTTTTAGAACTGCAGTATTTGATGCAAATGTGACTGGCAAATACTGTGTTAGTGCAGCACGCAAGCCATGATACAGGGCACTCACTGAGTACATGCTTTAACTTGTATTTTAATCGTATCAAAACTATTTAAAGACACTTTTGAAAACTGTGATTGATTGACCAAGTGTATTTTTTTTGTTTGTTTTGTTTCTTTTTTTTTTAACCCTCCAGTGAAATTTGGAGGTAGAGGAGGAGAAATCAAAGAGAACGAAAAGCATGTGTGAGCTTTTTTTATCAAGGAAAAAGCTTAGATTTTCCTGTTATACATATCACCCTTCAAATACAACAGTGGCTCTGTTATAACTTTTCTTAAAAATAAAGAGCGTTGAGAGTGCCAATGACCGCTAGGTGACAAAAGACTATAGGAAAATAGACTGACAGGGTTTTTTTCCACCTCAAGTAGGAATCACAGATGCTTTAACTGGATTTATCATTCATCCTGCAATGTAGTTAATGTGCCTCTTCACAGGACTTCTTGTCTGAGATATTCATTACTATTTCTTAAAAGAAAGAGTAAGGCCTTGCCAGAATCTATAAAAGGTATGAAGGACATATGTCATTAATATCTTATGAACTGACTGTGATACCTAGGACCTCTGCAAGTTGCCTGCATCACCCAGGAGGTGTGTAGTGGATCTAGGCACAGAACCCTGCAGTTCCAGCTCCTAGTCTTACACTTTTATTGTGCTTATCCTCAAAGTACATCAGGGTTGGTTGTGTTCAAGTAAATTGTGAAAGGTAAGCATCTTGACCAATCCATGCCGCACATGGCTGCGGAAGGAAAGTCAAGTTTAATATACAGCAGCTTTTGATTATGGCAGGATATGTTTCACATTCATATATTGGGGATTTAGGTATCTACTGAAGTCCTAGTTTTTAGTTCATATATTTGACTGTGCAGCTGCACCTTGGTGTAGTGTTACTTCACAGCTGTGCAGCTGTTTCACGAGCTTGTTTCTAATACCATTCTGAAATATTTATTATCCAGTAAACGGTATCTTGTATTAATAGAATTTAAGGCCATTAACATTTGGTCACTAATATCCTTACTTTCCTGTAAAATTTGGAGTATGAGAGCCTGTAATAAGAACGTCAATACACTTCAACTTTATGTGGTTTGAGGTGCCCAAATGCCTCATGCAGACCACTTCGTTTTCATTGTGATTCCTAAGAAATACTACTTACATGGTATAGATCATATATGTTTCATCCCTGCAAAAACTTCATCTTTAAATTGATAAACCAATTTCAGCCTGATTTTAATAACATTATATGAGATGGTTTGGGGTGTTTTTTTTAAGTTTTTGAAACACGTTTTTGCACCAGAAGAGGTAAGTGCTTTCTAGCATTCACAATGGAGGACCAACTAGTGAGAATTGCAGTCTTGCTAGGCATCAGTTATATGTGCATGGGAGCTGAACCTACAGGCAGAGCTTTGCAGAAAGTTATCTTCCTGGATTCTGCTGTTCATGTGAAGCTCTGGGTTGTGGACTGCACAGTTCCTGCTGTGCTGCTGAAATTTGGCTTACTTGTTATTTCCCCCTGGTGCCACTCAGATTGTTGCCATGTGTTTTGTTTCTCTTGCAGGTAAATGGCAGGACAGAAAGAAGTGTGAAAACTTGGGAAGGCACCCACCAAGAAGTCCAAGTAGGTCATTCATTGCTGAAGGGTATTAGGGATAAGGTCTCCTGTTTTACTTTTTTTACTTTTTCTTGGCAAGCATTCTAAAAGTCTGGCGCTTGTCCATTTGTTTGGTGCTCGACTGAAACAATGGCAAATAAGCTGCCCTTTGGGGAATAGTAGCACAGTCTTGATTAAATCGCCAAGAGACTCCTTCTCATCCCTCTCGGGTCTGGTGGCTAAGCTGCTCATGTGAAAAATCTTTTAACTCCTTTGCATGGGTGAGGGTGGTAGGATATACTTTGAACTGCCTTATCTATCCAATTCATTGTTGAAAGTTTCCGCCAGGTTTCATGTACTGGGCAGACAGAGTGAATCATCTAATGTATTTTTTCTTATTGAAAGATGAGCAATTAAGTTGTTTAGATTTCTTAACTTCTGCTTCTGCTTGCTCCTGATAGAACAATGTCAGACTTCTGAGCCTGCAAAACAGGGAGGGATTGATAAAGGTGGTGACTGAACAGAATGGCAGAGCTCAGTACAGGGGATTTTGGCTGAACTCCTAGTGCATTTTCTGCCCACTTTTGGCCAAATGGGGCCCTATCCAAACTGGAAAGCCAGACCTGACACACACTGTGAAGCTAAAAGCCAAAATTGACCTAATGAAGAGGTATCTGGTGTTAATGTAATAAGGGTGGAGACATATCCTGCTAAGAAAGTAGTTGCTCTGCACAGAATTTTTTGAAGTGCAGGAAGTATAAAAAGCATATGTCTAGAAAGCCCCAGAAGAATTCAGGTTCATGTTTCCTCTTTTTTTTTTGTTGCTGTTTTCTTCCTTCTCTCAACAGACAGGGAACTTTCCTTCAGAAATATTAAAGGAAGTTTTAATATAGTATATATTTACAAGTTTTTACTCTCCTTCTTGACGCAACATGAAGTTATTCTGTGATTTCACTTACGACAGCTTTGCAGAGACACAGGTAGTTGAATCCCAACAGTGAATTTCCCCACCAAATGTCTGACTGGGTTGCAGGAGAGCAAGCTGTCCATGTTAATGATACCAGAAAATAATGTAATTAGGTCAGAACAGGAGCAGCTCTCCAGACAATGTCTCAACACGTCAATTGAAATCTTGCACATTCCAAAGAAAGTGCCAGGTGTACAGGCAGTGAAGGCAGACTTTCCAGCATCTTCTGAGAAGGAAATTGATCCACATAGGAATGCTAGCTTTCTAATTCAAAGACCCTGATAGACAAGATAGAAACAACTCTCATCAGTGTATTTTTGCACAACACTTCTTACTGGGGTGTTTGGGTTTGGGTGACTTTTAATTCTTTGAAAATTAATCCCATTCTGCTGTAACTGCTACAATTCATGTTCTGGTAATCTTCCACCTTAACTGTAACAGAAGTCTTTTCTCTGGCAGGACTAAGCAACTTGAATCGCCTCTCACTGCTTTGGACTTTCTGTTCACTCCTTTCTCTTGCCGAGTAACCTTTAAACTTGGCTTCAAAGCTTGTGCTGAGTTTCTGTTTCTAAATTCTAAGTCTTGTTTTTGATGTGTTGGCTTCTTAATCTGTATTTTTCTTTTTCAGTTTGTGTTACCTGTTGTACCTGGAATATTTATCTGTAAAGTTTTCCCCAAAAATTCTTCTGAAGCTCACTAAAAAAAAAAAAAAAAAAAAAAAACCCAAAAAAAAAAAACCCAAACAAACCCTAAACCAATTTCCTGCCCTAGGTAATGTTGGTTGGTAATTTTTTTTTAATTTTTTTTTCCAGTACGTATTTATATTCAAATAGTATGCGGTGCGAAGTTCAAGGGTGCTTGAGAAATAAAAAGAATTTACCATGCAAATTTGAACCCCAGCTTCTTGCTATCTTGTGAGAGTTTTATTGCCAGGAAAATTGTTTACAAGAAAAAATAAATAGAGACTTTATACATTTTGAACGAAGTGGTGTGTGGATGTAGGAGAAAAGACTTGATGTAGGTACTTGGTTATAGCTCAAATTGAAGAAACCTTTGTCTTCTGTATGTAGATCTTTAACCAAATTATACCTGCTCACAACATACAGGTTTATGGAGCGTAGGGACTTCTTTCTCCTCTTTTTTATTTTTTGTATTAATGTCTCTAAATTTTGTGTTTCAGTACTAAATCGTATATATCCTAGTGTACGTTTGTTTTTGTGTATTTTATGTCACATGCAATTCCTTTCAGATAAGACAACCTACTTTAAAGGAGCCCTGCGGGGAAGCATACTTAAAAGCCTACAAACTCTTTAATTTTATTTGTGTGGTTCATACTTAGGCTGGTACTTTTGCATGCTTACATGAAGTTATTTCCTCTATTGCAAATGTTGCTCTTCTAAAATCCAGACCCGGGTCAGGTAATTCAAAACACTAAAGCTGTGAAAGAGTATTCATGCTCCAGGCTTTTTTGTTATCTTACTACTGTTCTCTGATTTAAAAACTCTAATAAGCTCTTAAATAAAATCCCAACAAATAATCTCTAGGTAATGCTTTCAGTAGAATTTTTAAATAAGGTAGCATCAAGCTATTTTTGACACTGATGGTGTGAAACTGCCTCTGTTGTCTTAGAATATTGATGTACTGACCCTCCAGATATCAGTTCCTGGCGTATGCAAGTTGGAGTGCAATTCTGGGATACTCTTGTCTTTCTGCAGAAACCTCTGAACAGAAATGCATCAAGATTAAGTAAGCCCTTAAGGGGGCTCATGGTTTGTGTTTTAAAAGAGAGATCTGTTTTCAGGTCTTTGCAATTTGTTTATTTTAGCAACTAGGAACTGGGCATGAAAAAAGCCTGGTGTGTCGTGTTCTCCATGAGACTTTTGCTGCTATAGCTCTTTTTATTGCATGTATCCAGCTGACTTAGTTCTGCTATCTGTGTAACGCCTTTCGTTATTGGCTGGTCAAAATAGTGGCCTCTTGCATAGGTAGTAAATCTGGAAAAAACCCAACCTTTCACTTTGGAATTGTTGGTCACCGCTAAGGTTTCTGGAACAGCATCTTCTAGTACTGCAGAGGTTTGAAGTAAATGCAGGAATAAGCTTTAAAACCTGCTTTCTGTGCTGCAGTCCACTGATACATATCTGCCAAAGTATGCTGTTCATCCCCCATGATTGATTCATTCCCATTATATGCTACCGCTGGCTTGGTTGTACAAGACAGTTGATTGTGTTACTACCCAGTAAACTGGATGAAGCAGCTCCTCACCCTTTTTCAATGTGTGGTCCCAGCTGAGCAGGTGGCCTGCTACCTGGGGGAAGAAGGGAGGGGAGCAACATCTGAAGTCAGCCTTGCTGCTGGAGAGAGTATGGCAGTGTCTCAAAGCAGGTAGGGATCTGCCCTATGGGGAGAGCAGCAGTAGGACTGGCAGCATACAACATAACATTTCTGAGGACAAAGGGTCTAAGTGGCACAATCAAACAATGATAAAAAAGTGGATGTATTTTAATGCTGTAACCCCATTCCACCTGAAGATGCAACCATAATTCTCACCATCCTAGTCCAGTAGAAGAAGTTGGAGGGGAGGGGGTTTCATGAGTGTTGGAAGTACTTTACTATTGCTAGTTTTCATGTATTCCCTTTGTTATTTTGATGATGTTGGAGCTGTGATCTTTCTGGAATATGCAATATAGTTCCTCCCACTATTTGTTTCTTCTGTTTGAATCAACATATTTGCTGCTGGCTGCAAGTTGAGGATTACTGATAGTACCTCGAAGGCATTTAAGTGAGAAGGCAAGTGCAAGTTTCTTCTTGTTCAGGCTAGCAGTGGAAGCTACAGCGTATGATAAATGTACAACAAAGGACCGCTTATAGTTGTTCCATGCTACTTCCAAAGTTTCTGCTGTTCATGTGATGGAAGTTTAGAATTAGTTGAGTTTAGGCTATATTCATTTGATTTAACACATACCAGCAAAAGGATAGGGAAGTCTTTCAGTGTCAAATTCCTCCTGTAACAATTCCCCAGTGTGCCTAGGAAGGCTGTTTGCTGATCTTTTACAGCATGTATTTTTCTAATTCTCAGTGTAAGCTTTCTTTATGGTAGCTGAAGCCTGTTAAGTTCTGATTGTTCTGTCACTGATTAGTGAAAATAATCTGTTCTTGGCTTCTGCAGGAAAATTCTTTCTGTATTCTGACCTGAGTACTCTGGCTAGCTATATTTCAAAGAACAACTTTTCTTGTGTGCTATTTTCTTAACCTTTTATCTGATATCCTCTACATAATGCAGTTTCTTGAGGTCTGATTGATCCCGAGTTGAATGAATTATTGCAATAAACAGTAGCAGTGCAGCCCAGTAATGGGTATCTTGGTTTATTGTATAGTTTTTAGACCTTTTTCTGTGGTAACTGCTTAGGCAGTAGCCTATGTAGATGAAAAGGGTGAATCTTGGAGGGGGTGTGTGTGTGTGAACCTACACATAACAGTGTCTTGTTACTAGGCCTGAGGTCACAATCCCTTTCTGCTTGCAGGTACCTCTAAAGACTTGTCCTTAGCCTATGGGAAACTGTTTGGCAGTAAGGCAAGACTGAATTTGGCTAACTTGTGTTTATGTGGCTGGAATGCAATCAAGTTGTCACTGAGCTCTCAACTCGTTGCATCTCTTTCACTACTGTCTTTCTAGCCTGTGAGCTCTTCATAATGGGTTCGGAGTGCATCTAGCTGTGATGAGAAATTGTTAGCAATATTAAAAATACTGCTAAAGCTTATCTTTAAAATAACAATTGAGCATTCTTTTCCTAACTTTTTTTTCTTGCTTTGTGCAGGACTTTGTTTCTGGGTGAAGAATGCAGACTATAAAGTGTGTAGTTGTTGGAGATGGCGCTGTGGGAAAAACTTGTCTTCTCATCAGCTACACCACCAATGCCTTTCCAGAAGAGTACATCCCTACTGTGTTTGACAACTACAGTGCACAAATGACTGTTGATGGCCGGACAGTTAGCCTGAATCTCTGGGACACTGCGGGCCAGGAGGAATATGATCGCCTGCGCACACTCTCATATCCTCAAACCAATGTATTTGTCATCTGTTTCTCCATCGGTAGTCCCTCTTCCTATGCAAATGTGAGGCACAAATGGCATCCTGAAGTTTCTCACCACTGTCCAAATGTTCCCATTCTTTTAGTGGGCACAAAGAGAGACTTAAGAAGTGACCTGGAAACAGTTAAAAAGTTGAAAGAGCAAAGCTTGGCTCCCACTACGCCGCAGCAGGGGACTTCACTGGCTAAACAAATTGGAGCAGTCAAATATTTGGAGTGCTCAGCGTTGAATCAGGAAGGTGTTCGGGAAGTGTTTGCTGAAGCTGTGCGTGCAGTTCTGTATCCTGTGACAAAGAAGAACACGCGAAAATGTGTCTTATTGTAGTTACTTCAGGTGATGGATGTTTGAAGTTGAATATTGACTGGAATCTTGGAGGGCTTTTCAATGAGTTAGATTGAAGATTTGCATCTTGCACTAACAGCTGTAAGCAGAAATGGTTTATGCAACGAATATTCTTGCAGTCTTATTGCTTCAGGGAAATGGAAACAGAACAGAGATTTTTTCCAACTGAGAGGTCAAATATCTATCTCCTTTATTTTTCAAGTTCCATTCTCCAGCTTCTCTGGGGATCGCCTGGCTTCTGTCCTTATCTAGTGGAGGGAAATAAGGGACTTCTTTGAAGCCAGACTTCATTACTAGATTTGCTGAAAGGCACAAATTCTGATAATTTTGCTTTAAGCTTAACTGCTGCTTTTCCCATCCCTTAATTACTGATTGAATTGTTTTATAAACAGAAATCTGGCTGTCTGGTTGTTTTAATTTGTCAATTTGAAGCTTGAAAACAATTTGTTTACATGCAAAAATACCTGAAATATTACTGAGATTCACCTTACAGTGAACTGTGATCGTTTATATGAAGTGTAAGCATGAGGCATGTTTAACACAACGAGCAAGACCCATTGAATGCCTTCAATGATTTTATTAATAGAAGCAGGAGCTTCTCCTAATGTAAGGAACTTAGAATAATGATGAATTTCTCAGATGAGTGATTTCCATACTATTGAATTGGAGAGGTGAAAAAGTAGTTTAGATGAAAGTTTTCCATAATCCTTCTAAACTGAGTTTTATTTCACTCTCCGAAGAGACTTTGCACCCTGAGAGCAAAGTTAACAGTTACCTTCTTGGACTGACTGAGGTAGTGTTCTCAAAACAAGATTTTCAGTGTGATCCCTTTGATGAATCTCAGGGACTTGATAGCAGCCAATTTGCTCTTGAGTTAATTGCTTCATATCTTAATGTTCTTGGGGCCACCACCTGAGATGTTTATGGCAAATTCTTCTGTTGGTTTTCTGGGAGAACACTGACAGAAAATTTGGAGATTCTATTTACAGGAACCCCAAACCCTCATTTCATTTGTTTCATTTAAATGTGTAACAGCCAGTTGCTAAATAGGTTAACCTGGGCAGTTTTCTTCTCTCTAAGTGATCAGTTACTATAAACTGTTTTAACTGAAGTTCTACTTACATACTTTTAAACTTTCTTTAGCAGCTCTAATGAGTGGCAGCTGGCTTTTATTTTCAGTATGTGTACTGTTCTTTGTGATTCTGGGACCAGCTGAGGAGTGAGCACATGAAACCTTCCTTAGACTTAGCCTTACAGCTTGGTGGTATGAAAGCAGTGTGCTTCAAAGATACTTTGTGTGAAACCAATGATGCTGGATTAGGCTTTGTTGTCTGATGTTGATGGTGCTGTCTTTATAAGGATGCAGCCTCAACTGGCAATTCAGAACTTGCTTTCTTGTGATTCCCACACATGCAAAACTGCACTGGTGTCTACCCTGGACAGAAAAGAATATAGTAGAAAATACATTAACAGAGTTATTAGGGATTTTGTATTAATTTGACCTTGACTTGTCTGATACAGTAGATAGAAACATTCATATTTGTGCCCTAATTTCCCTCTTTGAAGAGGATGTGTCTTTCTTCAGCTGGTGTACCTGGTGCTGACAATAACTGCAATTTTTGTATACCTGAGGTATGCTTGTGCTGGTACCGCTCTAGCAAATTGCAACCTGTAGATGATAAAGCTGCAGTTAGCCCAAATACTGATATATGTGGCTAGTGGACCAACACTGAGTTCCAAACATTGCCTGATTGCAAGCAACACCAAAACACCTGTCTGCATGATTTTGCAGAAGCTTAGAGACTGCATGTTTTTCTTCACCAAGTGCCATTGCCTGGAGTGTCTTTGCATCTTTTGCACTCACAGAAGAAGTGCTGTTCCAGACATGGCTCCTGCTGCGGTGCCCTGCGCTGGGAGTATGGGAGTATTTCAGTGAGGTAACCTCTACTCACCATGTTCTGCCTTTACATTAGTAGTAGGCCTTTAGTATGGGCTTGACTTGCAGGCAGCAATTAACTCTGTGCCTTGTAATTCGAGATTATTTTCTGTAGGTAAAATTCAGTAACCAAGTAAATAGTTTATAATTTTAAAAATGTATTTATTTAAGCCAGTGGACATGTGTGGTGATTTGGTTTTTTTTTTTTTTTTTTAATGTTGGTCAGGCCTAAATCAACTGCTTAGTTACCCTGGTGCGAGCCTGTAACCTTTGCTTAATTCAGAGATGTACTTTTAAAAGTTTGTGATATGTTTGAACTGCTCTACTGCTCTTAAATAGACTTTTAATTTCAACAACAGGCACTTTTTTTTTTTTTTGCTACATATATTTGCAATTTTGTACTGAAGCTACTACTGTTTTAAAAAGTTTTAACTTTTTTACATACTGAAATCCTTTAGTTCTGCATCTTTCGTGGTTATTCCTAACGGGATTACAGTAGTTTTGTGGAGAAGAAACGCTGTGAGCAGGTATTATTGCACACCTCCCACCTGTTTCTGTAGACTCACAGAGCAGACATCCTGGAGTTAACTGGAAGGGAGTATGGTAAGATAAAATTCAGTTACTTAATCAATTTATTTCAATTGATTACATTATTACATTAGGCTAGAATACTTTATCACTATCTAGATTGCTTAATAAATGGATTGTGCAACAGTACTGAGGTGAACAACACAAATGATGAAAATGAGCAGAAAGTCAACTTTGAACATTGTCAAAAATTTCTTACTGACTTTGGAGTACCTCATTAATAGTCATTTTGGTGCCATGTATTTATGTCGCTTTCTGCCAGGAGCAAAAGTCCTGCCAGTGGGTTTCCTCCAGCCTCTGCTTTTCATGAAAACGAGCTTCAGGAGTGCACAGGTCCAACAAGATTTTCCCTTCAGTGGGCATTCTCAGTGTCTCATCCTCCCTCCTTCCTCCCCCCACCCCTGTAATCCTTGGTGCATTTTATTGTAAGTAAATCCAGTCCACAATCCATTCCCTTCCTCCCACAGAGTTTGGGTTTTTATTTTCCTGTGGACAGGTAACAAATGCAGACTTCACACTGTCCTGTGGCTGGGTTTTGTCTGGTTTTGGGAGACTGGAGAAGGGAGGTTAAGCTGTGTTGATTTCCTGAAGCGTTCCACATCCCTCGGTTTGTTACCAAATGGAAACACAGCTCCTGTGTCTTAATTCACAGGAGAGGCCTCTATGAAGAGACTGATTTTAACCTTTCAGTTTGTGAATTATTTCAATGATTTCTGAAATACTTAATGTATTTTATTTTTTTTTTTAATATTACTGAAGCCATCTGCAGGGGGCTGAGCAGTTCAGGAATCTGTGTCCAGAAGGTGTTGGGCGGTGTGAGTGCCACCTGCGGTTGCAGCTGTAGCTCTGTCTGTGAAACGTTGCAGGCGAGGAGCCTGGCAGTGGCTCCCTCTGCGGAGGTACCAGCTCCTGGCTCTGCAATGTGCTACTGATACATACACTGGCAACTTGATTTTTATACTGTAAAAAAAAAATTGTCTTACGGCTAACATTTTTAAAGGATTCGGTTTTTGGTTTTTTAGG
>VZRU01006017.1:12501-27813 GCA_013398155.1 Pedionomus torquatus
GTGCTGGGACTGGGCAGCTTGATCACCGAGATCACCGCCAGCGAGGAGGAGAGCCTTGAGGCCGATGGGGTCCACCTGGACGAGGAAGGTTAGGCTCTGGGGTTCTTCTAGCTCAGGCTGGAGGGATACAGGATCAGAGCTTATCCTGGAGAGAAAGGAACACAGCCAGGTGATTGGGGGCTGCAAAGAATATCGTGACGTTACCTGGTCAGAGATCATCTGGTAAAGGCCTTGCCTTTTCACGCAATCGTTAAGTTTGGAAAGGACCTCTGAGATCACCAAGTCCAACCACACAACTGTTCTTCTTGGCAGAGTGTACCCCACATTATCTGCTGATCGCTCTTACACTTGTTCTCTTGGTTCTTTTCCATTTTTTTTGATAGTGTGTTGGTTGTTTTTTTTTTTAACTTGTCTCTCCTCCTGCATAAATGTTTATTTTGTCTTTCTCCTGTGTTAAATAAGCACGTTCAGTGCACAGCATTACTATGTCTCTCTCTCTTTTTTCTTTTTCCTTTATTTTTAAATTTTTTTTAATTTCTTCACTTGTTGAACAGTTTCACTGAGTAAGTGAAAGGTATTTCTTGTGCTAAAGTTGATTACTTACCAGTTTTTAGGGGAAGCCTGAAGCCAAGCTCCTGAAGCTTTTGGTTGGAATGAAGGGAAGAATAGTCAATGGGAGATGTTAATCAGGTGGTTTTGTTTCTCTAAGAAAAGGAAGTTTAGGAGAGGTTTCATGTGTATATAGTGAAGTCTGATATTAGTAATATATATTAGCATAAAGTTTTGCGTGACTAGATTTTTTTTCTTTCTAGGCTGGGTTAAGAGCACGGAAGATGCTGTTGATTATTCAGATATTAATGAAGTGGCAGAAGATGAGAGCCGTAGGTATAAGCAGGCAATGGGTAGCCTGCAGCCGGTTCGAAGACCAGGTAAATGGGGTTAGTGTTACAGCTGTAACAGGTATTTTGGGGCAATGGGCTTTGATAGTCTCTTACACAGGTGGTGGTGTTTGTGCCTTTTCACTCCTTGCGTTGAGAACCCAATATGAGCTTTTTTGAAACTCTGTTCACTGGATAAAGCCACTGCTTGGTATCTTCCTTTTTTAAGGAATTAATTCCTCATTTGAGTTAAACTATACTCAGAAGAGAAACCCGGGTCTATCTTTTGCTCAGGGATCCCCTGTAGAGAATACCCAATACCTGCTCATATTTCTTTAAACTGTTCTTAGGAGGGCTATGCAGGAAGACAGGTGCTGCTTGGATGTGGTCAAAAATAGAGATAAGGTCCTGATCCCTTAGGGAGTCACTTCAACCTTAATGTTTCTATCCTTGCGTTCTTTCTCTGAAATGACTTTCTGCAGAAGGCACTCTGGTATTTTTGTCCGTCCCAGGGATCTCTGTCTGGCCTACAACAGGTTTTCAAAACCATGCAGCTTTTCCCTTTCGTTAGCTGCTACTGCAAATGCTAAATCTTTGCATATTACTTAAAGCTGCCTTACACTTAACTTTTCTGTTGACCTGTTTTGGTTAGTGGGCTTTTTACCCGCATTTTTCTTACTTCTTTAGCAGCTTTGTTTGCTCTGCACAGTGTGAATAAGGGGAGGTGATAGCAGAAGATACATATGTACACTTTTTTTTTTTTTAAGTGCTCCAGTTATTTTTCTGCCAGTTTGCCTTTTACTCTCCTTCCCACCCTTCCTTAAATTTCAGTCTTGCAAATGAGTTTGTGCAGGAAGCTGAACTTGTAAGACTTTTGGATCTAAATACAAAATGGAGAACAGTCTCCTTACTAATGAGAAGACCTGGTCTTCTCATCAGGCTGGGACAGGTATGAGGGTATAAATGGGAAGAGCGCCTGGCTTCCTTTTCCGGCCTGCTTAATACACAGCCTTGTCTCCTGACTTGTTAGATGAAGATGAGGATGATTACGATGCTGACTGTGAGGATATTGATTCCAAGTTGATGCCGCCACCACCACCACCTCCAGTACCTGGAAAGAAAGAAGATGAGAAGGATGCAGCTGGCACTGGTGAGTGAGGGCTTTCTTCTCTCTCCCCATGTGAATGTCTGAAGGAAGCAAACGCTGCTGTGTAGCAGTTTGTTCTGCGGCAGGCACCACACGTCATCAAAATTCTGTCTGCGGGCTGCATCTAAAGGTGGGTCTTTGTCCTCATATACAATGTTATAGGATTGTCTGAAATGTAGGGTGCATTATTGTATTTCCAGTGCTTGTTAAAATACTGATATTGACAGTGAAATTGCTTTTTTATCTCATCCTCTCAGTTGTGGCTGGGAAATTCACCTGGAACGCTTAGGATAAAATGAAAGGTTAAACCAGAATGGTACTCATAATGGTACTCACCTGCAGAGGCTTAATTTTTTCATAACTTGGTATAAATATCAGATACGGCATTATGGGGTTGTACTAGGGGACAGGGAAGAAACCTGTTTGTTTATAAGGTGCTTGTTCTATTGTAGTATCTGAAGATGGAGACGGTATCATTTTGCCCTCCATCATTGCTCCTTCCTCTGCTGCCTCCGACAAGGTGGATTTCAGCAGCAGCTCTGATTCTGAGTCAGAGATGGGACCTCAAGAAGCCAGGCAGGCAGAATCCAAGGAAGGCAAACTCACACTTCCTCTTGCAGGAATCATGCAGCGAGATGCTACCAAACAGTTGCCAAGTGTTACAGAGCTCTTCCCGGAATTTCGACCAGGCAAGGTATAGTAAGAGATATGTGGAAGGGACAGAAACTGTATTGTGTAAGCTCTCTGAATAGGAATCATATAGTATTATGGGTATGTAGTAAGCGATTGCATAGATGTTCCTGCTAACCTCAGGACTTCAGTTTCTCTGTGCTGTTGTTTCCAGAGTACTTAACGTGTAATGCTTTTCTTGGTGTTTGCAGGAGCCTCTTAAAAAGAGTCATATAAATCAGGGTGGGAGGTAATGTTTTGCTGTTCTGTGAGCCCTGTGGATTTGTGAAAGTCATTATTCTTAGGTAGCAGAGAATACTATTGCCAAATAATTAAATAACACAACTCTAATCTGTCTGCTTTCTGGATTTTCTGGCAAATACTGGCTCCTTTTTTCATCCTCTCCTGAACTTGGTGTGCTTTTCCTGAAAAAAAATTATGATCTGTATCCTTTATTTAATCCTCCCTCAAAACTGCTCTGAGCATGGTTCACAAATAGCTCAATAACAAGTTGGTTGAAAGAAGGATTGTGTTTTGCACAAAGTGGATTCATTACAATTCTTTCCTAAATGCTCACAGATATCGAATGTAGTTGATAATTCAATAATTATTTTGGAAGTTTTAAAGCTGTCGAGAGGAAATGTTGGGAGGTGAAGGAGAATAAAAATGAGCTTACGGTTGCCAAGCAGATAGTTATGAGTGAGAATAACTTGGGTTTAGGCAAGCTTCCATCACAGGCTTTGTGTAAGGAGCTGAGCAATTTGCATAATTAAATATCATGCTTAATGAGGTAGCTAACTTCTGTCTATTAGAGATCTAGGTGAAGCTTTAACATAGAAATTAGCCTTCTGGATGCTCTTTTGGCTTCTGCGAATTTGATGTTTCTTGTGTTTCTTGTATTTCATATCAGTTGGTGTGCTCATTTGGCCCTCAATGTATAGTGTCAGGGACTGGATCTGTGTTGAATGTGCCCAGTGGGTTGAACGTTGCAGAAATCAGTGCAAATTGTTAATGCTGAATGTTGTTCATAATTAATTCATGAAATCTAGTGTTGGCAAAGCCTGAACTCCTGTAGGTTTGGTTGGTTGATGGCTGAGAATGTGCCTGTTAATGTAGCACTGTTTTTCTTCATGAAGCCACTTAAAATAGCATGAGGAGAAGCAAACTGTGTTTCGTTAAACTGTTCGTAACTTGACTATGTCTGAGACCTTTGCCTTTGACAAAAGGCCATTGAAACTAGCCAAAAGGTTTAGAAGTAATCTGGGGGAGTTTTGGGAAAGGGATGACATGAATATGGGAAGAAATGAGCAGAGTAGTCATATAAACATTATTTCCTTTGGGGATTAGTGTAACAGGCTAACTGGGAAAATTAATAGCATGTCTCTTTACAACTCTTTGGTTCCAATTCTTGTTTCCCTTTGTACTTTCCCTTTTTACAAGAGGGCTCTAAAGAAAACAATTATCAGTGTTTAAAACTCAGCAAACATAATTGTAGAAGAAATAGGTGAGAAAGTTTGTCATTAATGCAGGTTTTGGAGGTATGCAGTATGCATGGAAATAAAAATGAATGTCTTAATTCCGGACTTTGGTATTTTTATCTGGTTTCTTAAGAAATATCTGCTTTATGTAACTGTCTTCTAACTTTGCTGCTTTTGCTAATAATTTTATCAACTCTTCTTCAGTCTCCATGTGTCTTTCTGAATGCTATGGGTTGTTCAAAATAAAAAGTTATTTCCAGGTGGTGTCTTAAAAGATGCCTAATATGTAAAGATAATTGTTCTTCCCTCTGTTGAGCCTCCTTGTGTCTCAATTTAAGAAAGAATCCTTTTGAAAAGTAAGGACCCAGCAAACAGATGTATAACCAAGAGATTGTTGATCGCACAAGGGGTTGGGGTTGTAATACAGGCCAAGTTTTTGAATTTCAGAGTGCCCTCTTTCAGTACTGTTTTTCAGGTGAGGGAAAGACAGACAAGCATTCCACAGTATTTTTTTTTTCTCTGACCCTCTTGTTTTTCTCTGTTCTAGGTGCTGCGTTTCCTGCGTCTCTTTGGCCCTGGGAAGAATGTTCCATCGGTTTGGCGTAGTGCCCGAAGAAAACGCAAGAAGAAACATCGGGAGTTGGCACAAGAAGTGCAGATACAGGAGGGTGAAGTTGTAGTTGAGAGTGGAATGGAAGGCAAATCTCCTTGGGAATATGAGTTTGCTGCTCCTCCCCCTCCTGAGCAGTGCCTTTCAGATGATGAGGTGGGATATCTGAGACTTAGAGAGGGTCGCCAGCTAACACTGGGGGTAGTAGTAGGTAGTAGCTTTTCCTCCAAAATAAAACCAGAGGACAGAGTTGGCTTGTATTCCAGCTGTGCAGAAGTTTTTCTCCAGATACTAGTCAGTGACTTCAGGTGATTGCTTCTTACTGAGAAGGCTGCATCTGTGGTACAGAATCAATAGGAGATCTTATCTTCTTTCTGTCAAGAAGAGATCTGTGTTCTTGGAAGGCTAATTGCAGAACGTTCTTAAGGCAGCTAGTAAGTACAGAAAAGCACTTTTTAGAAAATACTTTTCTCCTCCGAGAATAAACTGGGAAACTTGGAAGGAAGAAAACTCTTACTGACACTTAGGTAGACCATCGGTGTAACCATTCCCTCCTTTGCTGTGCTTCAGATTACCATGATGGCACCCGTGGAATCAAAATTTTCCCAGTCAGCTGGTGATACAGACAAAGTGACAGATACAAAGCCTAAAGTGGCAGAATGGCGCTATGGCCCAGCGCAGCTCTGGTATGATATGCTGGGGATCCCTGAAGATGGTAGTGGATTTGATTATGGTTTCAAGCTGAAAGAGAAGAAAGAGGAGCAGGATGTTAAAGAACACGCAGATGAGGGGGTGAGAGGGGAACTGTGGGGAATGATGTGTGTGGCACTGGGGATTGCGGCACAATTAGAACTTGGTGATGGACTGGTGGGTGGTTGTGCAGTATGCAAAATGAGACTTTCAATTTTCCTCCTTTAGTTTGAAAGTATAAAGTTGCTTGAAGTCCTGCATTGACTGTTCTTTCCTTCCAGGATGAGAAGGATGATCTGCTAGCTGATGAGCACTTCCTGATGGTCACACAGCTCCAGTGGGAGGATGATGTTATCTGGAATGGAGAAGATGTCAAGCACAAAGGGACTAAGACACAGCGGGCAAGTTTGGCAGGCTGGCTGCCATCCAGCATGACTAGAAATGCTACTGCATACAATGCCCAGCAAGGTAATCAAAGTGTGATAGGAATTGTAGTTGCTGTAGTTGAGCTGACTCACTGCATGCTTTCTTCTCAAATATAGAACACAATTCTTCCTCTCAGGGAATCTTTTTTGGCAAAATCACAGCTTCACTCAGACTTCTGAGACTTACTTTCTTTACCAAAAAAGAGTATATCCCTTCTGTTAACAGAAATATCAACTCTGGCTTTCTTCTCTGCATGTGGAATACTAGATTCATAGATCCATCTACAAAGATGGAGAGGGCTCGAGGACCTCCCTTATGAAGACAGACTGAGAGAGTTTGAGTTGTTCCGCTTGTTGTTGAGTTGTAGCAGTCTTCCAGTCCCCAAAGCAGATCCAGGAAAGCTGGCAGGGCACTCCTGATCAGGGAGAGAAGCCATAGGATGAGGGCTAATGGTTATAAACAGAAATAGATACCTGAAGAAATTCTTTGCTTGCGAGGGTGGTGAGACCCTGGCCCAGGTTGCCCAGAGAAGCTGTGGCTGCCCCATTCCTGGAGGTTTTCAAGGCCGGGTTGAATGGGGCTTTGAGAAACCTGGTGTAGTGGGAGGTGTCTCTGCCCAGGGCAGGGCGTGGCAACTAGATCTTTAAGGTCCCTACCAGCTCAAACCATTCTCTGATTAGTATCAAGCAATGCTAGGTGTAGCATGTCTGTGGTTTATAGGTCAATGGAATTTTCTTTACATGTTTTTCTTGATTGGAAGTATTATGTAAAAGTCTTCTGAAGTTTCTCCTGAGCTAGTAATGGTCTTCTGCTTTTTCTAGATAAGTAGCAATTTTAAAAAACTCAGACTTTTCTCTTAAACACATATGCATTTTAATTTCAGATTGCTTGTATGGAATGAATGTTTATCATCTGTTTGTTATATGTTTTCCTGCTTCTGCAAGGAAATACTATGAGAAAATGTCAGATCTTTATTGGGGGCTAGTGTCAGTCCTTTACTGCTCAGCTATGACTACAACAAACTCTGAGGTGGATGAATTGGAGATAGCTTTTTTTATAACAGTTTTCCTTTCAGCCCAGTTGTGCCTAAGCTGTCCAGGTCTGGGCTCACTGTGTTTGAATCCCGTCAAAAGCTACAGTAACATGTTAAACATGGTTGGTCTGTTCACATGTGCTAGGTCTTACGCCTTCCAGAAGCATTAAGTAATGTAAGTGACACTTAAGTGTAGGTGAGTTGGGCTACCCTGGGAGAAGTTGCCTCTACAGAACTATTCCTTGAGATTTGCTTTGCCATCCTTTTTGCTCTGGCTGTTGGACGTAAGTCAGGAAGCTGCTGTAGCAGACCAGCTGTTTTGACAATGGCAACTGTCTGATCAATTCTATAGAAATGTGCCTTATGTATTGTCATGCAGCTTATGCATAGCAAGCCAAACATAACTTTGAAGATGCTGCAGGTTCCAGCATTAAGCTGTGGGTGAACATAAGTCTTACCCGTATTAGTTACACCTGACACTGTGATATGAGCAGTAGGCCCATATCCCATATCCATATCCTGGTTTAGGCTGGAAATCACTCTCCATGCAACTTCAAGTTCTGATTTAAGGCAATGCAATGCTCCCTGTCCCTCCCAATCAAGCTAATGTTACTTCTGTTTTCCTTTTCTCTAGGTTTGAACCGCAGTGGCTCTTTGCTCAATCCGCCGCTTCCACTAGCACAGAAACCTAATGTAGCAGGAGTTCTAGGTATAGCAAAGGGCAAAGAAAAGCAGGCCCCTGAACAGCAAGGTAATGAGAATGTCAGCCTTTGGTCTGTCAGTAGGTACATGACGCATCTTTCTGTATTGAATTGTGTTCTGTGTAATAGTAGGATCCTCTTTTGGCAGAAAGGTGTAGATAAAAGGGATGCTTGTTTGCTCTAAAACCTGTTAAAGGTCCTGTTTCATTCTAGGAGATCTCTGCGTTTTGATGAGACAAAATCTGAGTGTTGGTAAAGCTGAGACTTGGGGTTTTGCTTCCTCTTTGCTTCCAGGATGAGTTGTCTTTTGCCTTTTAGAGGTCCTGCCTTGGGAAGCCCTGAAAGATGGGCAAGGTGGAGGGAATAAGATGTGGGAATGAGCTCTGAAATAGTTTTCTGCCAAGGTAGCGCATAAAACTTAAGGATTCTGCCTTATGATTGTTGCAGTTTCCCTGGATGAAGACAAACCCTGGTATTCTATTTTCCCAATTGATAATGAAGAGTTAGTCTATGGCCGTTGGGAAGACAATATCATCTGGGATGATCAGGCGATGGAAACCTACTTGGATCCCCCTGTCTTAACACTTGATCCAAATGATGAAAACATAATTCTAGGTATGTTTATGGAATCCAGAAATTGACTCAAATGGGGAAAAGGCAAGTGGAAATGGAAGTGAGGATTTATAGTCACATTGTAAAAGCCATAAATGGACTGGGCAATGGTTAAGGTCTTCCTTTGTTCTGGGTTTTGAAGACAGGCCTTTGATTTCTAGCAAAATAAGGAGAAGGCAGCAACACTAACATGCTTTCAGCTCCCAAGGTAAAAGCAGTAACATGAGAGTAAAAATTAATGCCCTGAAACTTAAATTTAACACAATTAATTTGCCTGTTGGTGTGTTTTAGAAGCAACTGTCTTAATTTTACTTGTGTGCATGTTGGTTTGAAGAGGGAAGGTGGAGATGTAAACCACAAGCTGTCCCATACCATTCTCAGCATGGCTTGCACTCAAAACTTGAAGCAGCAGGTTTCAGGCTACAGTAATGCCATATGCGAGTAATGACTTTGCCTAAGACCCGTCATCATTTTTGCTGCTCTTGCAAATTTACTCAGTATTCCTGGAATTTGATTTGAATATGCTCCCTGCTTATATTGCTATGAGCTGGAGAGATTTTTGTCCTCTTTGGACCACTAAAACACACCACTTTCTCTTAAATCTGAGTGTTGGTAATATTCAAGTGGCCATATATGATTAAGGATAGGCATAGCTTGCTACACTTTTACATGGCCTGGATTTAATTTCCTTCCTCAGGAAAGTGGGTCAGGTCTAAGAATTTATGTGTTAATTGGAATGTTTTGGTATTGGCCAGTAGTCTTGAAAATCACTCTGAATTTGAGCTTGGTTAAAGGAAAGACAAACAGACTTGCAGTATTTTGTTTCCAAGTCTGAAATACACCACAAAATTGCAGATGTTTGTATATGTAGTAACAGAGGTCATTGCTACTAAGCAATTCTTACTTTATGTAAAGTGATGTGAGATTTGTGCATGAAGCTGATGGAGTATGTACCAAGCCTATGTCACTAGGCTGTGCTTCTCATGTGAAAATCTTATTTAGAGAATCCGTGCTTCACAGGCTACTAACTTCTAAAATTCATCCTGCTTTCCTGGAATTTTTTGGGAATCCCTTTTGGGTGCAGCTCCATATTGTCTGGATTCAGACTCCCTTTTGTGTTGTGTAGAGAAGAAAAGATTATTAATACATGTAGTTGGGAAACAGCATTGGGACTCCTGTTGTCTTAACTCTCAGCTCTTTAGCATATCTTTGTCAGGACAGTTGCTATTTCTTGTACTTTGATCAATTAACTTTTTAGTAAATTTTGAGTTGAGCAGTGGACCCCAAACAATTCCCACAAATGCCCTCTTCCTACTCAAATCTACTTATTGCTGAAGAGGATAAAATATTTAAGCATGAAGCTTTTCTGGTTTTGTTGAGTTTGTTTCATATAAACCTGTATGGAAGAAAAGGGGGAGGAGTGTAGAAGGAGGACAGTCATCTCAGAAATGGAATAAAAAGACTAAAATGTCCGGACTAAGCTGCACCTCAGTAGGAGGTTGTGGTGCTGAAAAGACAACCCTAGGGCAAATGCCCTACAGTGTGATTGCTTGTGTTTTCAGAAATTCCTGACGAAAAGGAAGAAATGACCTTGAACTCTCCATCCAAAGAGAACAAGAAAGAATCTTCTCTAAAGAAGAGTCGAATCCTTTTGGGAAAAACAGGTGTCATCAAGGAAGAGCCACAGCAGGTCAGCATAAACTTTAGCACCTTGAACACTGGGAATGACTGATTTTATTTTTAATTTTTATTTTAATTTTTTTTGACGCCTCTTTCTGTGTTTAAAATTGAATTAGAACATGTCTCAGCCAGAAGTGAAGGATCCCTGGAACCTCTCCAATGATGAGTTTTACTACCCCAAACAGCAGGGACTTCGAGGAACCTTTGGAGGGAACATCATTCAGGTAGGCACAGTAGTGTCAGCTATAGAGTGAGAGATAGTGTGTCTTGGTAGGAGATTTCTAGCAAAAAGTATAATTTAGGAATTGTAGGAAAAAAAAGAGTTTAGGTTACAGCAGGTGAGTTAAGTGTTCATGTGGGAGATTTTTAATGTTGTTTGATTAAAATTATTATAAAGGAGTTTGAACTAACTTTTTCGTGATTGCCCCATTGAATTAAGGTTTAGCTGGTAGATCTTGCTGTGCTTTCATTGGGTTTCTCTTTCTGAAGAAGTAATGAGAGGGGGGAAAGTGATACAGCTAGTCAAAAGGTGAGGCTGTGCTTCTACTAGTGTGTGTTTTAATCTGGATAATGTAAAGAAAATTTAGATAATGATGAATTTGAACTACTGGTCACTAGCCCTAGGTGAAGAGGTGATTTTTACTTTTTTTCTTTCTTTGTTGTGGTATTCAGTGTCCTCTTCTAAAACTTCATCTGATTCCAGCCTTTCCACTAGTGGGAAAAATGGATGTAATTCCAAATGCACTTCTCTCCCACTGATAGGGATAATGGCTTTGCATGCTCCAAGTTAATAAAAGAAATCCTCTTGTTGGGTACCATTTGATATAGTACAATTAAAGGCATCTCTGTACAAAATGGAGGGATCTATATATGGATCTAAGCACTTTCCAAAGATGTGGTAACAAGTGAATTTCAGTTCGCTAGTATTACTGCTAGCAGACCTAAAATATTACTAGGTTCTGTTATTATATAGGGTTAGCATGGTAGGAGAATGATCTTGATTTTGAGATGATACATGTTGTTCTTGACACATTTTGTTTCTGTGCTAGCACTCTATCCCAGCAGTGGAACTTCGCCAGCCGTTCTTTCCCACCCATATGGGTCCTATGAAGCTCCGACAATTTCATCGGCCTCCCCTGAAGAAGTACTCTTTTGGTGCCTTGTCCCAGCCAGGGCCCCATGCTGTGCAACCTCTGCTGAAGCACATAAAAAAGAAAGCCAAGGTACAATAATTTTGCTCTGTTTCTGATGTCTGCTGTGCTTCTGTTTGCACAGTGGATCTGTTTGACGTGCTGTTTTCCTAATGTTGTCTTTTCCCTGGTGCAGATGAGAGAGCAGGAGCGTCAGGCTTCTGGAGGGGGTGAAATGTTCTTCATGCGCACACCGCAAGACCTAACTGGCAAGGATGGAGATCTCATCCTTGCTGAATACAGTGAGGAAAATGCCCCTTTAATGATGCAGGTTGGCATGGCAACAAAGATTAAAAATTACTACAAAAGAGTGAGTATGCAGGTTTTGCTGTTGGACAGTGATTTTATTCTGCCTCTTGCTGAGTATTAACTGCACTTTCTTTGCACGTTGCAGAAACCTGGCAAAGATCCTGGAGCTCCAGACTGTAAATATGGAGAGACTGTTTATTGTCACACTTCTCCGTTCCTGGGTTCTCTGCATCCAGGCCAGTTACTGCAGGTGAGAACATCAAGCATAAGAAGACAGAGAAGTTGAATGTGGAGTAATAGGCAGAATGTCTCATGCTGTGTTTATTGAATTGCAAATAATGCTCACGTCCCCCCCCACAAAAAAAAACCAGATTCAGTTTCACTTAAGTGTCTTTTTTTTACTGATTCCGTTCCTGACTTTTTTTTTTAAATGTTGTATGTTTTTTAAAATTGTTGTAGGAATTATAGGAACTGCAGGAAATGAATCTTGGCTGCTTTGCTTTGTAATTGCATTAGAAATACTGGAAGAGAGGACTGAGTGGAAGGCCAAAGCTGCTTGAATGTTGAGTAATTCAGTAAATAGGTGTTGGAGGATATAGACAACATGGATTTATCATGGTCCAGGATGTGTGAGCATTGTTGTGTGTACTTTGAGAGCTGCACTGCTAGTTGTCTTCTGGGTGCCAGTTACTAGTCAGGTGTGTAGACTTCTGCTTTGATGTGCCTTTCTGTTGTTGAAATACATACACCTGAGATGGGGAGAGGAATTAAAAATGTTGCAAGGACCACCTGGTTGCAGAATAGATCATAAATGTAAAAATGAATTGGTATCAGATAATGTGAATTGCTTTTGCTGCAGCAATAATTCTGTCCGTGCTGTAGCACAGGAAAAAAGTAAAGTGAAGGTTGGTATTGGAGATTCATAACACAACCAACAATGCTAATTGTTGGTTAAGAGGACTTCAGTTTCCCAGAAGTCCTGGTTTATCCACGATGAAGTAAGGTCAGGGTCATCTTAGGGAAAGCTTTACACTGTGGATCAGGAAAGCGTGGGAGAGTAGCAGTTGGTGAGGCTTATGTGGAAGCTCTACCGGTGGAGAAAATGCTCTCTAGAAGAAGATGGTCTTTCCAGTTCCAGTCAGTCTAGTGTGCCTACTTGGTGCCAGTTTAAACTTTCTTACCTTTAAACACTGAACTCTGCTGCTCTCTACTTTTCTGCTTAGGTTCTTACAACTTTCTTTCATGAGCAGTGTCTTCAGTCCTTGCTTTCTCTCATTCCCAGACTGTGTGTGTGTTCTGGGCTGGTTGCTGTGGTTATAGGGTTCTTCTGTCCCTATAATATGTGTTCTCTCTATTCCTTTATAATAGGAATAGAGAGTTTATTTAAAGGAATTTAAAGTATGTCCTTAAAAGTCAGTCTAAAGAGGCCTTCAAACTTTCTGCATTTGTTCTAGGCTTTCTTGTACTTTTGACTGCACATCTACATATACTGTGATACAAATGACAGTGTACCACAGGAATTACTGGGGGTGGGTTCTGGGTTTTTTTTAATATCTTTTTTGTAGATTGAGTTACTGAAAATTTTATCAAAACCTGACATTAACTTTGATTTGTTTCTCTTATTAGGCATTTGAAAACAACCTTTTCCGGGCCCCTATCTATTTACATAAGATGCCTGAAACTGATTTCCTGATTATCCGAACACGACAAGGCTATTACGTTCGAGAATTAGTGGATATTTTTGTAGTTGGTCAGGAATGCCCACTTTATGAAGTACCTGGTCCCAACTCTAAACGAGCTAACACCCATATCAGAGATTTTCTGCAGGTATGTGATAAGAGACCGTTTGGGGATCTGAGGAGTCTTTCAAGAAAGCCCTGGGCATAGGCTCAGGCCTCATGTGGACAGACTTGAATTCAGAAGCTCATTACCCTGATACGGCTCCTTTTGTATTTTTCCTGTTTGTTTTTTTTTTTTTCTTTTGGTTTGTTAGGTTTTATTTTTTGAGAGATGAGAGCACTATGAGAGTTGGATGTTAAACATACAGACAATTTTGCTTGTCATTTAGCCAACAATTTATAGCATGCTGCTTTTGTATATTTGCATCATATCTGGTGAGAGAGGCTTTCCATTAGCCAAAATAAAAGGTTACAACATTATATAAGTGTAAGAAACTGAAGAAGATAGAATTAACTTTGAAGTGGTGTATAAAATGAGCTACATGGGTTTTACTAAGAGGCAATTAAGGGATCTTAAAGGATCTTACATCCTATTATATAGCACAGAATTAGAGTTGCTTCATAGGTCTGTGTTGATTTACTAGATCTTAAGGCAATTAAGCCTTGAAACTGTCAGGGACTGTTCAAATAAATATACCCAAATTTGGATTTTGGAGAAAACTTCTAGTAATTTACTGTCAGTTTAATTTAAAATTATAACTCATGGCAAATATTTTTCATGTCTCCTTCTCAAAAAATAGCTAGACCTGAAGCAAATATGTGGCTTCAAAAGCTTATCCTAAGTAAATTTATAAGAAATTATAGATTTTAAGTATGAAGTGTGAAGAAGTCTCTAGAATAGCAACTTTTTACTGTATTTGCAGGTTGGTTCTATTCTTTCATCAGACATCACAAATGACTCTTGTTTTGTAGGTTTTTATTTATCGCCTGTTCTGGAAAAGCAGAGACCGTCCTCGGAGAATTCGCATGGAGGATATCAAGAAGGCCTTTCCCTCACACTCAGAGAGTAGCATTCGAAAGAGGCTAAAGCTTTGTGCTGATTTCAAACGCACAGGTATTTAAAGATTTTATGTGGACATTAGCCACTCTTCACTGCTCTTGGAGTTTCAAACAGAACAGGAGGAGACAACATCTCCTGATAAACCATTTTTGAAAACATCTATTTGAAGACCTGAAATGTAATCTGATAGGACTTTTTGTTCCAATTTTTATAAGTGCATGCTTTCTTTTGGCACAAGTGATGGTGAGAAATTTAACTAGAGTTTGGACATACTTTTTTTTTTAATTGTTTGGGCAATGATACCCTCGTGAAGTAATGATGTACAACACCAACACACATACATTCCCTTCCTTCTGTGTATGGCTGTGTTGTGTTTTGCAAGTAAATATGTGCTAATAGAAGCTTGTTCCACCTTCATGGATCTAATAGTGCTCTGAGAGCCTGAGTTCGGATTTTTACATGTGTAGAATGATAAACAGGTGGTAATACAAAGCTTTTTAGGCTATCCGTGGGGAAAAGTAGTTTGAGGTATGGAAGTGAAAGGTGCATTAAGTGGTTTTGGAATGTAGTTTATGCATTGAATGAGCATGAATGACGAGTTTGCTGATACAACAGGCACTAAATTAGGGGGTGTTGATTTAGACAACTGCAGAACGAAAAAACCTGGTAGTGGTCTAAGCATCATGGATTTGCCATACATCCTCTGTTTGCTAGCATTGCAGGCAGGTACTAAATCTTGAAATACAGTTAGGATTATGATGACATCCAACATTTGTGGGAAACTACTCAGTGTTTGATCTGTGCATTTTTCAGGGATGGACTCAAATTGGTGGGTCTTAAAGCCAGATTTCAGATTGCCGACAGAGGAAGAGATCAGAGCAATGGTATCACCAGAACAGTGCTGTGCTTATTATAGCATGATTGCGGCTGAGCAGCGACTGAAGGTAAACACTCCTTGTAGGCTCTACTTCACAAGTAGTTCTGTGAAGGGTGAAGCTAAGTAATACCTCCTGCCTAAAACTAATTTTGCTGGAAAGTAGGCAAATTAGGCCCCTGACTACTGGGCAACTTGGTAACTTCTGCTGCATAAAAAAGCTCTTAAAGAGAGAAACATATTCATACTGCCTATTATCACAGAATCACCTAGGTTGGAAGGGACCTCTTAAGATCATCTAGTCCAACCAATGAAAAAAAAAAAAAAAAAAAAAAA
>VZRU01006019.1:0-34526 GCA_013398155.1 Pedionomus torquatus
AGGGGGGTTGGACTAGATGACCTCCAGAGGTACCTTCCAACCTAGTGTCATTCTGTGATTCCTGCTAGACCGCCTTTGGTTTGTTTTTTTCATTCTCCTCAAGTATTCAAAATGCTGTTCTCATCCTTCTCAGTACAGCTCATTTACAGTCTATTTTGTGGTTTTTTTTTAGGATGAGAGGGGAAAGGAGGGTTTTGTTCAGAGAACCTGACTCCCATTAGTTTTATTTCAAAACACTCCAAAGATATCCTATGAAGGAATCCTTCCCACAAAGCAGTCTGCCTTTACTACTCTTGGGCAAGGAATCTCATGTCTGTAACAGATTACTCTCTTGTCTTTAGATCTTTTTCTTTGCTTCCATTCTAAATTTGCTCTCATGATTTTGTTGGTAGCTACCCCTGGCCGTCTAGTTGACCATCTGGAGAACACAAAGGGCTTCAACTTACGAGCTCTGAAGTTCCTAGTGATGGATGAGGCTGACCGGATCCTTAACATGGATTTTGAGACAGAGGTGGGAATCTGCTAAAAGAAGTGTTTGGAGCACCCAGATGAGTCCCTTTAAAATTGCTTCATACAGTCACATAGTAAACACTGAGCTGTTCTGTACAAATTAATAGCAAATTGTAACTAAGGTAATTATACAAAAGTGTATGGTGGCTGTAGAATTTAGCAGAGTTCTACAGAGCACTAGTAAGGCTCTAATCTACTGGTTTCTCTGGAGCACCTGATGTTGCCATGTTTACTGTAGAAGACAATCACATGCATATTCTTGCAGGAACATTTCCTGATATTTGCACTACTGTTGGACTTCTAGAACTCCTGATGCCTAATTGCCAACGAGCTATCAGCCTACACTTTCCCTTTAAAAGAGGTGGATTTTGTTCCTGCCGTGAAAGTTGCACACATGCATTAATCTTCATTTGGATGACTGTTGTATTTGGAGGAGGCTTATGTTTTGATTCCTGTTGTGTTCAGCCTTTGTACTTTCTGGTTTTGCAGGTAGATAAGATATTAAAAGTGATTCCTCGAGACAGGAAGACATTCCTGTTTTCTGCTACCATGACCAAGAAGGTAAGAACAGAGTACAGTTCTCCTTCCATCAGGCTGTACTGTAGACTGTATGATACAGGTTTCTGATAAGATCTCTGTCCATCTACTCGTAACTTTCACTGATATTCCCAGGTTCAAAAACTCCAGCGTGCTGCTCTGAAGAATCCTGTTAAATGTGCTGTTTCTTCCAAATATCAGACAGTTGAAAAACTGCAGCAATACTACATTTTCATCCCCTCCAAATTCAAGGTAATGCCAATTCTGTTTCTTCCCTCATCTGGTTGTGTCTTGTCTTGCTGCTCAATATCTTGTCATCTTCTCTGGCTTATACTGATTCTTTAATGTAGCATATGTGATTATATTTTTTTTCATCTCTGTTTCTTTACAGGACAGCTACCTGGTTTATATCTTGAACGAACTAGCTGGGAACTCTTTCATGATATTCTGTAGTACATGTAACAATACTCAGAGAACTGCTCTACTGCTCCGTAACCTGGGCTTCACTGCCATTCCTCTCCACGGGCAGATGAGTCAGGTAAGGGCATACCCCACAGCATGGAGTAGACAAGAGACCTGTTGCTTGGGAAATGTGAGTCAGTAGAGTGCAGCCCAACTATCTTGCAGAAGTATTTCACAGATAGTGGACTGGAGTGATTTTTATATAACTAGTTTTCATTCAAAAAACAAATTTGAGAAGTGAGAATTTGAAGTAGTTTCTCCCCTAGTTCTTCTGTACCAGTGTTTCAGCCAGAACATACTTACAGAATGAGTGTTATTCTCTCATTTCCTTTTTGTTCTCCTCTCCTCCAGAATAAACGCTTAGGCTCTCTAAACAAGTTCAAGGCAAAGGCACGTTCTATTCTGCTGGCTACTGATGTTGCAAGCAGAGGTCTGGACATCCCCCATGTAGATGTGGTGATAAACTTTGATATTCCCACACACTCTAAGGTAAGGTAGTCTGTGTGGCAGCTGAGGGCTTCTGGTTGCCCAGAGGCATGGTGAAGATAGACAAAGGAACAAACACAGACACCTTTTCTCTGTTCTGCTGACTGGAAGTCTAGTTCATGCTTCTATAGATGAAAAGATGCATTTCAGCCTCTGCAGTTGAGGTGGAATCTGTTTGGTTGGATGGCCTCATCTGGGTTGTAGAATTGATCCTGTAAGTGAAGAGGCGAAGTGAGAGATGTTCTGTGTCCTTGTATTTCTACTCAGAATATGTGTTTTTACTGTATTACATTAAAGCCCTTCTAGACTTTGAAAATAGTTGAATATATTGCTAGTTCCAGGTAGGCATCTATGTTCCTGTAATCCAGGTCTGACTTCACATTTTAAACCATGTTTAAACAAACAAACAAAAAAGGTAAAACCTGTCCCATTATGTTCAGTGAGGGTTTGATAAGAGAGATTCTTTAATACGTTTCACCTGCATATCACAAAAGTACAGCAAACTGAAAAAAGTGAGTTATTAACTCTCTACCTTATAGAAAGTGTAGTAGTATTATCTTAGGGGTATGACTATTTCCCAGCCTAGTTTCAGAAAGCTAATAATTAAGGCACATTTTGGGAACTGCCATTCTTCCATATAATGATGAAAGATACTACACATTACAAACAGAAGAAGGTATGGTGGTTCTCTTGATGACACTGCTTTTGACATTGTAAAAGGACAAAAGTTTAAAAAAAAATATGGTTGAGGCAGGAGCTTGAATGATGTTGTTACAATTTTTGTGCCTCTCCCTCTTTTCTATGTCCTGGAACACATCTCTTTTCATGATGCTTCCTTTTTCTATAGATACTGGATGGAGAAAGGGGTATTTTAACTTCCGTAATGCAGTATAAAACCTGGAAAACAGCCTAGTACCATATAAACAGAAGACTTTCAATAGATCAGACGTTTCCAATATTGTCCTCATCCTCCCTTTCACCACTCTTGCCAAAATTAAATCTACTTGCCAGAGAGTTTGTCTGGAAGATAGACGATGCAGAATACTAGATTCCAAGACTGAAAATGCAGACATTAACTCACCTTAAATATTAGCTTTCCAAGGAAGTGGTAGTTTGTTAGTGAAGTCCAGTATCACAGCTTTTGTCCTGCACTCCTCAATAATTGGAAATGGTCTTCTACTTTAGAAAGAGAAGAATTCAAACGTTAAAACCAAATATGTGCCTCCACAAGCTAGTATCTTTGCAAGTTCTAATGCTGCACAGTCTGGAGTATTTAATCCTGGATGTATTTTCTCTCCATTTTCTTGTTTTTTCCTAAAGAGAAAATATGACGGGCTGATTTCCCACAGCTTCTGTTTTGTGTTTGGTGCCTGTGTCTTATTGCTTATCAAGAAAATTGTTTTCAGGATTATATCCATCGTGTTGGGAGAACAGCTCGAGCTGGGAGATCTGGCAAATCTATCACCTTTGTCACACAGTAAGTGTTAGAATCATAGAATCATTCAGGTTGGAAAAGACCCATGGGATCGAGTCCAACCATCAACCCCATTCTACGAAGTTCTCCCCTACACCCTCCCCTACTATCCCCCACAGCATATCTAAATGACTCTTAAAGTGTGGTGAAGCTGTATTTCAAAGCAGAAAACCTCTAACCTCATCCTGGGTGAAAAGGAAACACTACTTTTAATTTTGAGGCCCCAGTTGAATTTATTTAAAGGGGAGAGAAGTCAAAGTCTGGGATGGGGAGGAAGAAAAGTCTAGAATAAATTCTAGAAACCGGCATGTAATGAGCAGAACTGTTTAGAATTTGTATAATATACATACACTTTTGTAATATGTAATGCCAGTTAAGTAAGTTGGGGTGTTTTGATAAATACTGAAATATTTGTAAAAGCCTTTGCCAAGTACCTCTAAACAGAGATGAGCTAAATAGATCAGTGAAGCCATCCCTAATGATGGCATCATTTGGATGCAATTAAGAGTTGCTTGTGAGACCATCAGTACGAGCTAGCTGTATCTGTGGGCTGGAGATAAGGGCTGATGTCTTATGGGTGGTGCCAGCTGAAGCACTCTCAGGAGGTCTGATTCAGGCTGGTGTCTTGGCTTTTCTCAGGTATGATGTAGAGCTGTTCCAGCGCATTGAACATTTGATTGGCAAGAAGCTGCCAGCATTCCCCATGCAAGAGGAAGAAGTTATGATGCTGACAGAGCGTGTGGCTGAGGCCCAGAGACTTGCTCGAATGGTGGGTGCTGGCTTTTTGTCCCTCTACTCATTGTTGTAGTCTGAGTTTCCTCAGATGCCAGAACTCTTGGTCAACCTCATGATTGTGTTGCAGGAGCTACGGGAGCAGGGAGAGAAGAAGCGATCTCGGAATGATGATGATGATGACACAGAAGAAGCTATTGGTGTCAGAAATAAGGTGGCAGGTGGTAAAAGGAAGAGAAGGAAAGCCTTCTAGCTAAGTGTTTGGACAGACTTTTTTTTTTCTCTTCATGGTTGCATGAGCTCAGCAAAAACTGTCTACCAAGCCATCTCCAGTGGATTGTTTTTTGTCCGGAGCTACTTAGGAAATTGTGCAGTTCACCTGGAAAACAACTTCCTCTTAGGCTTCACCAGTTACAGACTGAACTTGACCTATTGTGGTACCATGAGACCGGTCTTCCTTTCACCGGACTCACATCTGGACCTGAAAGTAGCTGTGCCCTTGTCTTGCTTACTCACAAAGAGGTGCAGTGTGAGTGCAGCCTTTCCCACTGCTGCAGCCCATCTCACTACACTAAGTAGTGCCTCTGGGGTAAGATAAGTCCGTCAGAAGAAAGAGAGAAAAAAAATTAAAAGCAGCAACTGAGTTTCCACAGCATAGCTGTGATGCCCTTGCCTTAGTGACCATGTCCATGTGACATGGAGGACTCCAAATATATTTTGCTTAATTTTAAAGCTACCTGGTTTTCTTTGTCTTACCACTAACCTGTTCTTCTCAGTTCGAGTATCAGCTCTGCCAGAAGGATTCGTTCTTAGGTCAGGCTTAGCGATTCAGATGTGTCATGAATGTGTAAGCTGAAGAGTGGCCCAGCACAAAGAGAACCTGTTTCGGCAGGATTAGGCTATTCGCTGCCTGAAATTCGACCCAGAATCTGTAGTGATTGCCAAGCTCGATATTTTGATATCGAGCTTTTTTTTATTTTTTTTTAAATATTTGAGTGGCTGGTTCTTGTAGTACTTACAAACCGACGCAAGAGGGCGGTATTTACATAGGAAAGCAGCTTACGAGCTGGGTGGTGAAAAACGGGTGTCACAGGGGCTCGCTCTGTGTTTCCCTGTTTATTTCTCTGCCGTAGGCAGAGTTAAGCGCTGTATGAGTCTTGCAGGAATGGGATTCATGTACTTATCTTCTGGTTTGATATGAAGGTAAGTGCTAGTTTCCATTGGCAATAAATTCTTCACACTGGGCATTACTGCTGGTAGACAGAAGGGTGAGAAGCACCATGATCACTGAACGTGAAAATTTAATGTCCATTGGAACCACTCATAAACTAGATTATCTGCTGTGTGAAAAGCAATGTTCAAAATACTATTTTTTAGATCTAAATAATAAAGCAGAAGCTGTGGCAGCAGTCAAGGTGAGCACAATAGTTACTTCGTAGCATCAACAGAAATCTAATATACAGTTGTATGCTAGTCAGAATACTTTTTGTTTGGGGCAGCACATTTTGCAAAAATTACAAAAAAATACAGTATGACTAAGGGGGATGTGTTTTTTCTTCTTTTATTTAAAACAGCTCTGTTGTCTTTATGAGGGGCAAACATACTGTCTAGTGTGAGAAGAGTGCCCATGTTCTTACATTGTCCTTTTTGGTTTTGTTTTGGTTTTGGTTTTTTTTGTAGCAATTTACTCAAATCTCTCTATTGACCATCAAGTCTGATATCTAAAGCAACATAAGATCCGTGGCAGATAAGTAAGGGTACAGATCTTGGGTATGCTGACTGCTAGGAGTATTTTTATAAAGCAGGAAGAAAGCTTGCATCTTCCATAGGTCCTAGTGCAGAGAGGCCATGGTGGAAGCCTGTGAAAAACAAGAACAATTTTATGGGACCGTATGGTATAGATCCCCACAGGTAAGAGGAAACAGCCCTAAAACGTACCAGAGAAAGAAGAATAAAATGAGTGAGGACATGGGTGGAGATGCAAATGTTTGTTCCCCATGGAGCAAGGGAGCTTTGTTCTTGTGACTGGCTTTCTGTCCTCCTGGTGCTTGAACAAAATCTCTTGCCTTTTACAAGTAGGATAGGGTTTGTCCTGCTATCGGCAAATGAAGATAAAATCCCTCTGAGGCGCCTGGGTCTCTGGAAAACCTCTTAGTGTTATTCCCAGCTACGTAAGGGGTGGCATGCAAATGATGTGAAGGGCAATTTTATTGTTGGAGGAGGTAAGGCATGGTCATTCCTTTTAGAAGCAGTATGAGGCTTTCTTTAATAGATTGGTGGAGTATTCTTGCAGCTTTCTGTTGTTTCCTTTGTGGAAGGTGGCAACATATGAGATCTGTCTTTTCCCTTGCTGGGAAAAGATTTTTCTGTCCCTCCTCTGTAGTTGCAGGAGTTACAGAGGAGAAAATTAGATCGGATCCTCATAAAAGGGTGCAGAGTCTACTTGAGAGGAGTGACTCCTAGACAGCTGGCCACCTCCCTTGATGTGGAATGACAAGGTGTAGAAATACTTGGCATTAGAAAAGCAAAGGTCTCGCCACACCCACATTCTCAGTGTTGCCTCACCTGCCACAGGTATGTGCATTCAATATCAACTAAAAATATATCAACAGGTTGGAGGGGCAGGAAATAGTTTCTTACTGTGACTACCCCATAAGGGCTAGGTCAGAGGGTGTTTGTATAACTGAAGTGGAATAGGGAGTGTCTACAGATGCGTTTGTTCAAAACAGAATTCTCAGCCAGGCTAAAGCAAAATCTGTAGCTGATCTGATAAAACCTGAGGGGAAAAGAATGGAGTGAGACCTGTCTCTCTGTGGATAAAAGGCAGATCAGAAAATACCAGTGCTGGAATATGTGTGGCTGCATTCTTTTGTAGGACAACTGATTCCAGTGTGTTTGTTCAGTCAGGAGGACTCTCAAGATGCAGTTCTGAAGCACACCTTTCCAGTCTTTGCACAGCAGGGAGCTGAAGTGGAAGATTAACTTTTAGCATGACGTCAGGTAGTATCAGGCTTTTTTGTGTGTGTGTGTGTGGTCGAAACTCAAGTGAAGTTTCAACAAAAGCTGTGCTGAAAGATGTTCAGTGAGGATGTTTGCAGTTTGAAACAATTCTGCACTTCCCAAGTCCATAATAACGTGACTGTTTATATACCTGTAATACATATTTTAAATAATGTTTTATAGTTTTGATTTTTAATACTGCATGGGTCACTACCTCAGGCAGTAAAGAATGGGGGTACAGTGTATTTCATTTCAGTGTTTTAGAGCTAGCAGAAAAAGAACATTCCCTTGCAGGGAAGGAATAAAATTAAATATTGATACCAATGTGAGTAACTGTCTTCAAGATAAGTGAAGATAGCTGTGAAAAGTAACACTCTGCAACCACGTTGGTCCAGAGCCAAAGCTGTGATGAATTGACCTGTCTGAAATGGATTTGTCTGTCTCGGTTCTCCAGCAGCACCTGCTGCCCAGGAGCCACAAGGGAAGATATGGGCAGGAAAGAGCAGCTGGGAACCAGGGTGGGGAATCCAAGGCTTTTTTCTGTTGAGGCAGCCACAGCCTGAGCCTAAGTCTGCTTAAAGTAATCATGAGGAACACAGCACAGCCTAGCCTGTTCTAAGGAGTTGGCAGTGCACCTTCTAATCCCATGCCCCTCCCCAAAAACGTACTGATGACCAACAGGGAGAGTTCTGTATGATGGCTTTCTAGCAACATCATTAACTTGAGCTTAGTAGAATTCAGGAGGGAAGACTTGGAGTCAGAAGTGATTTGGAGTCTTGAGGGCTTTAGTTTACAAAGCAGGACTGAAATTAGTAAATGCTCCTACTTTAGCCAAGTACTGAAGAAGGAAAATATCCAACATACTTAAAAAGTGACTTAGAAGTACTTAAGAAGGAGAGGAACTGATCGCAGGACCTGAGAGACACAGGCATGTACCAAGTATTTTGATGTTATATAAACATAAAGTTGTGGTTTGCCTGCAGTGGCACATAAAGAGCTTCTGTAAACATTCAAGTGAGCAATTAGTTCTTGTAAATGTTGCAGATTCTATGATTCTTGGTGAAAACAGAAACAAAAGCCTATGCTGTATGTAAATGAAGAAATCCCATATATGCTGTTGGTTAGAGCAATACTATTGCTGACCCCAAGGGCTTTATATGATGTATGTGAGGAAAAAGTTACCCTGAAATCTTACATTACATGGGGCTAACTTTTCCTCAGCCAGAACTGAATTCACACAGTACCTCTGAAGCTGTGTTGAACTGGCACTGAACTAAAGCAACTTCAGTTCTTACCCGACAACCCAAGTAAGAACTAAATCCAGCCTATAATGATTCACCTGTCCCATCCGAGTGTGGTTTTACTAGAGGTAAAGGCAGAGGGAAAAGCAGCAATCCACATACATCATTCTAAAAAACGACACATTTTGGATGTATTACATGACAGGACAGTCTGGCTGCTTTAGCAAACACAGCATCTGTTGTGGTCCTGTTCCAATTAAAAAAAAGTCTGCTATTACATAACAGTTGATAATCCCCAATCTCCAGAGTGGTTAATCTACATGTACACATGGTTAAAACCTCTGCTGGCCAATTGAAATGTGATTTTCCTAACTACTCATTTATAATCATGAAGCAAAGAAATGACACTGTTGAGTCTGTTACTGGTTAGGACTTATCCTGACCTTCCAGGACACCACAAAATTTTGATAGGTGTGCCCTAAATCTAATCATCATTCTCTTTACTCATCAAAAGGATTTAAGATGAATACAATTAATGAATTTAAAGAAGTTGTTGAATATAAATTTACCATCTTTCGCTAACAAGCAATACTACTTTATTAAGCAACCAGAGACTTGCCCCAGAGGCCCCAGCAAGATCTCCACTGCTTTCCATCATTACCTTGTTGCTTTGTATCTTCTAGAACATCTGGAAACACAGATCCCAGTCAGGCCCTGAATGGCTAAGACTGGGATATGCCTGCAAGGGTGCAATGGAAGGGCCTCTACTTACACAGGGGCTGTAGTATTATCCTCTGGCAAGAGGCTTCAAAGCAAAGGGGTGTCTCCACAAATGCTATCAAGAGGGCAAGAGCTACATAGGAACTGCTGAGGCATCCTGGAAAACACAAGGAAAGCAGTGCTGGAAGCAGCTGGCTTGGGCAGGCACCTGTCCATCAGTGGGGAGAAGAGCTTGTAGGACAACACTGCAATGCAGCATGAACAGCAAAGCAAAGAACCAGCAGTTTAGGGATGTGTTTGCAGGTTGTTTGGTAGGACAAGGCTGGGGAGAAGTGAGCATAGGAGAGCACAGAAGGTACTTAGAACGGGGGATGCCTGTGTGAGACCTTGGTGAAGGCAGGGAGTCAGATATGTAGCAATGGCTAAAGGTGGGGGGAGAAGATGGAAAGTCCCCCACCAAGAAATGGAAGCTTAACAATGCAACACATTCTGGGCTGTTCTGAGCACAGGGAAATCTTGCTCAGGGAGGATCTCAGCAGAACTCATCTGGCCTGTACTAGGTACAGGAGCAAAGCACAGGGTTGCCAGTTAATTATGTGAAGGGAGACCTTTGACCATGCTTCCGAAGGAATAAGTCAGTCCAGGGGGAGAGGCCTGAAGGCAGGGAGGGGTGCTCTACCCAAGCTCTTGTGTGTGGAGTGTGTCCCCCTACCCCAGGCCGTACAGGGAGATTCCCTCTTCCTCTGCCACAGGGAGAGGTGGCTCCCCAGCTGCATGTCCTTGAGGGAACCACCACCTCAAGACCTCCCTCACCTGAAGGCCTCCAAGGGTTAATGGTGTCCCTTGGTCAGCTTTATCTGATCAAATAATGGGAGTGGACTGGGTAATGATGCAATCCTGCAGACAGTGCAAGAGAACAGAAGGATGCAAACTCTGCCCATCTGGGCAGTGAGATCTTTCTCATGTGCTGAGAAGGGAAGATAACATGCTCTAGTGTACCATTGCAGCCTTCTCTGTCAGGTGGTCCTGGCTTCTAGCATGGGGCTCAGCCCATAGCCTGCTTCAGTCACGAAGAAAAGCCTTCCAGCTGAAGCAGGACCTGGAGCAGTGCACAAGCTCGCAATCACTTTCTTTCTATCCAGGATTCATTTTAAGGCTCAGCTTGGCTTCTGGTGCAGTTGCATTACTGTAGCAAAGCAGGCAGAGATTTGCATATTTATTTTCGCCTCTGCAATAGCCAAGGAGGGGAGGATCCAGATCACAGAAGCCACTTCAAGGCAAGGTCACCCAGATCTCTAGTTGTCAGAGATCTTTCTCCACCATGCAACTCACTGTACAGCTTGCCCCCCATCAACAGTCCTCCTCTTTATCTTCACACGTCAGTAACTACTGCACAGTCCTTTCTACAGACTTAGCATATTTTCAGATGTTAACCCACAAGCTCTTTGAGGCAGAAAAGCATCTTCCCGTGCATTTTCTGTGCTACTTGGGTAAATTGTTAACTGTAGCCCTCAGGTGATCAGAGAGGCAAGGGGATGACTTGGCTAATAAAGCTGAAACTTCCACCAGGAGGCTGCCCCTGTCCCGACAGGAGAGGCTGAAGGACGTGGCAAAGGAGGAGAGCTACTCTCAAAGTTTTTATCTGCGTGTCCTGCTTGGCACAGGACAAGCAAATGCTGCCGTTTCAGGGTCTCTCCCTTTCCAGGAAAGAAGCGCGCAATTAGTTTTCCAAAGGGCTTGTGCTTAAAAAAGTAAAAATAATTTAAAAAAGAAAAAAGGCAAGCCTTATTATCTCTACATCTTACACACATAGCAAAAGACACTCACCAAAGATTGCATTGATACTATGCCCTCCAGCAAGTTGTCTTCCCGCTGGAGGTTTATCAATAACAGAAGGCAACAGATACTTGCACTAGCCACATCTTCCTCTAAATCTGCTGCTTCTACTGAATCCAAGAGAGCTGCCTGCTGTAGGATTTTCAAAGAAAGGCAGCAGCGCCACATACTCACAAACTATCTGTGCAAGCACAAGACCAAGACCAGCGACAGCAAATCTAGCAGTTCTCCTTCTGTCAGTTTAACAAAACCCTAATTGAGAGGGAGATTCCTCGCTAATCTCAAAGACTTGTTCATCAGCCAGACTGAGTGGCAGCATCTGACCTGTGAAAGCAGCACTGGCATTTCAAAGAGGCGAGGTAGCCTGGTGTTCAGAGGATGGATCTTCAAAAAGTCATCTTCTGAGCTAAATAGAGGCAGTGTAGCTGAAATACCTGAGTGGGAACCCTGGAAGAACTGAAGAGTCACAAAACACTAGCATGCTTTGCAAGGAAGGGCTCTCTAATAAACTCAGCCTGGTGCCAGGCAGTTGAACACAGGCAGAAGCAAGACTATCTCTAAATTTTAGAGAGAGCAGACTAGCAAAGCCATTTCTGACATTTCTTCCATAGCTCTTTTATAAATACTTGCCACTATGCTATCTCTTTTGGAGAGTATAGCCAATACTTTGTTTGCATTTTTATCTAAACATTTTTTTTTAAAACTGGAAGGGTAACTAACTTCACAATTCCTAGTTAATACTACAGCAATCCTCACCGATGGGTGGAGAGGACCTAAACTAAGATACACAGACATGACTTGAGTGTATCCAATGGAAAATAGTCCATAGCTCTACAGAATTGTGCCTAGGTTCCGTCAAAGGAATTTACCAGGCTGTTTGCTTCAATTGGTGATTGTGCTTGGAGAAGACAAGTCCTTAACAATCAAAGAGAGCCTCTGGCATGCATCAAGATAAAGGCTTAACACACCTGTAAGCATGCACATGAGTGGTAGTAATGGGAAATCACTCACTAGTGGCAAAATTATCATTATGAATACATCTACATATTGAGCGAGAAAAAGTATTACTTTCCTGCTGATGATACATCCAGCAGAGAGGCTGGCAAGGACAGATCAAACTGGGTATCTCCCACTATAAGTTCCCTCCAACTTAACTACAGTAAAGACAGTAGAAGACCAAGAATATCCAATTACGTGCTTGACTGGGGTGCCTTAATTTCTGTTGCTTTAAATAAAATTGAACAAGCCAAGCCTCCACACATTGTTTCCCAGGCTTGCTCCCTGGATCCTGTGCCCCCTTAGATTGCTACTGCAGGAAAGAAGGTACTTTTGTGACTCTCTGATTGTACAAAAACCTTTTTCTTCCATCAAAGCCAAGAAATTTCATTTTTTAGCCCTCTTCAAAGGATGGAGCAGATGTACAAGAAAAACTACAAAAAGGCATATTTTTCTTCTGGAAAGCCAGCATTACCCGAGCAATTTAACCTTATCATGCAACCCTTCTCTACCTCACACAGGTGACTTGCAGAGCAAGTTCTGGTATTTGCCTTTCTTTACACAGAGATGTGTTTGTGGGTGAAAATCCTGAGGAGAAATAAAGGGGACTTAAATCAGTTCAAATGGGAAACACATACCAAAAAACCTGTCTTCCTTGACAATAGCAAATAGGGAGGAGGAAGTGACAGCCAGAAAGAATAGTCTTCAAGAGGTTTGTCAACAGAGTTCTTTTTCTGCCTTTGCTAGGATTTGAATGGAAGGCAAAACATTCACACGCACCCCATTGTTTTGTTGTTTGTTTGTTTTCACAGAAAGCCCCTATTGCATTTGCCTTTCCTCGGGAGTTCTTTGCAATCACTGATGAAAGGCAGTAACTTAAAGATCAAGATCTGCAGACCTTAAAGATCGAGTTCCAACCCCCCTGCCATGGGCAAGGACAACTCCCACCAGACCAGGTTGCTCAAAGCCCCATCCAGCCTGGCCTTGAACACTTCCAGGGATGGGGCATCCACAGCTTCCCTGGGCAACCTGTTCCAGTGCCTCACCACCCTCACAGGAAAGAATTTCTTCCTAATATCCAATCTAAATCTCCCCTCTTCCAGTTTAAAACCATTACCCCTCGCCCTATCACTACACTTCTTGACAAAGAGTCCCTCTCCTGTAGGCTTCCTTCAGATACTGGAAGGCTGCAATAAGATCTCCCAGGAGCCTTCTCTTCTCCAAAGAATATACCGTATTTCACACATGATGGGATGTGTTCTGTGGCAGAGAGAAGATCAGAGCCAAAATTTATAGTGATTACTTTTGCCTTTTAAAATGTAAGCACAAAGGCAATGAATTTTCTTTGTGGTTAAAATGAACCTCCCTGCAGCTCCCAGAGATGGCGTATTGTGTGCTTGCTGAAGTTCAGCAGCTCGCTCTGTCTGGTGACCAACAGCTATTAGGCTCTGCCCTGAGGTAAGGTCTCATCTGCAGCCAGTGATTCCTGGAAAAAGCACTTTACAGCCTTTTCAGGACAGCTGCTTGTGTGCCCGTTGGTATTTAGTTACTGCAAATGAATGTTTATTATGGCAGTTTGTTAATAATGAACAAAGATGGGATTATCTGGCAATGCAACAACCCATGAGGAGGAGAATAATCTGCCGTGGACATGTTGAAGCTTCCCTTTACCATATCATGCATGCACCGAGAGCAGTCCCTCGTTTCTGATCCTTTCCTGAATTGTTTGTGCCATTACTTGAAGCTGTGTTTGCATTTCTGAAAAAGGTTAATTGGCAAATAAACTTCCACTAAACTTTTCCTTGGCGGTCACTTAGGGGGTGTTAGTTTTGGTTACCAAGCAAAACAGTCAAGGCTGCTGGGCTTAGAGAGCAGCAGGAAGCCCAGGGGCTCCCACAGAGGAGCTTGCTCACCCTTTCCACCCAGGGATCCATTACATGGGAAGAAAAGAGCACAGCAGGGCCAGAGAGGGGGTCCCTTAGATTGATATTACTGGTCCAAACTGAAGTACGTGTTTTCTTCTCCATACTGCAAGCCAGAAGCTTTGTAAACCCCGTTCCTTACAGCCAAGCCCTCTTCACTTGGCTCCTAATAATGGCTGCATGCTGATATTCTTCTCCCTAGCTTAGGGGAGCCCCTGGATTGTCAAGAAGGTTGGAAGAAAAATAGTAAAGGCCGTAGATTCGGCTGCAGGCTGTACTTTTGGTCTAGTTCAGACCTTGCCTCCTCCCAGGCACAGCATCCAGGCTGGAAATTCCTGGAGTATAGAAGTTTCTGCTTCAGATTCAACAGTGTACCTACCACTCTTTTCTAACCCAGCCCAGCACTGCTGCTTGTTTATATCTATGCAAACACGGTAAGTTTACAGTATCTTTAGTGACCATCAAGTGAGATGGCACGTCCCCACAAGCTTATCTGAAATCAGGAGAGGAGTTAAATGAAGGTGTGAGGTGAAACAGAAACTATCCCAGCAGCAGATCGAGAGACACCGAGTCCTGCCAGCTGCTCTCAATCATCAGTGGAAATATCCATTTGAACTTTCTATGGAATGATTGATTTTTGGTTAAAGGAATGAGGAGGACTCTGTGTGTGTGTGTGTGTCTTCATCTGTCTATGTGTAACCGTATATTTAAGACTGTGTATTTGAAGAGGTTTCTTTCTTTGCAATTATCATAAGACTTAAAAGAGTAGGAGTGGGAATTGTATGCACAGACTGCATTTTCCAGTCAACTCACCCTTTCAGATACCCACTCTTTATTGTGATAGAATTTAAAAGGAGAATAATGAAATGGATTACATTAAGGCCTCAGCTTGGGTTTTCAAGTACTTAATCTCTCTGGCTATGATTCAAATCTATGGCCTTAAGTGCTCCATCTTTACCAAGTGCAGCCACTGAACTAGGCACCATTTAAAGAGTGCAGATCGTTCACATCTGGCTTCATAAAGTAATCAGAGGGGTTCTATCGCACTGTAGCACACACTAAACCTCCTGCAGTGAATTTTCTAGGGAAAACCATTTTCAGTGATGCTCTTGCTTTGGGGTTTCCCTGTCTCTCTCAACCCGCCTGGCTACCACTTTCACTGACAGCACCCTCACACCTTGCAAGTACTGCATTTTTATCTGGTGTTAAAAGATATTGCAAAAACAGAGGCAAAAGGGTGGGAGGCTGGGTGTGGCTGGGCTGTTATGAGTGCGTGCTTGCACCCGAGTATGCATGTTTGTGTGGGGTTGTGTGCCCACCGAGATTAGGTAGAAACTGCAAAGAGAGGCATCATTTTACAGAAGCAAGCAGCTGGAGCAGGAATGCTATCAGGCCTCCTAAACACACCCACTGAAATTTCTGCCTTAGTTAAACAGATAGAATAGAGCAGTATTTCCCCCTCCTTTTCCTTAAGTGCAGCCTCTTCAACATGGATGGTTATGTCACAGATTTTTATGCTGCTTAGCTACCAGATGCAGCAGGTATACACCAAATGAACATTGCTATGTCCCTTAATGCCACTGGTGATACCAGGACATTGGATCTCTTAAAGCATCAGTTATGATTAGCAGATAGGACAGGACGAAATTCAAAAAACTTTCATGTTGATGCTGTTGCTGATCACTCCTGGCAAATATTTCACCAGGAGAATATTTTAAGAAAAGACTTTTGGTGTTAGAAGTGAAGAGCAAAACTGTAGTACTGGGCCTCTAGAGAGGTGGTGTCTGGGGATACTTATGTGCCTGTGTTGTCCTCGAAGTTAGAAGAGCTACCTGCTCACATTAATATACAAGATGGAAGAAGCAATGGAAGGAGGCCTGCATGAATTGTCTTCTGCTGAGTGAAAGGAACCTGCCCAGCAATGTGCTGGTCTTTTAAATGGAGGTTACCAAACTTTGTTGCCCAGTCAGCTCCATAACTTCTACGCAGCATGAAGGATCTGGGCTACCACCTGCACTTGCCCTGCAGTCGTGAGACCCACTGCCACCTGTACATGCTTGAGGAGCACCAGACCTCCAGGGTCCCAGGACATGTTATCTACCTCTGCCAGAAACCAAATACTTCCAGGTTGCTGTTATCTGCAGAGCAATTCCCCTGGATCCTGGGTTGCTAAAGAGAGGGGAGTCTTCAGGATTTGAGTGAAAAGGCTTTTTGTGCATGCTGAAAGGATGGCCCAAGCCCTACCCTCTCTTTCTCCCATCCCATCTCGCTGAGCATTTGCAGGGCTGCATCGACATTTTCAGGTACACTGAGCTGGGGAAGGGCTGCAGTATGGGCTGAGCCAGGGCTTCCCTTGTGGTTGCTGATACGAGCATTTGACCTGGACCTGCCCTGAAAGGCATCTGAGGAGTTTTGTGGTCATACATAACCACAGCCAAGCAACAAACTTTACCTAGGGTGAACTAGCAAGCAGAACTGAGGTGTTGACTTTATAAACCATTTATATGTATAGTCTGGGAACTATTGCTCACTGTCGTTTTTGCCAGATCAGCACTGGTATGGCACTTCCAGTAGTCTCCCCTCAAATCACAGGGACCCACAGATTGTAATGTCCATGTCTGTCTGTGGAGCAGGCCAATGCTAGAAGCCTCCACCTTCATCTGCCTGAGCTTTGCCATGAAGTACCTGACACCCCAGAAGATGAAACTGCATAGAAGAGAAGCTCCTTCTCCCAGGGCTGCAGTAAGACACTCTTCATCAGGGCTAGCACCTAAGTCTTGTGTGTTATTGTGTTCCTTGGTTATATTTCCCTGAAACTGAGTGGGATTGCCAGAGACCTACATGGCTCCTCAGCAGCTCTCTAGCTCCAAGAGATGACCCTAGGATTTGTGGCACCCAGATATCAAAAAATGCTTGCCCTGGGGACCTGCTCTAAACTGCAAGAAAATGCTAAGGAGCAATAGGCTGGGAATTCAATTAATTCTTACAATTACTACCTTACAATTGTTCCTTATATTTTTCTCCCTTGCTACCCATTTCCTTCAAGAAAAATCATCAGCGATGATTAATGATTAGCTTTGGTTGGATAACACATACCAACCAAAACTGCTAGGTGATCCCAGGTCATGGTTCTGCAGTCAATAGCAGATTTGTACACAGACATATCACTCAATAGGATGTGTCTGATTAAGATTAAATATGTAAGAACAACTGCATTTTTGATAATTTAGCTAGGACAGACAATATTGAGTCTATGCCAGCATTTATGGTGGCTGTGTGGGGACACAGATCTGTTAATAGCACAAGGCTTGTTGATAAAAAATGAAATCTGTCAATGCTTTTGGGTTTTTTTTTCTGATGAAGTCTAAAAGGGAGGAGTGATTTATGTTGGGGTTTATGTTGGATCTCTGCTTTGCTTTATTTCACTCTGGTGGTGTTTGATCCAGGAGCAGTAAGGCAGAATTTTCTGTATTGTTGAGCAGAGAGGTTTTTTGTGCAACCTTGATTCCCAGGAATGCTTGTTGCATGGAATTATTTCTCTTACCCAAGGCAGTACTGGCAGGAGAAATCAGCCTCAGTCTCCAGGGCAGAATGGCTGTCTCAGAACATCTATTGTCAACAGCAATCCATGCGAGAGAGGGCCTAATCTTCTCTTAGTGAGAATCTCAGCCAGTCATCTCAACCCTGCAGTGTGGAGCAGAAAAAAAGAGGGAAAAGGGAAAACTACTCCAGCCACAGTGAGCAAGGGATATTGAGGGGAACACCATAAGGTACGGGGCAAGGGTACCAAAACGGGGACTGGTACACAAGGAAAGCAAAGGCTGACTCTTCCTGGAGGGCTTTGCTGTGAGTCTCTGTGTCAGGCTTCACCACCTAAAGATGCAGACATCTTTAGCCAGACATCCTCTCTCTCCTAAATCATTTCCCCAGCCTTGGGATCAGCCCCTCTGTGAAAGAGAAAATGCAGGTTCTCCTGGATCTCTCTTAGCATGTATTCCTTTCTGGGGGTATCAGGCAACAACCTTACTAGCTGTTATGATTTCAGATTCCCTGTTTTCTGAAATCTATGCAATTCTCCCCAAATGTCTGTCTACACATCCATAGTAGTGCAACTTGCTGCTTTGGGAACACATCAGCACAAAAGCAGAGGAGAGTAATCCCGTAAGGAAGGACTGGAGCCTTCTTAGCTGCTCTGGTAAGTGGGTGGGCACAGGATTCCTCCAGGAAACTACATCGTTGTCATGAATGAAATGTTTACCAGCATACTGCTGAAAGTCCTAAAAGAGGTGATAAATCTAATTGTTTTTTTTTTTTTTTTTTTTTTTTTTACTTGCTTACAGCCTTCAAGAGCACCAGTTTTGTTTATGAAGAGGCTGTTCCTGGCCAAAGTGACCACAGTTACAGGTGGCCTTAGCTGCTCTCCCCTTATTTCTGTCTGTTCTTGCTCCAGCTTCTCTGCTTGCAGAGTATGAAAACCAGAGTGACACCTGCCCCTGTGGGACAGCAGCAAGTCTAAGTCAGGATCTTGGCACAGTTTCAGCAGGTACTCCAGGAGCCACCCCCCCCTTCTGTTTCCAGGTACCAGGGTGGCCATACAAATTGCACAAATGAGTGATCCCGTTTGCAGCACGACAGAGCATTATGTTCCTAGTGGACAACCAGACAGCTCATTTCCATTGCATCTCTAGCAGTGTCTTCTCACCAATAAGGGATACTCTGGCAGATAATTCACGTGTTCGAAAATCTCTGTTTATCAGACCTACTCAGTAGCAATGATTTCAATATTTTAACGAGTATCCTTACCCTTTTCTTGCCCAAATCCCTCCCACTCACTGTAAACGAATACCCTGTACCAGGAATCTGAGCATTTGGGAGCCACGAAGAGAAAAGGGTTGACCAAAACCTGCTCATATAAAGAAGGAAGCTTCTTGGAGAGGAAGCAGCAACCAGCACTCCCTGGCAAAGCAACACATCACTGTTCTGTACTGGAAATTTTTATTTTGTTCCTGAGAATAAAAATGACGGGAGCACAGCATGCAGTTTGGAAGAGCGTATGGGTATAGAGACAAATAACTGTTCTGAAGGATACCAGAGTGAGTTTCTTTTGCATTTATTTTTTAGAAAACATTTGATTTTTGATGCCACACTTTTCATTTCCAAAGGAAAAGGTTGTGACTTTTAGGTGGGGGTTTGGGTAATGCTTGGATATATGCTTTCAGAGCCAGAGCAGAGGGTATTCACAAGGAAAAAGGGGAAAAGCCCAGTGTTATGTGGAGGTGCCACATGTCTTGTTCCAGAAATATTGCCCCCCGCCCTTATCTTCTTCCCTGTATAAGGCAGAAGTGCCCTGAACTGAAGACCAGCCACCTTGGTGCCAGGCTGTTTCCAAGGGTGTCGTAATGTTTATACCTGAACTGATTTAAAGACAAAGGAAATGGATGGGCAGAACAGGGTGGAGGGTGCTGTAATATTAGCTCAGTATGACTGTGATAAGTGCTGCCAGGGGGAACTGTTTCAGGGAGGGAGGCTTGTGTTATCAATGTACTGCACAGGTAGCTAAGCAGGAGGAATGACACAAGCATATTTACAACGCAGCCAATATCAGTGACCAAAAATAAACATGTTATTTAGACACATTCCAGAGCACCAAGCACTATTTCTCCCCAGGTGTCTACATGCTTTATTACTCGGCTTAACAAAAGATACTAACTCTGTCCCTGAACCTCTCAGACATGTGCTGTCCCCCAGACCAGGCTGAGCTGAGACGGGGCTGCAGTGCTCTGCCCTTTGCTGACAGCTCAGCCCTGTGACACTGGACCAGTGGAGCAGGTCTGGCCCAGGGCACGGTGGACAGCACTGAGCATTGGCACCCCATGGGAGGGAGCAGGACCAGGCAATGCCAACAGGGAGAAGGGGAAAGGAGTGGAGCCAACAGAGAGAGACAGGGGAGGTGTGGGGTCCTGCTGCCTAAAGGGATCAGACCCTGCTGCCATCCCCGTATCTCCTTGTCAGCCGTAGCCACTGCTCCTTCCCATTCATCAGCACCCAGCTTGCTTGTCCAGGGCTGCAGTATGGCCAAAGCAAGCTGTCTTGCTACCAACAGCCTCCCACCCAAAGGAACTTCCAACCTTACCAGTGTTTTGCTATGGGATTGTGCTGAAATGATTTTGGAGACTTGCTATGTACTTCAGCTGACAAGTGTAAAGTATCTGAATTCATTATCTTGTCTCCCTTCACTTGTCTTGGAAAGAAAGTGGCACTCTCCAGCATGATTTGGTGGTTTTTTTTTGTTTTTTTTTTTCTGAAGCAGATCAACTGAAACTCGCCTAGAAGGGAGTCTTTCCACCAACTACAGTGGGAATCTGGATGACTGTCTCTGATCAAGAAGTCTGCTCTGTAGACACAGAGGAGTTAATTTAATTGCTCACAGAATGGTATCTAGGACCATTTGAGACCCCCTGGGTTATTCAGTGTGAGCTGATATTCCAGAAGGGTAGTTTCCTGCAGCTCTTATATCCCATATGCCATCCCAGTGCTGGTGGCTAAGTTAAAGGTGACTGAGCTACAGTACCTTCAGTGGATTATTTGTCTACACTGATGCACCAGAATTAAGCCCATATGGTGGACATCTACATCTAGGTACCTACATATAAACTGGGCATCTCAAATGACGCTATATGCTGATGTGCAGGCAATGTAGGTAAGGCCCCAGGCAATCCAGCCAGCCACACCTAGGACAATTTCAGTGTACACAGAAATAGATACCTGCGTCCAATCAGCTGGGCTTTTTTTGGGCTCCTTTAGCTGTTTGGGAGCTGAGACACCCAGTTCACATTTAGGTAATAACCATCTAAACATCTAACATCTAAATATAGGTGCCTTTTTCCCCAAGTTGCATCCCATCCCTAAAGCGAGGTGATAGTCATGTCACCTTTCTGGTGTAATCGTTGTGCAGTTTGTACTTGCCTGTGTAACCCAGCAATGCTTCTCCACCTCCTTGGCACAGCACTGAGGGCCATGGGAACCATTTTTCAGGCTACCTACCATGAGTCAGCAGCACTTGGGCTCCTAAGTCACTTGGGATATATTTTTCAGATGTAGCCCCATTTTACTAGCCTTTTGAAAGTGCAGTGTGTGTTTGATGACTGACTCTCAAGGATTTATCAGGCATTCTGTAAAATGTCAGTGTTAGTCTTATCATAGAATCATAGAATGTTTAGAGGTAGAAGGGACCTCAGAGATTATCGAGTTCCAACCTCCCTTCTTATCTTTTCTCTTTTTTTCCCCCCTGATATAATTTGGTGGGCTGCCTTCCATGGGGTTTTGTGTGTTTGTGTAAATATAGGGAAATGGTTGGCAGTTGATAATGTGCTTTGACAAGATGCAAATGGGTCGGCAATGACTGGTAACCTCTGAAATCTTCCTGGGATGTCTTCCTAGACAGGGTGGTTCCCACTGAAGTGGTGCTAAACTCCTCTCTGTCACTCCTCCTTTCCTCCTCTCATTTTTCACAACTGCCTCCTTTCCTTGCTGGCTCACTAAGCCTGGGACCTGTTTTAGAGTTAAGGTTCATTTCATGTAAAAAACCCCTGGTGTGTCCTTTCCTAAGAAAGGACAGAATTTTACACCAAAGTAGGAAGGACATAAGGAACTCTCCTAGGGAGCCGCATGGCCTACCCTGTAGTGACTGCACTGAGCGTTGCCTTTCACTCGATGAGCCACTCGTCTCTGCAGGGTCTCATGGTCTTCTAGAAGGTGTGCAAGGGAGGACTCTTGTATGTGTTTTGTTGTTGTTTCTACATGTGACATTCAAAAGGGACCAGCACCCAGAAATAAAAAGAGGCCCTAAAACAAACAAACAAACAAATGAAACAAAAAAAAAAAATAAAATTTAACATGCAGATGAGCCAACCATTGGCAGTCATACCTCAGCACGGGCATGTACAGCTGCCCCCCTAGTTTTGGGATGGACCACAACGTCCACGGGATGGGAGGGGTTTCCAGGTTATGGGGCTGCACGTAGGGACTGAGTATTTGGTGTGGGTAGGCCCTGATGTCAATTTCTTAATCAGAATAATAAAATAATCCCAGTGAGTAATATTTAAAACAACAGATGAAGTCACAAACACGTTGGAGGTACCTGGGGCTTTGGATGGGATCGCGCCGATAGGCGTGCCAGGCCAGAGGCACAATGTAGAACAAGGGGGAATTTGTCATTGCCTTCATTCATTAACCTTTGGGGACAGCAATTTGGGCGAAGTGACTCAGTGCTCGCAAGCAGACAGAACTGCACCTTCAGAGAGAAGGGCTGGGCTGAGCAGGACACCAGGAAAGCCAAAGTGCCCTTTTCAGGAAAGGATCCCATGGCTCTCCCTGGCAGAGGTGGAAGGGATGAGCAGAGCAGACCTGCCCCCTTGCACAGAGCCCAGCAAAAAAAAAGAGCCCCGAGGAAACTGTTCCTGGAGCCGGGCTGGCAGCCAGCCTCCCTCCAGGCGCCCCGGGCTCGCTTGCATCCCACAACCTCCTCCTCTTCCACCTTGCGAGCAGTTACCTGGCAGGAAAGCGCTTAAAGAGACAAAAGGCTCGGAGCGGGGAGGGGACCCGCTGCTATTGACAGCCGCGGTCCCCACCCATGGGTGCCAGGAGTCAGAGAGGGGAGCACCTTATCGGGCGCTGGGCTGAACAGCGTTCAGTGCCGTCCCGGGGCAGGGGCCAGGCAGCGGCTCCATCCCCACCCCGACCCGGGGCCAGGCAGCGGCTCCATCCCCACCCCGGGGCCAGGGGTGAGTGCCCCGCTGACGTCAGGGAGGCCTTACTTCATTTCCTGGCACGGGGGACCCTATTTTCATCGCCGTGTCCCGCCGGAGAGGAGAAGAGAGGCGAGGCGAGGCGGTGGAACTGGAATAGGCGTGCTCAGCCACACCTCCCCAGCCCTCCAGCTGTTAAAGCTCCCACGGAGGCCGACGGCGGGGCTGCTGCTCGGCCGGGCTTCCAGAAGCGGAGGTGACTGAGAACTTGGGCTCTTCTGAGCCGGGAGCTTTCCCGTCGCCTTCTCCGGCGCCACCTGAAAAGGTAAATCAAGGCGACGTCCTACAGGATACGGGGCTGACCTGCCTTCTGCGGCTTGGGGTGGCGTGGGCTGCCAGGACCACGTGGCGTGCAGGGTGGGAGAGCCAGGGGCATGGGGTGCCACCAAAACAGAGTGCCACCCACCCTTGACTCCAACCAGGGACAGCCAGCTGGAGCTGGGCGAGTCATGGCAGACTTCCCCGGGAAATTATTTGAAAGTTTGTGGCTGGATGGGTGTATTTTATGCACAGGTATCAATGGGAGAGGAGGCTCAGGCTGGAGGGAGAAAACTCAGCACTAAAGTGAGAACCGTGATTTGGGATGAACTGTGAAGATACCACAGCGCAGATTCACCTGCACACACTCCAGTGCCCCTTGGAAGTCCCACGCACTTCTGTAGGGGCTGGATGAGCAGACTCAGCTTCTGGGTGGCAACACTCACCCAGGAGACAGGGCAGAGATTCTTCATGCCACCTACCTCCCCAAAAAAGTAAAAAGGAGTAAAACTGGCCCAGTTCTCTAAGGCGGTGATGTTCTTTCCAACCTATTTGTTTCAAGGGCCATGGCAGCCAATGGTGGCAAGTACCCCTTGGAGTAAGCATCAATCAAGACCCAAAGCTAGATGTGTGTTCTGTGCTGCTCTGGGGTCTCACGCTGCCTCTCTGGGCTCTCTACCTGCCCTGACAGCGGGCACCCATCTGTGTCTGCCAGAGCTGTGAACACATAAACTAAAATGATCAACAGTGAACGTCTGTGGGTAAAATTGTAGCATTTGGTCTCCAGATTTTCAGAAAGGGGGATAATTTATTACTCACAAATATCTCTCAGCTATTTGTGCAAGGGATCATAGATCCCTCAAATTTTGTGAACAATTGTTTGTGAAAAGTCCTGCTTGTATTATTCACTAATTCTATTCTCTTCACGAGAGTCTAGAGTTCCTGCATGTTTGAGTAATTTGCATTTTATTGTAGCCAGCTTTTTGAAGAGCTGCATATCTCCTACAGTGAAGCTAAAATCTGCAAAAATATTCCACCACAAGCAGGTCACATTGAGGCATGTGTGGGGCTGAGAGTGAGTCAGTGGTATTTTCCCTGTTCGTTCATCCCTTGATTAGATCAACTGCCATTTATTGAAGACTCACCTACACTCCCTAGAATCTGTTTGAAGGGTTTTAGCACCAACTTCACAACTGCAGTTTGTTGTTCTGGAGAGGGAAAGTCAAGGCAAATGGCATGGCAAGCACTAAAAGGCTAAATTTTGCAAGGTTAGCCTTTTTCTTTATATATCAGAAAAGAAAGCCCTTGTTTTCCAGTGTGGGTCATCATTAAGGCCAGCTTCCCCCATGTTTCATGCCGATATTATATCTAAATTCCTATTTTGATAAATTTGAGAGTCCCGAGACTAGATGAGCAATATGGTACCTAGAAAGCAGTACCTGGCCCTTGGGATCTAAACTCACTCAGTGCTGGTGGCGTCATAATGGGCAACAAAGTGCCCGGTGTCCTCATTCACTGGTTTCCGCACGTGCTTCAGGCTACCATGGAAGTAGGCAACTTAATTCCCCTCGCCAATGGGCAGGGCTCACCTAAAGAGCCCTCTTATCCCCTGGCGAGACAGGCTTAAAGCAGGCTTACTCAGAGAGCACTGAACTCATGGCGAAACAGCAGGAACGTGCCGTGTGCGTTAGAGACCTTGTCCGTCCTCGACTCATGGATTCCTCAAGCAGTAACTTGGTGGGTTATTTCTTGTGCAATGAACAGTGCGCAAGGCAACGTCTTGGGGAGGGAACTGAGGTCTTTGAGACAGTTCTTGACAGCACTGCCATGAAGAAGGCGGAATATAAGTTTAGGGCTCATGGTTGGTGGCCTATATTTGCTATATAATTTGGAGCGAGAGGAGCTATGCTGGAGGCACCCAGGTTAGTTCTCTGCAAGATAAAATGCAGTTAAAAGTTCCCCTTCATTCATACCTGTAAACCAAAGCCAAGAGTGTTTCAGAGAAAGTAAAAGAGGGAAAGAAACAGAGTAAAGGGTTTCCTGTTCTGCATGGCTCATCTCTGAACCTCGTTGTTATGAGTTCAAACTTGTCAAAAGAGCGTAAACTTTACTATGACTAACAGCTGCTTGTATCACAAAAGTGACAAGGCTGCTCAGTCTCGGTGGTTCTGGGCACCAAGCTAATTCCTGCGAAAGCGCCTCACCTTCTTCCTGCTCCCCACGCTCTTACAACATTGCACAACCCCAGGCACAGTGCAGAGGACATCCAAGGTGAATTGCCTCCTGCTAAGGGGGCTGGCTTGCCCTTGGTAGAGAGCCAACACCAGAGAAGGGGATGGCTCTGCTCCTACAGCCCCATGTCCTTAACACCGTCCTTGCCCAGTGGGGTGGGGATGGACGTCTGTCCTGCTTATCTTCTTCAGGCAGCACCCAGGTGGTTGATACAACAGCTTGTGTCTTTTCTTCTGCAGCTTTGGGGGAACGTTTCACCAGGAGGTTGTTGAAGAAGGCAAGAGAATCATGACGTCGCCTCCCCAAGGCTGTGGCAGCATTGATGCTGACTATTACCCACTCTGTGACATGCAAGAGGCCTGGGGGATTGTCCTGGAGTCACTGGCTGCAGCTGGTGTCCTCGTCACCATTTTCCTCATCTGCTCACTCTTCTTTCTCATCTGTAAAGTCCAAGACAGCAGCAAGCGCCACATGATCTCCATCTATTTCTTCTTTCTCTTAGGCACACTTGGCATTTTTGGTCTCACTTTTGCTTTCATCATTAAAGTCAATGAAAGGACTCGCCCAACTCGCTTCTTCCTATTTGGAGTCATTTTTGCTCTCTGTTTCTCATGCCTCCTCACCCATGCCTGCAACCTCAACAAACTAGTGAGAGGAAGAAAGGCCTTCTCCTGGCTGGTGTTGCTGCTCCTCATTATTTCCTTTGCCCTGGTACAAGTTGTGATCAGCATTGAATACTTAGTCACCATGCTAGTAAACTATAAACAAGATTTTGTGGACATGCCTGCAGAGGCGGCCAACAAGGACTTTGTCATGCTTTTGATCTACGTGCTCTTCTTGATGGCTCTGACATTTTTGGTTTCCATGTTCACATTCTGTGGGTCATACAAAAGCTGGAAGAGGCATGGGGCACACGTCTTTGTCACTATCCTGTTCTCCATTGCTATTTGGATAGTGTGGATCACTATGCTCACAAAAGGCAACACAGTTTTAAACCACCGTGAGTGGGATGATCCTGTTGTGGCCATTGCTCTGGTATCCAATGGATGGATCTTCCTAATAATGTATATCGTTCCTGAAATTTGTTTCCTCACGGCGCCTCTGAAGCTGGAGGACTACCCTCCAGAAAATGACTTCTGCCAGCCCAAGTTCCTGAAGCAGGCAACTGGAGTGGACAACCGTGCCTACACCCAAGATGAAATTGTGCAAGGTATGATGAAGTGAAGGACTCCACTGTCCCTCAGCCCGAAGCACACATGCATCACTCATGAGATAAAAGGAGTAGGAGGCATACAAGGATAGATTTGAATATGATGGGTTATTTAGAGGTAGAAAAAAATTTCAGATTGATGAAACTTCAGAAATGCAAGTGAAAATGAATCTCCACACAACAGGGAAAACAGTAAGGACTGATGCAAAAGCCAAAGATGTGTAGCAGTGACTAAGTAGACTTACTAGGTGTCAGAACTGAGATATAGTTCCTTATGATTCTGTAATGTCTGGAAAGTCTATATAAAAATTCAGGAGTTTTTTGTTTGTCTCTTAGCAATGCTCCAGCTCTTCAGATCTCTCCAGATTTTACCTTGGAGATTATTTATTCCAGTTCTGATATGATTCCCATTAGCTATTTAAAACTGAATCCATCAACCAAAAAAAAGAGGAAAGGAAGCCTTACTTTTTCTGTGTAAGTCTCATGCCTACTTGGGCAAAGCAAAGTGTTTTATCAATTGAGGCTTCCCAAAGCTAAGGGGTTAGAGATGTGACTGCACTCCCTGTGGATCTGCTACTGAGATCACATTTATCTCCTGGAGTCAGACCTCCTGGTTTGTAAATGAATAGCCAAGAAAAGCTGTGCTTTCCCAGAGAATACTGCAGAGGGGGTCTTGTGCATGCAAGTGGGAGGGATCTGGCCAGTGATGATGACAGTAATTGTGAGGCAACAAGAGATGTCTAAACTCCAAGGCCACCTGTGTCCTGTTATTTACAATACCATTCATTCTTGCTTTCATAAGGAAATATTTAATGTCACCCACCTATAGATTTTAACCCATTCCTGCCTGCATATTTCATAGTTTGATCCGGCTAAAAGCAGCTGCTCACACAGTCACAGGCCCTTTGAGTGTCCCTTGATCTCCTATTTTCAAGCTACTGTATCACGCTAACTCACTAACTTTCCCCCCCTCTTGTCTTGTGACAGGAAACACAGGAGACCTCAGCTACTCGCCATACTCTTCTCACTTTCAGATGAAGGTAAGTTCACTCCCCACTTCACCTGTTTCACCACGCTGACTATTTTCAGGCATCAGGCTCTGTGGAGACTGGCAGGTGCTTCACATGGAGCTGGGCAATACCATGATATGTGTTCATGGAGGTGCCTGTGGCTGAGGGACCTGTGACATGTCCAGGAACATGGGGAGGCAAAAAGGCCCTGAGGTGAAGTCTGAGGTTGTGGTTTTCAGCACTTCTGGATTTGATACCACAAAAGAAGTCCCCTCTCTGAGCACAGTTCCTGCAGTAGACTGTGTCCTTTCCTTGGGAGATCATGCTCCTTTCCCCATCCTGTGCCCTGAATGTATTCCTACCAGCAGTCACTGGAAGTTGCAGTGTGGATCCAGAGTGGGCAGTCTACTTGTCCCCATATCCATTCACCAGTCCTGCTTTGGACCATGGCCTAGCCCAGTCTAGTTGCTCACGTCATGTCCCCACATATCCTCTCGCATGTCTCTGTTACTGGTTTGTTGTGCCAGGATCCTTTTCCACAGCCCAAATGATCACACAGTTTCTCTCTCTCCTGTTTCACTTGGGTTTTTTAATGCCGTATTCTATTACTTCTCTCCAGTTTTGAACAGTAAAGACTTTCTTGCTTCCTTTTCAGACCATTGAACCTGAGAATGATTTCTCTATCCCTCGGCCCAAGGCCCGGACAAGCCCATACCACGACTATACTGGTGGGAAAAGCCCCATGTAGCAGCTCCACAGGGAGCAAAGAGACTTTAGTGCCCATCAGCAGAGCCAAGGGGAATGGGCCACGTGGTGACAAATGAGTCAATCCTGCAGAAGAGACAGCATCAACCCACACTGGCAAAAAAGAAGAGGGGTCTTCTTTTCCTCACACAGGCAGCCTTGCAGCCCCCTCTCATTCCTCAGACACAACTTTCAGATGCCACTCTGGCCATCCTGTCCCCGTTCACTTCGTTTCTCCGTGGGATGGAGTTGATACCTTCTGACGGAAGAATATGATAGGAAGAGCTGTCCTGGCCTATTTTCAGCAGGAATGTTGCAGGGCTCGAGCAGCGGGAAAGATCATCAGCTGAGTCTGCAACGGGCTCTACCCCAACCCAGTATTCCCTTTGATCGGCTTGTACGGGGGTGCCTGTGCCCCACATCCAATGGGAGAAGAGGCAGGAGCAGGATCATCAGCCCCACACATCCCCACTCCTGCCCAGCCATGGACACAACTCAGGTACTACCAAGGACACCCTTATCTATCCACCCTTACTTTTGTGCCCACTCCAAGCCCTGCCTGGCTCTCCTCCAGAAATCAGTGAAGAACAGAGAGAGAGAGAGAGATGGAGAAACAGCGTTCCCTTTTTCTTCTTCATGTTCACTTTCAACCCCTTCCTCAATACCTAGACACCGTGGTGAAGAGGGGGAAGAAAATTTAGAGACATAAAAACACCTGCACCTATTTACCCTGACACATTTTCTGATTTGTGCTCTAGCATCAGCCTCCCTCCTAGCTCTGACTCCTGACCACGGGCCCCAGCTGAGCTCAAACCCTCCCTCCCCACCCCTGCTACCCCAGGCTGTGGATCCCTGCAGAAAAAAAACTCTTCCATGCAGCTGCTTGCAACACCCTGGTGGGATTTAATCATATGCACCTTGGAGCTCTGCCTCCTCCCGAGTGTGTCTGTGGCATTAACACGAACATTTCCTAAGTAGCCAGGTTACGGAGGGTGGACACCCTTCTTCCCAGGAACGAGTGAGCGTGTGCATGTGTGTGTGCACGTGTGTATGTGTGGATTGTGTGGACTGCACCCTGGCGATGAGCAAGGAGCCTGCAGAGCTGAATCATTCTGTAGTCTGCTTTGCATTTGGCCAATAACTTTTAATGATATTTCATATATACATACACAGAGCTTTAAGTGGGTGTGTATGATATACTGGTGTCTGACACAACTACATATTTATTTAGTACTTTTTATGTGGAATATTTAATTAATAAAAACCCAGACAGCCTGACTATGAAAGCCTGGTGTTCTTCTTTAGAAATGTGATTCCTGTAATGGTGGGGTGACAGCAGCAGCTCTTCATGGGTTGGAGTAGACCATCTGGGAGATTGCAACTGCAGGGGGAAATGACAAAGAAATGCTGGCTTCTTCGAAGCTGTGACTGGACCATACATCAGCTTCTTGAGGGTGCAGAAGGTGGTTAGTAGCTTCTCCTTGCTACTTTTCTTGACTAAATAAAGCTTATTCAATGTTAGAAGTGCTTAATAAAGAAGAAATAGAAAGCCAAGCTACAGCAAGCAAAGGCAGGAGGAAGGACATGATCTTTTCATCACTGCATGTATCTGTATCTACTGCATCTATTTTCCTGTATTTATTTGCTTGTGTCTTGCTGGGTACTTCCAGAATCAAGAATAGGAAAGGAGCTTATAGGTATTCAATTCAACTTGTAAAAATTCATCCTTCTGATGGTCCAAACACATCTAATATTTTTATTTCAAAGTAGAAACAATACCAAAGCAAAATAACAATGCTGATGCTGAAGATGATAATAATTTTAAACTTCCTGATGGTATGAGGCTGTAATGTCCAATTTTCGAGGCTATCTCTCCCATGAGTTTGCACATGCTATGTTATGCTAGTACACACCCATACACTTCTGGCAAGCAAGCCCCCTTCCTCAGGCACAGTGCTGTTTAGAGTATGCCAGGCTGGGTCTTCCCCACTTTGCCTACTGGCACTGATGGACAACATAGGGACATTTGGGTCTTCTGAATCCCTTGGCATGAGAGAAGAGCCTCCTCAGCATTGGTTTGAAATGCATCACAGGATATCTTGCCTTTTTTCTAGTAAACTGGAGGTCCAAATGATACTTCACCTCCCCTTCTCTCCCACCTACAGGGTTCCATATATGTAACACAGAGAATGGGAGAGAAATTTCAAGGATACTAATGTGACATTGGGGAGCAGATTGGGAGGGGGGTTGTGGAGCCATGACACAAGTTGTTGACTTGCAGGCTGCAGCTAAGAAGGATGTGATTGAAACAATACCAAAATTTCAAGAAATTGGGTTTTCAAGTAGACTTGGGGCCATTAATGTCTTAAAGATAGTCAGGGTATCTCCCAGGAGGAGTCAAAAATGTGTGGACTCCTACTTCAGTGGAGTCTAGTGGAGCAAAGGAGCAGGCTAACAGGAGAAAAAAGAGGGAGGTATGCTCTTACTGTGTGTGTTTTCCACATCCCAGACACTTATCAACTCCTTCATCCACTGCCACAGACCGGAAAGCAGCTCCCAAATGACCTCAGCCCCAGAGGCAGCAGAAAATGAAGAATGAGGGATACCACATGCACTCCCATTGATTCAGAGCACTGCGATTTTCTTGATTACTTGCTTGTTACTGTGCATGCTGTTTGGCAGAGAGTGAAAATCTCCTTCCATGGATTTACAGTGCCTTTTAGAGTTATGTTTCTAAGCCTCTGTAATGACACAAATACTAATCTGCCAGGAGTTATTTTGCGCTTGTTCAATATTAAGGCAGCTTTGGGTGAGGGCTGATTTAAATGCCAAATTAAATACAAACTTCTGTAGAACTTGGCACTGACGGGAAAGGAGTGGTGCAGATTTCTTATACCTCAGGAGAGGCTTTTGGGAAAACATCAGTTTCCTCTTACCTTAAAACCAATCCAACCCAGTCACCTGCTTAGCCACACACACACACACATTCCAGGGACATCCTAATACAGTGGGGCCAGACAGGAAAGACTTCACAGAAAAAAAGTGAGTAGAAGTGGCAGGAATAGGTTGCCTGATTCTTGGGCTGTTTTTTCCTAAATCTGCCCACAGGAAGGCAAGTAAATCCAGTAAGGCTTTTCCCTGAGCTCTCTCCTACAAAGGGCTCCCTTGGTGGTGAGAGCTGCAGGTCAGCTGCCTTCAGGGGCTCTGGTTTCTGATCTGTCCTCTCCCTGTTCAAGGAGACCTGAGCACCTAAAATGTACACACTGGAGAAGGGCTGGCACAGAGCACACCTGGATTGTGAAACTAGCCAACGTTATCAGAAGGCGGGATAAACTCTGCTGAACTTCAGGTCAGGAATGTCATGGGAAAAGATCACAGAAGAGCAGAAGTACTACTTGTAGCCAGGACCTTCAGGGTCACCGGGCTTGCCAAGGCAGTAGGACTCCATGTGCTCTGCCAAGTGTTGGCACAGAGGGTGCAATAAACTCTTGGGGCACAGACCCAGGCCAGTAGTGCCAGGGCCTGGGACAAGAAAGGACTCTGCTAGTTCCATCTCCCAAATGCTTCCCAGCTTGCCAAAAACCCTCCCCTTTTGGCAGCTGGTGCCAGTGCCACTCTCCACAAACAGGGTGTTTCTTTGGGAGGGGTTCACCCTTTCCCCACAAGCCCTGTAGGCCTTGCTGTGGCACAGGGGTGGTAAATGATTTCCCCTCCCTCAGCTGGAGAAGGAGGTGCTGGGGACAGGTTGTAGGTAGGGAGGGGCATGCTGCCAGCTGGTGGGGCTGCAATTAGGTTGCATCCTCCCTCAGGTTCCGGAGGCAGAAGTTTTGGAGAGATGCCCAGCTCCCATGCCTGCCAGACTGATCATCGACCAAGAAAGCAATCGTTAGTCTCCTGAGGTGGCAGGGGGCAGCTGCATGGGATGGGGAGCCCATCAGTTCTTGTAAGCCCCTGATAACTGTAAGGCACCTCATGCACCCCCCAGCCTTTCCTGGAGGAAACTTGTGTCTAATCAGAATTTCCCTTGTTGCAGTTTGCCTGTCACTCCTTGTCCTTTCACTGTGCATGTCTAAGAAAAGTCTGGTCCCACCTTCTCTATAACATCCATTTATTTAGTAGACAAGGACAACTGGATCCTCCTTAGCCTTTCTTCTCATGGCTGAGCAGGTCCCTCAGTCTCTCCTAGTGACATGCTCCAAGCAAACCTCAACTATCTCAGTGGCCTCCCCTGCTGAACTGTTTCCACTTGATCAAGCTCTGTTGCAGTGGAAGACCCAAACTAGTCACAGTACCCCAGATACGACCTCACAAGTGCTGAATAAAGAGAAATAACCACTTCCCCCACCTTCCTGACTTCACCCTTACTCATGCAGCCTGGTATGCGGTTGGTGTACACTGCCATGAGGATGCACTGCTGGACAATGCCTTCTTCAGGACCATTTTCCACAAATCAATTACTTTCTTTGTCCTGGGGGAACTTGTGTGGTTTTAAATAGAAAGGACTGAATAGTTCTGAGGTTCCATCTCTAAGGCAGGTGGTTTCTGGCAGGAGCTCAGGCTCAGGCCTCTCACGAGCTGCCTCTCCCAGCAGGGAGCCCTGGGGAAGGAACTCCAAGGGCCTCTATCAGCACTTGCCTGCTTTCTGAGGGCTCTGAATGTGAAATGAAAGTGTCCCTCTGTGGCAGCAAGCCCAGCCCTTGGGTACCAGCTGGTCTGCATCACTCCACCCAGGCTGTGGTTGGTGATTTGTTGGTGACCAGCTGCACTCAACGAATCTGTGCCTTTACTGAGTCACAGTACTAGCCCCGCTCTCCCCCAGGAGAGAATCTCTCCTGAGGGTGTCTGCCCCACTTCAGCCACCCTGGTCCCTGTGTACCTGGGAAGTGTCACGTCCCCTCTCCCTACTTGCAGCGCACTCCCCTTTCTGCACCCAGGACTGTTCTGTGTGGGATCCTCTCCCTCCCAAAGTCAACATGTCCGGCTGCCCGCAGTTTCTAGGGAAACTGGTGTTTGCTTTGCCTTTGCTATGGTGACAAGCGAAGCACCGTGCTGGATATGAGTGCCATTTTCTGCAAGAGGCTTTCTGAAGTGCCAGAAGAGGAGCGAGAGCTGCCCTCCCGGCTGGCCAGGATGATCTTATCTGCACCTGAGTCAGCCAGGGCTCCACCTGGAGGAGGAGTTTCTCCTGTCAAACAAGTAAAAGCTGCATTTGAGGGGAAAGCAAAGGCTGCGGCTTACAAAACGGGCATCTTGTTCTCCAATGAATTAGTCAAGAGCTGAAATAGAATGCCGTTATCTCCAACATGTGTGTCTGATGTTCCTCCCCCCACTCCCCAAAATGGCCTGCAGTGAGGCTCAAATGCTGGAGCTGGAGTGTGAAAAGGTGCTGAAAATTTTGGGTGAGATCTGTAGTCATGAGGAGAAAGGGATGTGGGTAGCAGCCTTGACTCTGATGCTGCTCCTTGCTCAGTGCTCTAAGCAAGCATGTTTTCCTGCAAATCAGCTCTTTACTTGTTTTGCCAGCCTGAACAAATAAACATTTGAATCTCAGAAATCAGCCACCTCAGTGTTGCTCAGTGTCACTTAGTCATCCCAGAACCCCTCTATAATTAAAGAGACAGGTTGTTCTTGCAGGCACTCTGATTTTAGCAGTGCCCTCTTTCACCACCTATTTGCCTGGAGGATCCTGCTGCAACCCTCAGCCCCTAACCCAGATAGCTGAGATTGGTGCTGAGAGAGCAATGATGCATGCAGTACCCAGGACACTTTCAGCATCTGCCTGGTACCCACAGTGGTCTCCGGACCAGTGGGACATGTCCCACACTACTGCATCCAGCTCTGGAGTCCTCAGCACAAGAAAGAGATGGACCTGTTGGAGTGGTTCCAGAGAAGGGCCAGGAAGATGATCAGAAGGCTGGAGCATCTCTCCTATGAAGACAAGTTGGGTTTGCTCAGTCTGGAAAAGAGAAGGTTGCAGGGAGAGATTATAGTTGCCTTTCGGCATCTGAAGGGGACCTACAAGAAAGCTAGAGAAGGACATTCACAAGGGCATGTAGTGATAGGACAAGAGATAACAGCTTTACATTGAAAGAGGGTAGATCTAGGTTGGGTATTAGGAAGAATTCTTTACTGTGAGGGTGCTGAGACATTTAGAACAGGTTACCTAGAGAACTTGTGGATGTCCCATCCCTGGAGGTGTTCAAGGCCAGGCTGGATGGGGCTTTGAGCAAAACTGCTCTAGCGGCAGGTGTCCCTGCCCATGGCAGGGGATCTGGAACTCCGTGATCTATAAGGTCCCTTCCAACCCGAACCACTCTATGATTCTAAGAACTCTGGCAGGAGGGAAAGC
>VZRU01006019.1:36440-53015 GCA_013398155.1 Pedionomus torquatus
TTTTTTTTTTTTTTTCCAGCACAACAGACCTACCTGTGAGTTTCTGGCAGCATGGCAAGCTATTGGGTTGTGAGACAGGAGTCTGGTGTGCTCGGTTCTTCATGGCATGGGCTGTTGTTAGGCTGCTGGAAGGACTGTGGGCCAGTTATTACCCTGCTTCAAATGACCCGGGATCCTGCCTGTGCAGCTCCTGCAGTATCACAGTGCTAGTGTCACCCTCCCTGCTGCCCTGCTCCTCTCCTAGGAGGAGACTGTCTCAGCCACCAGCTCTGCTTTAGCCCTGGAATATGGGTTAAAATCTGTCCCGTGTGAGGACGTGAAATTTGGAACTGCCTCTGTTTTACAGACCACAGGGATTTTCAGTAACCAGGCGGGAGGCACTGTGGAATCAGCATCCACCAGGGACACATGGTCCCATTTCTGCTGAGTTACCCAGATTGCATGAAGACAGATGATGAACAATTTTTAACCTATTCAAACTACTCGAGTGAATTCACAGCAGATCAGAGCTTTGTGTCTTTATGGCCATCACATTTTTCATCCAACACATTTTTAGGAGGAGTCCTAAAGCCAGATTTATCAAGGTGTCTGGCCCTGGCTCTAGCTACAAGGAATTCTTTTCGAATCCTGGAGACAAGTGGAGTGGGAGAAAGGGGAGGTGCTCTCTCTGCCAGTTTCATTATGCATCATGCCCTTTTTTTCATATCACTTGTCTTTATCGTCTGGTGGTAATCTCTAAAAGTGGAAGCAACTTTGTCTATATAGAATGAATGGGGAAACGCTGAAAAAAGCTGTATGCTCCTTTATAGGATTCCAAAGAGATGAAACCCTTGATAGCATCTCACTTGATTTCTCTTTCACAGTGCACTCTTCAAATGTAATCAGCTTTTGGGGCATGTTCTGCCTCCAACTGTGCATACAATGCTCACATTGAAATTAATAGAAGCATGATGGCGTATTTGAAGTGAGAATCTGGGATGAAAAAAAAAAAAAAGTTAAATTCTTGCTGGTAAAATCAACGACAAAAGTTTCTTTGGCTTTAGTTCTGACTTTAGAGGCATCTGCATGTCTAATGCTGGAAAGTATCATTTTTATGAGCATATGTGTCATAGCAACATCCTGAGGAATAAAAACCCCATGAACTTTGGATACATTTTATACAAGCAGTTTAGAAACGCGCCTTTGTGTCCTCCTTCTTAATAGAGATTTGTTGCTGTGTTTAACCCCACTGCCTCAGTGCCAGTTCTACCTTGGGGGATGGGAAATAGTTTGTGATTGATGGGATCATCATAACACATGTGGACAAGGTGCTGGGTTTGAACTTGGTGACCTCAGATCTGGCATTTAGTTATGCTCCTATTGTGTATTTGATGCCTCTATTGAGTTGCTAATAGTCTTACAGGGGATACAGGAGATTTTCACACGCTTATCCTTCCATCATGCCAGCATAATGGGGAAATGCTGTTCCCTATATCCAGGGCACAAGGTCAAGAGCAGATTTTCACCATGCCTAGGTGGCTGCTCACCCACGTGCCCGGATGTGTTGCTTTGTGTTACACAGAGGAGATCCAAATCTGGGCTCCTTCCAGGCAAAGACTCATCCTACTAAGCCCTCTTTCCTCTCTCTGTTAATGGAGAAGGCGTATGGATAATCACGTCTGCAGTCCCCTGGCTTGACTCAGAGGTGACTGCAGGGGAGCCAGAGGCTGAGTCACACCAGGTCCTGCAAACACGCATCATCTCACACATGTACAGGCTGGATGCACAGCTGAGCTGGTGGCTCATCATCATCCTGCCAGTGATGGACACCAGGCCCAACCAGCAAGTACATTGTCTAACTGGGGAGCAGGGGCTGATCACAGCACTGAGCTTTTGGCTCCTTTCCCATTTTCCTTAGGATTAACTCTTGTCATTGGATGTTGACGAAGCTAAGGTGAAGCTAAGCAGTGAAATATCTCAGACCTGAAACTGTCCTGATCTCTTTGTATGGTTGGAAGGAAGAGGGACCCAGTGGAGGCAAGCAGGGAGATTGTATGCTCCCTCTTGGCTCACAACTCCAGGATAGTGGGCAACACAAATCTGAAGTGCTCAGCCATGGGACATGGTCCTTGTGGATGCAGTGCCATTTTCCCCACGGCTCCACGCAGTTGCTCTGACCACTCTCACAGCAGAGAAGCATTGATCCCTGTCCAGCTCCTATTCTTGCAAATCTCTCTGCATGCAGAAAACTGAATAACTTCTTGCATAATTAGCCTCTCCATCCATTAAAAAAGCCCAAACCCCAGCACAGCTCTCACCAACAGCTGGTTTACAGAACAGAGAAGACTAAACAGAGTAGAACAGCTCTTCTGAGCAGCAGCGATACTAGGGTTTAAGGAACCTTCCTGAAAGAGGATGCCCTTTCACCTGGCACTGATCATTTTCTTAAATGGGAATCTCTGTAAGAAGAAATGAGGAGAGACAAAACACCTGGATGTTCTCATGATGCAAGGTAAAGGGACGCTTGAGATAGCATCGTTGAGATACGACAAGGGGTAATGGCTTCAAGTTGCGCCAGGGTAAGTTCAGGTTAGATATTAGGAAATATTTCTTTACTGAAAGGGTTGTCAGGTATTGGAATGGGCTGCCCAGGGAGGTGGTTGAGGCACCATCCCTGGAGGTATTCAAGAGAGAAGTTGACTTGGTGCTCNCATTCAGACTGTCCTGTCCTCCCTGGCACTGATCACAGCCCAAGCACAGAAGCCGGGTGCAGCCCATGCTGGCAGTTGGATTCCAGGCTCTCGTGGTCTCTCTGCCCCAGCCCTGACGGTTTGCCCTGCCCTGTCCTGTTAGTTAGATGAAGCAAGGACAGGTTTCCCAGAACAAGCTGTGTGCCTGCCACTTCTGCTATGTAAAATCAGCCAGCAGCAGCTCTCTGAAGAGATTTCATAAGAGGGAGGATGTCATGTGTTAGAGGCACTTGGTCAAGCCTTTTTCTGGGCTACAGCTCGGCCTGAGAGACCTTCCTGATCCTTGCCTCGTGAGTTGCACCAGATCTGCAATCATGAAGAGACAGCAGGGGGACGGGAATTTCTCCCAGTCAGGCAGAGTGACCTCATGTCTCTGTGGGCAGCTGAGATGCAGCTCTCTGCACCCAAACCATCCATCCTCCCATTGCATCATGGTCTCCTACTTAGTCTCCAGCTGGTACCCTGGCCAAGGGGAAAAGAAAGGCAGGAGTGGGATATAATCCTGTCACCTTGTACTAACAGTGAGTGTTCACACTTTGCAGCTTCTTCTGAGCATCTGTAGCACTGTTTTTCCTGTCTCATCTCCATCCAGCTCTGCAGGTGAATTCCTGAAAGCGCTGTGAACTAACTGCTCTTCCTAAAGGTCTGAAGAATGAGGACATTATTTACTTTTGGCTGTCGATGGGCATCAAATGGTGTGAAAGAAACGTATGCCTCAGCTTCATCCCTATCTGGGACCAAAATAACAGATAAAAGAAGAAAATCAGTGGGAGTTATCATTATATGGAGTTGCCATGGAAATAGCATGAGAGAACTCAGAGAAGAGCTAGCACACCATGTCTCCAGGAGGGCGTAAATCCCTTGCTAGCCTCACTCCTTTTTATCACATTAACAGGCCATATTTCCTGCTTTAGCAAGAGGTGGGAAAACATCAAAGCACAGTTCTTACTTTTTTGTCTATCCCTTGATTTCTCTGACCAAGACCTCACTGACCCCTCAAGAAGTAGAAATGTGAGCCCTAGTGCTACTGGAAAGTTCTCCTGGAAACCGTCTGATAATTTCAATAAAATGATAACAGGGATATAATTTTCCCCACAAAATATTTGTTGACTTCTGTGAAATGATATGAAAAAAATGAAAAAAAAACCCACTTTTTTTTTTTTTTTAAATGCATTGCTCTAGGAGTTTTTTTCAAAGAAAAATGTCATATTTCATTAAAAGGATTTTTTAGATGCTGATTTTTAAGGAAAAGCATTACAGTTTAAATGATCTCAGAGCTTCAATGAAGTTGCTGTCTTGTGCTGTTGCGCTGTTCTGGGAAGCCCATTTTATTCTCCTCTATTAGTCACTAAATCCTGCTTTTAAACTGCCTTATCCTCTTTGGTCATGACAGGACAACCATGTCTGCTCATGCACTGTATCCTGAGACTCCACAAACACAGCTCTGAGCCTTGATGTTGTATGGGGCCGGAATCCTCCAGCACACACATCCAGTTTTCTACCTTGCACTTCCCAGTGAGCCATGGGTCACTCCTCTGGAGGGTAGTCCCCAACCGAGACTATCGGTGATGGCTGTGGCCATCTGTCCCAGAGTAAACTACCACTTGGATGCTGGCATTTGGCCGCTTATAGGTATGGATATGCAAGTGTGAGTGAACAAACAAAATCATCGTCCTCCCCTGTAATGCTTCATATTGAGTTCTGCTGCATTGTCGCTCCAACGTTGCAATATTTTTTCCCCAGATATCTTCTTCCCAGCCCCTAGCTCCTACCCTTCCCTAAGGATGTTGGCCAGTAAGTGATGTGACTGAGCATGTTCAGAGATAAGAAGGACCCTCAGCCTGAAACCAGGCTCCAGAGGAGAGAGAGCAGACAGGAAAGCCTGGGGCAGGGCAGCCGTAAAGCCTTCACGTTTGTATCTGCTCCCTTTCAAAGCTGCCAGTAGTGGGAAAGGAAGGATGTCTGGGAGCCTCCAATAAGACCTCACCTTCCTCACCCACCAGTACAAATGTCCCCTGATCCATGCTGCAGGCGCAAGTGAGATGAAAGGAAGCAAAATAATAAGAGAGGAAGCCAAAGAGCACAGTCTCCAAATGATCCTTTAAGAGCCAATTCATGTCCCAGCTACTGACCCCAGTTCTGGCTCAGAGTCCCATTTCAGTAACTGAACTTCCATCACATTTGTGACTCCACTTGCAAGAGCTGGGACCCCAAGTGGTATGCAACTGCATCTGGAAACCTCTCTCCTATAGAATAACTAAAGCTATGGAACTCATCTGAGTGGGGTGACAACTCTGGCTTGGGCTGCTTCTTTGTCTTCAAGTAATCACATTTCCCATGATGTCATTAATTTCAACTTTTTTTTTTTTTTCCCCTAAAGCTGTCATAAGAAAGAAAAGAAGGGAGGGGAGGGGGGAAGAAGGTCTCTTCTAACATCTACATTTCTAAGGCCAAAGTCTTCTAGTCATCTGAATTGTTACCAGCAACTCAGATTTCTCCTCAGAACAAAACTTGTGTGCTTATTCTTGTTGATTGTTTTGTCTGTTTGCTCAGCATCAATTTAAGATAAAATTATACACTTAATTTTATAAATGCTATTTATAAAGCTGTGAATACATATTATGCATGATCTGCGAGAAAATGGATCCATTTTTACCCCTATGAAATGACAACTCTCAGACACCGAATAATTCCAGAGGGGCTATTTTTATGGCACTTGGTGGTACATTTGTTGCTGAGTAGCAGCTCTCTGTCTATAGCCATGGGAATAGACATCACTTTTAGCTTGTCATAATTCTGGAACTGGAACTGTTCCAGAAGAGTTTGTCATAACAGTGGGCTGTGCAATGGCTATTTATGATAAATGTATTCATAGATTATAGGATCAAACATTTTGGAAAACAATCATGTTTGTCTCCGCATCAGGACTGTCTGGGGAGCTCCCGTTCATCCCCTCGCTGCATGTCCCAGGACAGGGAGCAGCAGCCACCGGGAAACTCTCTGGCTGGGTGGCAGTTCCCAGGACAATTTCCTCCTTTCCCTAGTGTGCCTGGTTTGTAGCTTTTAGCAGAGCTATCTGGAAGCAGCTGCCTCCAGCTTTTCTTTGGGTTTGTTATTTTCACTTATTTATTTCCACAGGAAGGGAAAACATCCAAAACCTTTTCAAGTGCTACTGCCTTAGCATCAAGACCGGGGTAACTTGAAAGGTGAAACAAAATTCGCTGTCTGTATCTATGCAATTTTTGCTACATTCTGTGCATTCTGGGCTTCCGTTCAAAATAAACAAATTTTTAAAAGCCAAAACCAAAATCATATGCTACAGAAAACGCTTTCACTTTTCTCTCTCGTTCAGAAATAGCACCATCCCAATGTAAAATAAATGAACTCCTGCCACCTGCCAACAAAGCATCTCTGTAGAGAGCTGTCTCCAGGCAAACGACTCCCCTGGTTCAACAACGATCTGGCCTTCCATCCTGGATCCAGAGAGATCTCCTGTGCAGCCATTAAAAAGCTGATACCAACTGTGCCTGGAGCGTGCACCCGAGGAGCGAAGTGGGGAGTAGGGCACTGCCTGCCCTGACGATGAGCAGTGCCACCACCATGCCCGGGGAGAAGGGAGAGGGCAAGGCGTAAAGCTACACAGGGGTCAACACACAGCCAGACCAACACCATGGAACAACCCCCTCCCCAGGCACCTCATGTGCCTGAAACTGTACCTGTTTTTTCCAGCCCTATTTGCTCCAGACCTTGTTTCCCCATTCAGATCAAGCAAGCACTCCAAAACCTGCAGTACTGCCTTCATTGCTTTGAAATTGGCTGGGCAGGTCCCCAACTGGAGGGTGTTTTAGGCCAGGTTTCCAAGACGGAGTATCTCATAAAATCAGTGTTTCTGCTTTTCCCCTCCCTGGGGCAGGGAGGGGTGCTCAGATCAGTCCGAGCTGCTCTGGTGGCTCAGAATCTCATCCCTCCTGGAAAATGGTGCTGAGAATGTCCTCAGAGAAAGAACATTGCTCTCCATGAAGGCATATACCAAAGTCTTGCACAAAGAAGATGGCAACACAGTGGGAGCAGACATGCTTGGGATTTCCAGGGAGATCTTTGTTCCCTGGGCCCTGGTGTAGGGAGGAGACAGGGTCTGGCTCAAGGCAGGAGAAGCTGGGAGGTATCTCTGGTTCCTGTTCTATGTTTAACCGTACTGCAGCCACCACAGCATAAACCCTTATTGGAAGGAGTTTGGATCTCTCCCCTTCCCCACCAATGTCTGCCAAGGCAAAGGGCCAGCACATGAGTTAAGGGGTACCCAAGGCACTATGTCCAACTGACCCACCCTTGCACCATCCCTCCCCTGAGACAGCACAACCAGGGCACCAATCTTCTCCCTCCTACATCTCCACAGGATTATTCCTCCCTCTTTAGACGGGGTTTCCCACCACATGGGTACTGGTGTGCAGCTGGAAGCAAGGAATTGGAGAATGAAAGGCATGGTTTTACATTAGCTTACTTATCCCAAATAAACACCACTGCAGTAGCCAACCCCTTCAAAGTACTCTGGCTAAATAATACTACAGATAATGAAAGGGATTTCAATAGGCCAGCACATGTTGATTTGGAAAGATGTTCCCTTGCAAAGCTGAGTCATAAAGAGGATTGAGAAACTCTGTACTCAGTGATTAAACAGCTAGAAAGACCTGCTAGCGGGAAAGTGTGCCCAAATTTGTCAAGCTGTACACTACCTTTTATTTCAGTGCTTTGCTTTGGGTAAAAGGTTTCATTTGTTTCATTTGTCTGAGTACAATGCATTTCAAATCTCAGATCCTCTCCTCTCTTACTCACAGCAACACTCATTTGTGTTGATCTTGTATTTCATCAGTCGTGTGGGAAGGTGACTATACTTGTCTAATGGCAGAAGGCACTTCAATTGCTTCTTTAGACTCCAATTAGGAAAGGCCTTAAGTTAAACACTAGGGATATAAAAAAAAATTGAACAAGATTGGAAAACTCTGGAAAAATACTCATGGGAGAACAGTTGCCATGACAACACTTCTCTGCTTTCTCTTGGGGTAACAGAAGTATGAGCTGAAGAAGATATTTCCCCAATGCACACCTCAGACCCAAAACAACTTAAGCTTTCAAGCTTAGATGTGGGCAGAGTGGGTGGTGCAGCTGCCCACATAGCTCTGCTGTCCCACCACAGGGTGCCCTAGTGTCAGGTCGCACTGTGCCAATGTCACACCGCACACACGATGCCAAATGCCACCTGAGTCAGGATGCAGATCAGGGTGCTTCAGCACATGGCTGATGAACTGCTTTTGCATACCCACTGCCTCTTGATGGCCTCGTAGCTCCAAGGCATCTCTGTTGCTTCTTGGTCCCAACAAAGCAAACGAGGTGGTAAGAAGCTCACAGCTTATGAAGTCCAGCTGCATCAGTTTGTGAGACTGCAGAGGTGGAGAAGGGCCATGAAGACACTTCTAAGTCCGTGCTGCAGGCCAGGCTGCAGGGGATGTAAAACAGAAGCCACTGGCCTGATCCTGTGTTTGGTACATGGCAGTGAGTTGATCCATAAGCATGGGAATCCAGACCTTCAAAGACATTAAAACACCTAAATCACAGCGTTATCTTTCAGGATGTGGTTTCTGGGATCTTTCTCTTCCATTTATAGTTTTGAAAAGTCTGCACCTAAAACTCAGGGTCCTCAGTCTTCTCACCAGGACTGCACAGAATGTACATCCAAGGCTTCCCTAGGACCATGGGCTGCTGATCAGCCAGACCTCACACTCAGTCTAAGAACAGCATGGCTCCTTCCACCTCATTCACTCAAGTTTCTCCCCACGGAAACTGGGGGGTTGGCAGCAGAAAGGGGTGCAGGCACAGAATGCACCCAACTCTCATCCAGCCATGGGCTCTAGATGTGGAATTAGACAGAGAGCACCTTAGGAATCAAGCAGCATTTGCACTGACCCATCTTTTGCAGCAGCTCCCACAGAGGACTAGAAAAAAAGCATCCACCATGGCTGAAAACTGTTTTGTGCAACAGATTCTGCTGAGAGCAAAGCAAAGATTATGAATGAGCTGACAAAACTGGCCTGCTGTTGGCATAGGCACCAAGCAGAGACAGAGTAGCTACACTGGAAGTGTTTCATCCATTACTGTCAGGGAAGTCACTTTTACCATTGATCCTGCTCCAATAAATCATGTTGCCAAGCAGTTTTATTGAGGCGTTATACATCCAAAGCTACTTATGGTCCTGCTAAAAGAGATGCATTTCTTTTTTAGCTCATTGTGGCTGAAATGCTGTCACAGAAGAAAGAGTCGCTGCTCAGAATGCTATTGCAAAAGAGGTATTACTGTAATTACAGCAGGAGGGATGGTGTGAGCTAGGAGCCACCATCTTCTTCCCCTGTCCCATCGCCTCTGGGCAGCCTTGCAAAGACAAAAATTTGCTACCACAAGCACAGTAGCTGCTCACGCACCCTTTGCCACGGTGATTGATGAAAATGGAGAAATAATGATGTTACTTCCCCATTCACCATAAATCACCCATCCCCTCAAAGTGACTAGAGTATTGTAAGTCTGGCCAGATTTATATGGACAACTTAACCAATTAGCTCTTTTATAAAGGCTGTCATCTTCTTAATGCAGTGTTAGATATATTTAGGCATGTGTCTACAAAAGAAAGCATTTCTTTCCAAAGCTAACAAAGCTCTCATTCTAGCTGACTTAAAACCTCAGTCTGAAAATGTTCGCCCTGTGGCTCTGTTTGTATTAGCAAGTTATTCAGTGACAGCAGAAGCCAAGCAATAGATCAAAGCTGGGGGTCTGGAGGCCCCTACACATACACAACATATATACATACACGTGTACATACACACATACACGTACTTACACAGGTACACGTGTACCTATATATAAATATATATGACTTGCCACTGTTGAGGTCAGCAGGAATACTCTCACAGATTACGTTCCTAACAAGTGGGGCAGCTCAGGAGGCTGGTATATCCAGTATGGCTAAAGTATATGGCATGTGTATAATTCCCCTCAAGATTATGCTTTCGTACTTAGCTCTGTTTAAATGTGGCCCTTCCTGTGGCCAGCCCTATCGCTGCCACACACCGGCTCCACACCGTGCTGGGAGGGACCTGCCTAGCTGCTAATTAGCTGCAAGGCCACTCCTGTCTCTGGAAGGCAGAGATAATTGCCCAGGCCGTTACCCAGCTGAGCCCATCCAGCCCAGCAGGCAGCCATGGAGGTGGCTGCACTATTATCCCTTGGAAAATAAATACTGGACAGGGCAGACAAAAAGTTTTTTTATATATATATATATATTTTTAACATGAGTTCAGGAGTAAATTGCATGTTACAGAGTGGCTGCAAACACGGTGGCCTTGGGTCAAAATCCAGAGCGTTCTCCTGACTCCTGGCCCTGAAACACAGAGGTGGCTGGAAACCTCTAAAATCAATGGCGGATCTGCCTGTCCAAACAAACATGCGTCCCCAGTGACAGGGGGGTATCAGAAAGCTGGCTGACCTGGCAGCCTACACAGCAGATAGACAACCTGCTGGAATCATAGAATCATAGAATGGTTAGAGTTGGAAAGGACCTTGAAGATCATCGTGTTCCAACCCCCCTGCCATGGGCAGGGACACCTCCCACTAGACCAGGTTGCTCAAAGCCCCATCAAGCCTAGCCTTGAACACTTCCAGGGATGGGGCATCCACAACCTCCCTGGGAAACCTTCAGCCAAAAAGTATTTCTGCCCTTCCACAGACAAGGAACTCCTTACCATAGGATAAAAAAGTACCATGGATAGTAAAGCTTACCTCACCTAAAAAGCAATTGGAAAAATGTATGGGATAAACTCTGTCTGGATCTATCAGGCACAAGGACAAAAACCCCTGAGCCATGCTGTACTAAAGCCAGGGGAATACTCAGAGGAGACACCAGCACACAGGTGCACTAATCCTGTATCTGCCTCAGGTGTCCACTACTGCCAATTACTGGCAGCAGGGCACTGGGCTAGATGGACCTCAGCGTGACGATGTCTAACACTTCCAGATAGTAGGTCATGTTCAAAATCAGTCATGAATATTTGCTTGAATACTGTTTGTGAACAGGAACACAGGAACAGCCAACTGAACACACAATTTTCCTCTGGTGAGCAGGCTCCCTAGTTTCTACATTAACACAAATACATCAAAGTGGCTCAAATCAATGAAAAAGGAGATCACTCCATCAGCTCCCATCTCGCACAGTCAGATAATGCAGGGCCACACCAGGATACCTAAAATAGCAATTTCTTTGAAAAAACATTATGACTATTTATGGATGCTGTGACATGATTAGTACCCCAAACAGATAAACTGGAAACCTCAGGTCTTTCAAATCAGCAGCTCCCACTGAGCTCACAAAGTCAATGATCAGCGCAAAAAGTGTAAATCAAAATATTATTTATTTATTTATTTTAAAATTCTAGAAAACGCAGACAGCACACAGGCATCTTCGCTTGTACAGAAAAGGCAATTCGGTTTGCGTAAGCTTTCGGTATCAGTTTGCACTGCTTATGAAACTGCACCCTACCAACTGCATGCGAAAGGCCAGTGGCAGGGCTGCACAGGCAGAGCCTACAGATGCGATTCCCTTCACTATTGGATCAGAAGCTCCAGCTCTCTGTTCAGAAAGACTGCATGCATGACATGAAAAAAAATCATGCTGCTGATGATGTGCAGCTCTGTTCATACCAGGTTTATTATTGGCCTTCCTAACATCTGAGATTTCACAGTAGAAATTTTGAGCAACTTCAAGATTTTGATCATTGAAGGACATTCACCACTGTGAGGCAGAAAGGGTTGTATCCACAGTCTACATGAGTTTCAAAATGAGCCTGGGAATGCATAAGCTGGGCAGCACTGTGCTCCTCCATTCCTCACCCACACAGGTAAAAATGATCTAGGACATGAGTAGGTCCCTCTGGCTTCAATGGTAGCCTTAGAAGGGCCTTTGCTCCTCACAAAAGTCCTTCAAAGGCCTCTCAGTCTGCCTCGATTTCTCTTTTGATTCCTTCTCCCCTGATAATTTGCTTTTTACCCATCCTGACTAGCTGCTCTTGCACACAGGTGATTCAGACTCTCTCGTGAGGTCTACCGCGGAGTTCTTACATGGCTCAGCAAGACAGAAAAGGAAAGCACATCAAAACCTCAGGTTTTCTCCTTTTCCTGCTGAGATTTGTTCTCAGAAAGAAGGCATATGTCAAACAGTTCGCCTGGACAGAACCTGAGATGCCATCTGACAAATTTCTTTCAGCTCCAGGGGAAAAATGGCTTTTGGAAAATGCCTGAACTTTGAAGCATGTAAGCATCAGAGAAGTTTTTGTTACCTCCTCTTTTAGTGGAGGTAACAAATTATACAAGCACCCTCAGCAGCACCCTGTGCAAAGGTGTTCCCATGCTGCTGACTCCCTGGAAGAGCTGATGGCTTAAGTGCTGGTTTGATGCCTAACAGTTAAACATTGCTGGTTTTCCTAAAATAAGACCCACCCTTACTGTTGCATTTGTAGTTTCCAAAAAGGCTACTAATTATTTGATGTAAATCCCTGATTTCAAGAACAGCTAGGTTTTCCTCCTCCTTTAAAGAAGGCGTTTGGTTGCCGAGAGAAATACTTGAAGCTTACCTTCCTGGCATGATCTATTTCTCATTTTTCACTCCGCTCTGGTGAGACCCCACCTGGAGCTCTGCCTCCAGCTCCGAGGTCCTCAGCACAGGAAGAACATGGACCTGTTAGAGGGGGTCTAAAGGAGGCCAAGGAGATGCTGGGAGGGCTGGAGCTCCCTCTCTGAGCAGCCCTTTAGAAACTAATACCATTTAAGAAGAGAGGTTTTTTTAAAGATCTGCACCCACAGTAATTCCACTAGAGGCTCGCCATTCTTCAAATGCACCCTCACATCACAAGTAATTGGCACCTGCTTTTTGTCACAGCCTGTATTTGTCTAATTCAATTAGATCACCACACGCATTCCAGCTTTGGCCCTGGTGTGGGCTAGTTTTAGAGAAATGTTACACACAACTAACAGGAAGGTGAGGAAATGGTCTCAGGGTCTCCACATCACATTGTCCAGCTGCTAGCGGAGATCAGCACATAACACTCCCCAAAATTTCTCACCTCAAGCAAGAGGACAGCTGCAAACAGAACCCTGGATCTTCCTCTGAATGACAAACGACAGAAGCATTGCTCTCCTGGACACTGTGAGTCAATGTAAAGGATGCTTATTTTCACTGAGCTGTGTTGGTAGTGATGCCCATGTCCCTTTAGACTGCTTTTGGGATGGCACAGATAAAAGCAGCATTTTACAGCCGCAGCAAGCTCAAGAAGATAAAAAAGTCCCTGAACGCACTTTCGTCATGTTTCCTTGCCTGCCTCAGGTGAGACTAACAGTCTGCCAGCACTTGGGGGACAACTTGTCAAGCACCAGTCTTGCTAATTAAGTACTTTTGGCTGTCTCAGCTTTGAACTCTGGGAGCAGGAAGGAGATAAAAGCAAGGCACCAAGAGATCACGGAATTCTATGCTGTTGAGGACCTAGTCCAGAACGAAGGAGCATGACCATCAAGGGGCTCTGAAATGTTCTTCTAAAATGGCTGGTCGATAAAAGACCAAGGCAAAGGTGTGGATGAAGGTACTTATGATTTTCTGCCTCTATTAAATTGTCAGTTTATTTTGAAGAGGAGAGGAACACAGCGTGGGGACCTTATCAGCGCAAGCCAGTACCATGGGAAGCCAGATGCTCACTCTTTCACAAACCAGACCTCATTGCGTCGCCCATAAGGCTTCATAGGGGGGTCGTAACCATTGCAGAAGTAGAAATCCTTGTGGTAGGCAGCTTCACTCCCCAGAGCAGACTTTAGCTTGGCAGCATAGTCCACGTAATCCACCTCTTTGGCATAGCCACCAAACTGCCTGCAAAGAAACCAAGCACAGAGAGGTGCTGAGCAGTCTTGGCAGAGCACAGAGAGGAGGAGAGGGAGAATATATAACCACAATATATTTAGCCACACATTTTGATCCAGGTCCAACCAGCATGGACTTGCACAGCCGCTCTTCTTTGTGAACCAGCACACTGTGTCTGTGACAAGTTAAGTCTCAAAGATCACACAGCCAGGGTGCAACCAGCCATGGGCAGTTCCCCCCAAACAGACCCATGTATATTCATCATCAGAATGGCCCTGCACTTTTAATCAATGCCGTGTCAGAGGAACAGCATCCTACAGCACTAGGTTATCTCTAAGTCTGCTCAGCCCGTAGTCCTTACACCAATACTGTCAACAGCCATGCTCACTGTGGCATGAACAACCATCTGCTGGAAGCCAGATCACAAAGGGAAGCCAAACTCTAGTGAGCCCAAGAAAAAGGGGGGCAGTAGGGGGCATTGGAACAGAGATGTTAGCAATTACAGCCTACAATTCTATTTAAAAGGGGTGGGCTGCAATTGGTCTGGTTTATGTTGACCTCTCACCAACAGGAACTGTTTCCATATCAGCCTTGCACCTCACCACCCTGCCTTAGGGCCAAGGTTTGAGCCAAAACAGGCTATTCTTGCAGAAGGAGTCAGCAGCAAAGTCCAGGGAGCAGTCACAGGCAGGGAGAAGCTGGACAGTTTAGAGTCTGCCAAAAGCAAGGAAGCAGGGGAATATCCACGGGGTTAAAAACTGGATGAAAAGGTTATTGCTATTGTGATGCTAGTTTGAGTACAGTCTGTCAGTCAACAGCCAAAGACATTCAAAGGCTATTTGAAGCAATGCAATGGCAACTTGTTTCCATGATGGACTCTGGCTTAGGTCCACCTAAATCACACTTCAGTTGGCACCTGTTGTTTGATGTGAACCCCACCAAATGACCTTCTTGATGACTAAGAACCATCAGAAGGTGGGGAAAACAATGATTTTCAGAGATTAGGAATGACTTACGACCTTCATATTCACCCTTCCCTGCTTTGCACCTCCCCAAGCGAAACAAAAAGGCTTTCAGGGCTAACCTCTCCACTCGGTTTCCCAGTGAAAAAAAATTCCATATTTCAAACGGGTGCAGCTTGAACAGTGATAAAAAATGCCATAAGACAGCTGTCTTCAGTCTAGCAAGGCCCCTCCATTTCCTTCTACCACATGCACTCATTGTCCAGCACGTCACCTGGTAAAACCAACAGTGCTCTTCAGAGCACGCTAGAGACCTCAGCACTTGGGGTTGGAAATCTCAGAATGCATTCCTTACGTGGAATAAATGGTCATCCCCCGTCTCTCTTCAATCTTAATGCTTTCATCACTAGGACAAGGAGGATTGGCTTGAAACTTGCTTGGGATCCGCAGAGAGACCTTAACTTTCTGTTGTAAGGAGCCATCTTCAGCAGGAAAAGCAGTGATAGAGACAGGAGCAGTCATGCCCATTCCAGTCCCTGAAAGAGACACAGACATTACTAAAGAAGTCCAGGTTCTCGGGAACTCAAAAAATTAATAGGAGATTCACAAAAGCTAATTTTAGTTTAGGAAAACTCCTCACATGGATCTCCTTGTATAGTCAGTCAAGAGTGGGGTCCTCTGGGGCATGCAGAACAGAGCATTAGGCTTCTGCTTGGGCCAGACTTCTCTCTCCACTGACTACAAGGACTTTGGGAGATAAGGGCCTTAGGTGACTTCTGGATCTCTTTTTACTAACAGTCCTAAGACACTCTGCTCTTCTGACAAATAACCTCTAATACAACATGGTCTATGGTTCCAGTGTTGGTCAGTGGCACATGTAAATCTGCATCAATATTTAAATTGGCATCATCTGCACTTAGTGGTAAGCCCATAGCCAATATTGGGTGACAGGAGCATTGACCTAAACCCTAGGAACCACATACTAAACCCATTCACCTGAACCCTAGGAACCACATACTTCTTTTCTGCTCATTACTGCCAAGATGTACTACATGGCACCGAAGAACATTTTTCTTCCCTCTTCTTCCTTCAGCAGCAGGGAATTTCTACCCCTCAGGATCAGGTAGTGACAGAAGCAGTTGGGATCAAGAAATATCTTTCATTCATTTTGCTTTGATACCTGTCTCTGTGGCACATGTTATAGAAGCCATCCTTTCTCCTACAGCAAAGGTGACCATCACGTTTCTAAACCGTTTCTGCTGTAAATGGCATTTCCCTCTGCATCCAGCTCCTATACCCATACAGACTATGCAAGTCCCCCTGCCAGATGCCCAAGAAAGGGTGTGCGAGCAAAAGTATATGCCTTAAAGCTACTTTGTGGTCTTCTCCTGCTAAGGATGATTACCAATGCACATACTTTAGTAAATTCAGAATTAGAAGCAATCACCTGGTAGCACGATTATAAAACAGTAGGAAGTACCATTAAAAAGGAAGCTCATTGTTCATTACCCGTTCATGAATAAAAATAGCCAGAGTATATGATAAAATATCAAGGTCATAAAAGTTATTTCACTGGCTGCAAGGGCATATCAAAGAACCGAAAAGCTCCAGATACCCTGGATTCTATCACCTACCGCTCACACAGGGAGATGCGATAGATATACAATAAATATACATGTGCCTGTCTGCACATTATCCCAAGCTAAACTGCAAGGTCACCCTTCCCTGCTTAAACACATACTTTTTGAGATTTTTACCCTGAAACAGTGATGGTTTAGGAGAGGGCCCATAGCATGACTTGGCTGGATGCACTTTAACCTGTGGCAAGTTTATTTTTCCCAGCAAGGGGCCATCCCCATCACAGACCCCCAGTATCAGACGCCGCAAGCCAGGTGGGCTTGTGGTACTGTCACATCCATCCATCCATCCATCCATCCAG
>VZRU01006020.1:0-15700 GCA_013398155.1 Pedionomus torquatus
TAAATGGTAAAAGATCAGTAAATTACGTGGTTATGTGAATCTGGCAACTACAGCTTTAAGACAAATGTTACTAGATTGCAGAAGCTTTAAATCCAGCTGCTTCTCCCCTGGCTCCCACAGGGACTGTGCACCACAGCATCACGGTTCAGCTTTGCTCATTCAGGTGGAGCTCCAGGTTTACAGGTCTTAAGAAAAAAGTCACCACCAGCAAAACCAGCAAACAATCCTCTCCTGTAACTCTTATTTCATTGCAGTTAATCCGGGCCCTGCGCTTATGAGGTCTCGTGGAAAACCTGTTACACCACTGTCGTACCCACGGGCTTGCCTGTGTGTGGGCACCGCACCACTGTAATTACAGCTGGGCTGCAAACCCAGCAGACGTGTTTAACTTTGTATGTACGGCCAGATGGCACCTGAATGACTGCGTGAGCCACGTTGAGGGCTTCACACCACACCTTCCTTTGCCCGCTCCCAATTTCTGTGTCAACAGACCAAAATGTCATGCAGAAACAAAATATTTTTTTCTACCTCACACTCTGTCAGCCTTCGTGGAGATAAGGATCCACCTTGCAAGAACCTACACTAGCAAATCCCGCTGAGGAAGTCTCTGCCCTGGGCAATTTACACTCCCAAATTTAGACAATGCATGGGAGGGAGAGGAGTAAACAGGCAGGAAAGGCAAACTGAGTTATAATTGCCTGACCTACTAGCCAAAGGTGGCCATAAATGTTGACTTTGCCAAGCAGTACTAACAACACAACTGTGCATTAAAAGTGAGTTCCAGTTCACAGTTCATATTCCTTAACAATTTGTAAACATTCTCATAGTGGGTATACATAAGAGTTTTCTCCGTTTTTTTTTGTTGTGTTTTTTTTTTGTTTGTCTCATTTATTTCTTTTTCCTTCTCCTTATTCTGTCCTCAACCAATAATTTAATTATTGAGTTACCCAAGGGAGAGACATTATCATGTATCTGTCCAAGCAATAACAAATACACCTGTGGCCACATATAAATATGAGAAAAAAGGTGGGCTGCATGCCATAGTCTGGCTACTCTCGAAGAGATTTAACGTTCCCTGCATCAGGGGGCAGCAGCGCACATTCACATATTATTCATACTATATAAGCACTTGTTTCTGAAACCTCAAGGGTGTATAAATCATTGCATTTAGTTACATACTGTGTTTGGGAGTTCTGGGAAATTTTGAGATGAAGGGAACATACACAGCCTGGAAAACTGATTGCAAGAACTGAAAAAGGTGCTAGCTAGTGGTATGAGGGAACTGTGAAATGATGGCCTTTAGAATATTAATTTCACCTAATATTCTAAGAATAAGCTCAATTTCCATTTATCTGATTGTACTCTTACTATATGCAGCATGCATCTTTTTACTGTACTTATTTTTATATCTTTCCCACGTTTTGAATAATTGTTCTTAGAACACAGAAAATAATTATATATTCCTTAGAAGATCAGTGAAGCCCACGCTGTTTCTCATTCATGAACCGTTGATGCCTAAGGAGTACAGAACATGACACTTCTTTGGAAGAAGGCAGAGGGTGAAAGAAAGCTCTATCATTTAAATGTCTCTCCTTCTGGGCTGCATCAAGAAAATGTTAGAAAAATCCTGGGGTTTAATAACATCGAAGGTATCTTATTTTATCTAGAAAGATGGGTGACCCAAACAGAAATTAGACTGCAAAGCCATTATTCCAGTATAAGCATAACAACTTCCTGGGTATCATTTTTTATAATGTTGGGTAGAATTTTCCATAACTTCTAGCCTGAGCCATTAACTTAATAAGTAAAGATACTATTCAAATTCAGGAACAATAATTAAGGTTGAGGAGACTGCCTTTATCTTCTGCCAAAAAGCCTAACTCTTCCAGGTCTATTATCAGACAGAAATTGAAGAAAAGAAACACAGAGAATTTAATGTTTTAACAGGGTTAATAGTAAATCTATGTAGCAGTTCCCCACTCTAGCTGATGTGTTTCTGGGTCTCACCTTGCTGTCAACACACGAGATAGCCCACAGAATGCCACACACTGGTTCTGGAGGATGCAGATATCATCTACAACTCTCTTACCTCCTGACCTGTCTGTCTAAGGCACTGCTTGCCTCTGCCATTAAAAAAAAAAAACCAACAAAAAAAACCCAACACAAAACCCCAAAACAAAACAAAACCCCAACAAACAAAAACCCAACAAACAAACAAAAAAGAAACAAAAAGCTAAATAGTACATTAACTAGGGTTCAATTTACTTGATTAGGTTCCAGTATTTTTGATGTATGCTGCATCTGTTAAAAACACAATGTAAACAGGCACAACTGAGCAAATACTAATTATGATGGTGGAGATTGAGGGTTCCTTTCTAAAAACTGTTTCAGCAGCTACTAAACAGGATGCTAATGAAATGGACTGCCTCTCGTCCAGCCGAAGTCACCAGCAGCAGCCAAGCTGAAACCTTGCTCTTCAGAAAGAGAAAGGGCCTCCAGTAGAGCATGCTCCAGAGAGATGCACTGCTGACAGAAGTTACTGTCATCTTGGCTGAGCACTGCTTGAGTGTGATTGTCCTCAGGGCCTGTTGCATTTGTGACTAGGAATGGATGGAATCATGAGGTAAAGGTATGTTGGAGGAAATTTTTAAGTGGCTGGTTTGTTGGTGTGTTCACTGTACCTTAAATGCAGTCAATTTAATATATTTGTATTAATTTGAATTTAAATAGAAAAATAATGCATATCTAGAGTGCGTGGATAGATGTCTTCTTTATAGACTCAGAAAAATAAAATGCTATTTAATTTTCTTCACATCAATGGAGTTTTCTGACAGTCATTATGAAAGGCAAGTCTTGTGAGGAGGAATGAGAAATGTTTCTATTTGTGAAAGGTTCATATCCTGGTACAGTTCAAAACCATTTCTAAAGTGTTTATTTCCTTTCCCGCTCTCTAAAACAATGCCGCAGTTGTAATTTAATTTTGCAGTTTAACTATTAAAGCAAATTTTCATCATTTTGCTGAATAACATTGCTATTACGTACCTGTAGCTAAGATCATCACCTTGCAAAGACATTTGTATCTCTTTAACCTTCCCTAAGTCAGCAACTCTTTCCACCAAATAAAGCATGTGTCTGAGTGTTTATATTTTCAATAAAGCATGTGTCTAAGTGTTTATACTTTCAATAACACTAATTTTGATAAAACAGTTTGCTTAGCAGGTACTGAATGACCAAAGTAGTGATTTTTACATTGCAAATATAATTTTTAAAGCCATTATCATTTACATGGCTTCCTTCCCTTCCTCTTCAATGCCGGATGAGGTAGGTTTGTAGTCACCATCTCCTACATCGTCTTCAGATAAATTCAGATGGTAATTCTTTTATTTCTGTACTGCCAATTTCAATGACAAATTATGCTGACCAAAATAGAATTTTGCCTGTGATAATGTTAATTAAAAGATGAATTGTGAATGAGGTGAACAATGACACCCAGAACTTGGTGGATTGATAAGACATAGTTCACTAAGCAAGACATTATTCAGAACAAAAGAGCACACGGTAATCTGCAAACACAGGTTATTTTAGGAATCTAGTTCAGAATTAGAGTATTAAAAATACTATCTGACAAACTGTAGGCGATTCTTTGTTCCTTGGAGGCACTAGTGCTATAATATCAGCCCTTTTAGCAATAAATCAGAATAAGCTGCTTTCTTTTCCCTGCTTTGTCTTTGCATGATCTTAGATTTTGGGTGCATAATATTCTAAACATGATATCAAGAGAAATGATTAAAAAAAGATACTGAAAGCAGAGCACATTGCATAATAACAGTGAACACAGGAAAGTACACTGGAAAGCATAAAGATGCTGTGGCCATCTTCCCGGCTGGTGAAAAAACCTCTGCAAGTGTAGCAAAGGCAGTTACATAACTGATTTTTATTGCATTAGGCAACAGCAATATTGCTAAGCAAACGCATGTGCAGAGTTAGAAAGCTTCTTCCACAGTGGAAATGAGGGAAAAGGATAGAGGAAGGGTTCTCACTTAACATTCAGTAAGAGGGCAGGGCAAGAGGGTGTGCGTCTTCATTAATGGATTGTGTCAGGGTGACAACATGATTTATTCTCATCACGCAGCATCTTAGGAAAAAAAAAAACAACAGTGCAAACTCAGTCCATGATAATTTCACTGCTTTCTGCAGTATAACATGTCAACAGTCTAGAGCTCAAGCTGCTAAGTTAAAATGCCAGCCTCTGAAAGAGAATTAACGGGAGCTAAGATAATAGTCAGTAATGAGTTGTACATGGGAGGAAAAATTATCACAGGAGCAAAGGAAGAAAAAACACACATGCAAAAATGTGCCTGATCTCTGTAAATTCAGAGCACTGCTCATGTATATTTAGACATAGCAGTTAATACAAAGAAGTCTGTGAGCTGGTACCAAGAAAGCCTACTTTTTGGGGGGCATGAGTGGTCAGCTTTGACACCAAGAAAGGTGCAAGCACCACTTGAAGTCTTTGCTGTAGCTACCACCCTTCCCCCTCGCTTATTCGCTGATGCCAGTGAACATAAAGGCTTATGTTGCAACCTTCTCCTTAGCAGGCTTTTCTTTCATGTGGTTGACTATTTTTCAAGCTTGAACAAACTTAATTATCCTTGGGACTTCTGCCACTCGTGTTTGCGTGGCAAACAAAGTGATAGGAAGGAGGGTATACAGGCAGGTAGCCACCCGTACGAAGTGTAATTGCACATGCCACATTGCCGTAGGAGCAGACTTCTAAAACCCCTGCAGCCAAGGAAGAGCAGTGATGGTATTCAGCATCAACTGTAGCGCAAGAAAGTGCAGTGTCAGAGCCCCAAATCAGTTGTAATTGGTGTAGGATATGGTGAAGCAGGTAGGTTAAGAAGTCCTGCTGCAACAGAAGAGGACCTTCTGAGTCATAACCACTTTCGTGGCTGGGTTGCAGCAGTCGCAGTCTTGAGCAGAAGGAAAAAACCCTTGCTTTTCTATATTCGCAGCACTAGGTGGCAATAGGCTGCACAGGCATGGCAGCGCAGAAGTCCTCTTCTGCTGCTTCCAAGCCCTCACCAGCTCCCACTCACTCCAGTCTGCGACCGGAAGGGTGTGGGTGGTGGGACTGGAGGAGCCATCCGACTTCAGATTTTTTTTTTTCACTCCGATCAGCCTTTAACTGCTTAGTGACTGGTACTTAGGAAAACTCCAGACAGTTTTGGAATGAGTCAGGTGTTAGAAGATGAGAAATGTGCTGTGAAATGCTCGGGGCCCATGGATAGGCCCTTGGGTGGTAGAAGCATCAAGAGAGAGAGAAAAGCAAGAGTGGTTGAGGAGTTGCCCACAGAGGTGGATGGCAGGACAAGCGCAACTGCAGTCAACCTTTGGCAGGAGAAACTGGAGCAAGCTCCTCTTGCAAGGCCACTTTCTACAGCATCACAGAAGAGCTTCTGGGTATCACGAACAGCTGGACACTGCAATGGTGCTGCTCAGTGTCATTGCTTGTTCTCAGCTGATAGAGATAGACTGATACCAAACTGCTGAAGAAAGAGTTCTCGGCTCCGGCTGAACCCACATTTCTGCGCAGTTATGCAGAGGATGCACAGAAGAAACTGGAATATGCAGCCCACAGGCAAAGGCAGGGCGGATGAAAGATTTATTTGGGAATATGAAAACGCTTTGAACAAGTGAACTAACTCTTCTTCTTTTCCCCTTCATTCGTGCAACAGAGCAATTTTAAATTAGAACGGGTTGTAACAGATTTAATTTAGATCACCATGGTGCCTAGTGCAATGCTACAGTGTTTTCTAGTTTATCTTTTTCCCTGATTTTGAAGGCTAAACAGTTTTTAAATTGTGAATTTGTTATAGAATGTATGGCTAGTAGACAGTCCTAACCAATTAGAAATTTTTTTACTGCACCATGATTAATTTTGTTAGATAAAACTACTGCAATGCAACTGAAGGTAGAAATAAAAAGCATTTATGTGCTGTACAGCCATGATTTACTCTTCAGAGATGCATTTAACGCTGTCTCCAGCAGAACAGCTTCATCCATTTTCCAAACATTCATTTGTTTATTTCAAGATTAGTCTCAGTTATAAACAGACATTAAATCACCTCCAGGCCCTAATACATTGTAATGAAGTATTGTAAACCATGTAGTATGTTGGTTTAAACAATGTAATCAGAAAGCAACAAAACCATTTTCTCCTGGTTCTTGCTGGCTCCCTGACTTCTTCTGTCTGTTCAAAGAAAAGTTCCTTTTAGTCTGTAAATGTCAAGGTCAATCAGAGGTCAAGTTTGTGCTTTTGAGCCGTGGTTCCTTTCAGGTTATTGGCTTTGTTTTATTACTGAAAGGAACCATCCATTTTGGCATATAGAGCAAAGAAGTCATGTAATCCTATTAAATACAAAACCAACATGTACAAATAATGGTGAGGGTTTGACAATCACACAAAAGCCCCCTTTTTCCGCCCACGGTTAAGCCTGCACTGAGTAATTAATGGTCCTTCTATGAGCCTGTCTACACTGGGAAAACTGCCTAACTAGTTTTCAAAACACTCGCTCGAAAACTAGTTACAAGCGCAGCCGAGAGCCCCTTTTAGGCAAGCTGGCATTTTCCTACTGTGATGCTCAGGAATGGGGGGTACAGGGACACAGAAGCAGCTACCTGTCAGGTTCTCACACTGCCACCTTCCATCTGGGAGCAGAAAATGGTACAGGAGGAGACAGGCACAATCCTAGGCAGAGGACCCTTAGAAGCAGAGAGACTTGAAGGAACAAGGAAGAAGGAGGGAAGCGTCTGTGGAGAGTTAAGGATAAAAGGAGGTGCTTCAAATTATTAAAAAATAAACTTGCTTTGTTGGCTGTAGAGAGAAGAAGTGGAAAGCCAGGGTTACAGCACACAAGTTAAGATGTAACTGGATCATTATGTACTGGGCACAAAATCTAAGACATAAAAAATTAACTACAGATATCTCACTGATTTCCTCATGAAGCACATTTATGCATAGTGCAAGGTCAGTAGAAGAAAAAATTAGGAAAGGGAAAAAAAGGTATAATCAGAAGTAAAAATGGAGCAAAAGAAGTGTAGGATAATTTAAAGAAAACTGTCCTAGCAGTGGTATCTACACAGATGTAACCAAGGGAGAATGCTGAGGATTTTCTTGTTCAATTAGTTATGATCAGATGTAAACTATGGGCTTGCAATGCTGTCAGTTCTACTTGTCACTTCTTTGAGGACAGCCAACTACAGTATGTGAAAACTACCGAAGCTGTGCAAAAGCCAGTTTTCGTAAACAACATTCATAACGTTATTTTCACATCCCTCAGACAAGCATATAGGTTATCACAGCCTTAAAATCTCTGTCTGCTGGCAAGGCAAGACTTACCATCCCAGAGCGTATGCAAACATATGAACCAACTGGATCTATTACTAATAAAAAGAGATGAGCTGATGGAGAGTGCAGATAGCAATTGCAGATAAGATGAAGAATTGCATGAACTGTAGGCAGGAGCTGCAGAAATGAGCACCAGACCAGACATACAATTGAACGTAATAAACATTACAGAAGTGGAAATGGGAAGCAGAGAAATCTACATTACCCAGATTGTGAAACAAGCCTTACAAAAAGCCAGAAGGTAAAAGTTTCCAGCCTATCGTATTGCAAGGTCAGATAGACAAAAAGGATGCTTGGAGTTTAAGTGTGGAACAGGTCCAAGATCTTCAGATAGCCTTGTAACAGGAAGGGAAAAACACTGGCACACCGCTAGGGAAGGACCTCCACGCAGGACTGATGCTTAAACACAGACTCGAGAGGTTTTCAGAAGACCCTTCAGCAAGAACAGCCTCTAATGGTGCAGTCTTAAAACAAGGATGGAAGAAGCTTTACTCAAACCTGGGTTTGCTCCCTGGATTGAGCATATTTTAAGCAGGCCATGGGTTCAGTGTGAATAATTAGGCCTGAATTTATCTTTTTGGCCTCCTTTGTTCCCAGCGCTTTGCTCAAGTAGTGCAAAGAAAGTGAAATACACCCACAACTCCCCATCTGGGGATTTCCTCAACTGATATACAATCAATGTATAATTAGCTCCTTTGCCTCTATCTGGGGTGCAGAGGAATTATCAGTGTCTTAATCTTCAGCTATCACTAGCTGCTAGATTACTCAGTGGTGTGGGACTCAAAACAAAAAGCCATGGAGCTGTACCTGGCCTCCTGAGCGGGTTTAGAGGAGATGGCTGCACGATAAACTCTGTAAAATATACACCCAGAAAAACACAAATGCATGCCTTTGTGACTGTTAGAATTTCTGACTAGAGTGAAATGGATTCTGTGGACCAAGACATCAACTGAAGAAAATGTGAAACCTCTTTTCCCTCCCCAGATATGACTCCCCGTATTTCTTCAAGCTTTTCCAGCAAGCTGGCAATGCTGTGGGTAACCCAGGCGAAGAGTTGAACCTCCCCATCCCTGGGTTATCCAGTCACCACTGGCGGGTTCTCAGGGAGCTCTCAGGTATGTGAGAACAAGTTGGTACTACACGTGGCTAGAAGAAAACTTAGGAGACTTATGTAGGAAAATCCCACACTTTAGTGACCCAGAAAAGAGTCTTTTATTTTTTTCTTTTCTTTTCTGAAAACAATCTTGTTCCAAATTTGCACCATCAGTTCTCTTCTCATCAGAATAGATCCAAAAGTCTGAGATGTTTTGTCTCACAAAAGACTCAAGCTCGTGTCTGGAGCACCACACAGAGATTGTTTTAAGGACCCTCTGTCTAATTTTGCAATTTTGGTATTTGCTTGGAGAGTCACAGGCTGTTTGAATGGGATGGCAGCAGTTTCTTTACCTCTAGAAGCAAAATTTGTCCATCAGAAAGCATACTATAAGACTTCATGTATTTACATATCCCTGGATTTATTTGTCATCTGCTGCCCTTCAGCTGCTGCTGGCAAAACTGTCACAGCGATAGAGCAAATTGGTTTTCCTCTACTACTGACTGCGTTAACCTGCTTTATCAGGGTCCCTTGTTGTTCCCTGTCTCACTGCAGCTATACAATAACTCCATTGCAGTTTCTACTTTCTGTTTTTCCATGCAGCTCTCACCTCCTCAAGTGTTTTGGGGCCACCAAACAAAAACACTGGCACAGAAACACAAATGTGCTTGTCCTCTACTGTAAGTGCATTTCCATCATTATAAAAATATGTTACAGCTTATTTAAATTTGATGATGTAAAGTGCCTTACATCACTATAAACAAAATATATTGTGTATGTATTGGATATACAATATGAGTCTAGCCATTTTTTAAATCATGACAGCTGTATCCTTACAGTTTAAATGCATATCTGCCCACAGTCACATATTTAGGAAACAAATAAGTAAGATGCAGGGAGACCTAGCAGTGACTGGCATATAGTGTACTGTAGCATACCTATAAAAATTCAGGTTACAGTTCTGAATGGGAAAGTTCAGAGCAGAAGATGGGGATAACTGTTTTTTTCCAAACTCCTTCAACAAATCCTACATGGAGTACATTAAGCTCTGCATAAAATCAGCAAGATGATTTGCTTCTGTGATGAGGAATATGGAACAGAAAACTGATAAACTGCTGAAAGAAGGGTGATACAATGACTGGGGAAGTTCTGATCCAAGATGGCCATCTGAGCTCTTTCCACACAATACGTGGAGCACTATTGCTTGTATCATACCCAGTCCCAATGAAGAAAATCATGAAAAAATAACACTGCTGCCATTGCACTGAAATTCACTACATACACTGGAAAACTTTAATCTTGATCTCAGTTGTCACTGTGGACTTGGATGTGTTGCACACTGTGGAGGAACCACACTGACTTAATCATATCTGTATTTAGATATTATCCTCCTGTTACAGAAAATGATTAACTGCAAGTTGGAGTTAAGATGAGAGGCTTCCTTCTACTTTCATCACACATCTTTTCCATAACTATTTACCTTTCATATTTAGAAAATTTTTACAAACAATCAGCTTAATTTTTCCTTCCTGTACTCTGATTTATCTTGTTCAGCAAACCTTAGATATTAGTATAGCTGTGTGTAACAAGCTATCCTAAAGCCTCTCTTACTGTATGGCAATTTTACTACGTAACAGACTTTTAAAGCAAAGCAAAACCAATGAACAAAGATTGGTGGGGGCATTCAACAGAAGTCATAGGAGACACTACCTTAGATCTGCCACTATATTTCACTGGATTTCAGGTTGAACGTGTCTCTAAAGGAAGCTTCCGTTGAATACTGTAACTGAGTCAGATCTTTGCAAAAGGGGCTGCATGTTTCCTTCTAGTCATACAACAGAAGAACATTTAGAAGAAGGTGTGTTTCTTCATACAGTGGTTTTCAACAGTTGCCACCAGGACTGCACACAAAGTCAGGAGGACAAAACTTCCTACTTCTTGCCTGTCACTCAAAGCTCTAAACGTTTCAAGTTGGTTGTTGGAAACTGACTTGAAAATCTGTCTTTAAGACATAACAAAGGGGAAAGTTTATCATCTCTCAAGATGTCTCTTGAAAATCTGTCTTTAAGACATATCTTTACCCATCTGTAAAATGGGGACAGTATTATCTCCCCCTGATTTTAAGCCCCACTCAGATCAACTTACAGAAAAAGCTGTAACAGAGTGAGTGGTTCTAAAGTTTAGAATAGCTCGAACCACACCAACAACTTAAAAACTGGGAATTATTAAAAAAAATGAGGAGATTTTAACTTATGTTAGTTTTATAAAGATACATGAGTTTTATGTGTTTATGCATTCAGAATTTACAAACTTAGGTAGTAAAATGTATACAATACGTACCTATTATACACATTTGTAAATTTATAAATAGATATATCAGTGTATTTCATAAAATAAAACATTTCCTCTTCTTCAGCATGTGAAAAAGCCACACAAACTGGAGCGCTGCTCACCAGGACATTGTCCCGCAAGATGGTCCCTGTCAATGTATCTCTTGCGTGCACATGTCCATGCCCACAGATTATTCCTGACAGCATGATAGTATAAGCGCTCCTTCCAAGACAAACGGGAACTGACACAAACCAAACGAAGCAACAACGCCCCCTTTAAAAAGTCCCCAAGTCTCTAGCTGATGTTGGAAAGCAGTAATAGCGTCACTGAAAAAAAATCTCGGAGTCGTCACTATTTCTGAGTTGCCTGTCTGTAACTTCTTTGCCAAAAAATTCCTAAGCGCTTTACAGGCTTCAGTTTGTTTCAGAGCATCCCTGCAAAGCAGCATCCTATCTCCTGTGTGCCCAGCTGCAGGGAGGTGCAGGAAGGTCCCGCTTAGAGCTTCCAAGTGCCCCTCTCCAGCAGCACCTTGGCTCCATCAGTGTCCGGGCTCGGCAGGTCCTGCAGGCTGTGCCGGAGGGGCAGCTCAGCCACCCACTCATAGTCAGGCAGCTCTAAGCTTTGTTAAAAAGTTGCCGAGGCTCAAGCCAAGAGAAAATTAGTGCTTGCGGACTTCTAGAGCTGACTGCAGTCTAAACGGCCGTAGGGGCTCACTTTTCCTTTTTATTTTTGGGTCCATTGTCTGGACCAACCTCCTCTTCTCTGCTAGATGAAATAGCAGTCATGGCTTCATGACAATTAAAGGCAATTTAAATTGGTGCAGTTGCAAATCTCACTTTTGGGCATACAAACCTTCTTTCCTGCCACTCCTCTGGCTGACTTGGTGAGGCAATTTAGGGGAAAATTTATGTGGGCTTTCTGCCAGCACCAGGAGGTGATCCGGTCAACTGGGGAAGCAGTGGGTGCAAACAAGAGGCAAAACCACACAGCTGGAGGCAGTGACTTTCGGAGGGGACAGCAGGATCTTCACCATCACAATCTACTCTCAGTTTAGCCTTCATGGAAGGAGACCCAGTGGGTAGGGCTTTCACCAGCAGTCTGAGTGATGGCAGCCGGCTTTCACACACTCCTCGGCACATTTTCTGCACTGCTCCTTATGCTGTGCAATCAGCAAACCGATCTGCCTGAAAGTGAAGAATGAAAAAATTAAGTGTCTTACTTCCAGTATTAGTTTTCAAATGGCGGCGGCCACGGTCTGAGACCAGGTTAGGCTGCCGATGGAGTCAGTGACTTCACCTCGTGTCTGGGATCAGAGCAGACGCTTCACTGGGCAAGAGGCAACTCAGACCAGCAAGGCTGGGATGCTGCTTGCCTGACATAGACCTGCTGCTCACCTGGGTGGCAGAAGTGGCCCAAGGGAAATACATGGTAGTTCACTGTGTCCTGATCCACTTCTACTAAAAATTATCCAGTTCCATTTCAACCTGGGCCATTTTTCCTAACATGCAATGGATGTGGTAAGAAAAGACACCAACGAGCGCAAGCTAGCGCAAGCTCTTCGACCCTGGAAGCTCTCAGTGTCCTGAGCTTGCTGGGGAGAGGAGGTAAGAGGGAGAAACACCACACTTGAACATACAGGAGAACAAGAAGCACCAAGGCAAGCGAGGGGTTGCAAACATTCTCTTTGAACAAAGCAGGGACATAGAGCACAGGGATAGCTGGTCTCTGAGCAAGCCCATCACCAAATGTCCTTTATTTTTCTTGTGTTCAGGTATGTGTGATGCTGTGGCGATGTCTGTTGTGCTGCTCAGGGAACAGGATCACAGAAACCACACATTCAGCTTTTTAAGCTATTGATACCCTACAAGCGTCACTCCTCTGGGGCCCTAGGCTTTCTTATCTAACAGCAAAGAGACAAAAGTAAATGACTGACTAAATCCAAAGGATTCAGACCATACCAACCCAATTTAGCAGGGAAAGAACCAGCAGTGTCATTCTGGAAAACTCACAAATTAAAATGAAAAATCAGGTTCAAATATTTAACCATGAGCTGACCAGAAATTTACACCAGAGCACCTGGTAGCAGGGGGCATGTTTGCTCTTTCTTGAAATTTCTAAATTGATCTTTTTTTATTCTGGAAAATAAACTTGAACTAAGCAGGTTATAATCTCAATTATAAACACTACAGTCCACATTATGTAGGATGTCAGATCCTGAGAACAAACTAGCTTTTAATCTCGAATTCTATATCAATATGCTATCTGGCTCAAAAACTCCATAACTAAACCAAAACTAAGTCTGTCATTAGTCCTGTCCAAGCAACTTGGTAATTAAGGTCTGATTATTATTGTTAATTTTTTTTTAAGATAACATCCACAATTCAAAATTCAGTCTGGAATCCAAAATCAAGTAACAAGACGGACATTTGGATTTTGGGTGCTGTTACTTTGATCAGTAAGATGCCTGCATAAATGTGATTCATTAAGGAGTATTAAGGGGTTTATTGACCAAAAGTATGTTGACTTCTACCAGTCATGCTGTTTTCCTCATCATCGTCTTGGAAAGCTCACAAATTCAAGGCAAAACCTCCTAATAAAAACTAAAGTATTTGGGAAGATAACGACACAGCAATCCTGTGTTGGAAAGGAATGAATGAGGAGCAGGAGCATGAGACCTCTGTCACTTCTAAACTACAGTAATTCTTTCATTTCTGCAACAGCCCCGCTTAGAAAAAGTTAAAGGTCATTAGCTTCTAACAAAAACCTGACAGAGCGGTGGCAGCTATCATTTGCTGCTTTTCTGTTGTTTGTGAGCGGTGGGAGGTTTTGGGAGGTAGCTGAGCCCCCTGCCAGCTTGCTGCTGCTCCAAGTCCCACGTCTGTCCCCACAGCTCCCTATGGGCTGCCCCTGGCACCCAGCTCACCTCCCAAGGAGCTCACCAAAATGGCATGAAATTAACCCAGAGAGAGAGGGAGAAGTCTACTGTCTCGGTGAGCTGAACCAGCTTGGTGGTGGAGGCAAGCCAGTGAGTGGGCAGGGAAGAGAGAGAGCAAGGTCTCCCTCTCCTGACAGCAGCAAGTGGGTGGCTGGGCCGGCCAGGTCCTCACCCCCAGCTTCAGGGCTCCCAGTGCTCACAGACAGGCCACTCGGCCCTGCCAAAGTGTTGTTAGACAACATCGCAGCAAGCCTGTAGTTATTCTGAGGCTGAATACTCTAAGCAGTAACAGGATTCCTTATTCAAAACCGGGAAGCTTGATACTCAAATCCTTGAAGACCAAAAGGACGACCAGGAAAACCACCAGTATAAATTAAGGCTTTTGATGGAGACCAATTCACAAATTGCAGGACAAGCACAAAGAATGCAGTCTGGCTACAGCCAGCCCTCACGGTTTTCTTGAAATGTTGTCCAAAGCTAATGAACCAGGTTACTTCACTCAGAAGAGTTTTGTGCAGCTGAACTTGTTATGGCAGAGCAAGACTGGTCAAGTTTATAGTATGTCAGAAGGCCGCTCTATAATGATTCTTTGTTAAAACTTAAATTAGACATTTGCTTCTATTTTGAGAGTCATAGCACAAATCCGTGTGTGTTTTGGGTAAATCCAGTAACACCTATACGTTTCAATGTAGATTTGTTTGTATCGATTACCTGGACAAGTCCAGATGCTGAGACAAACCTAGAAAGACTGTGTTAAATTCCATTGCTTATTTTCAAAGGTCATTTTTGGAAATCACAAGTATTCTGGGTTTCAGACTAGGCACAAAAAACAAACAGAAGCAAGGCACATGTTGAGTTGTGGTTTTAATTCTATTTTCAACATCGTTTATATGACTTAGGCACCAGCAAGCAAACAAGCCACCCATTGAATCCAAAACTCAGCATAGATTTTGCATAGCTCCGCACGGAGAAGTTACAATATCTGAATGGTATTTTTCACTTAAGTAAAAATAAAATTAGAAAATGGTTAGCTGGCTGAGAAACAAACAAACAAACAAAAGCAAAACCTTTCTCTTGACATTTTATACAACTGAGGCCTTTGCGTATAGTACAAAGGAGTTTAATAGCCAACGGGTGATATCATACTTTTTCACTCTTGCTCTAATCTACACTGTAAATCAAAACAATCTCATAAAAGGTTAAATTATTAAGAACGGTGGCCCAACGCAAGTGTCATGCAAGCAGGAAACCAGGATGACCATAAAAAGAAAATGAGGCTGCTGTTAACCATTATAATGTAAGGCTGAATCACAAACGCTAACACCAAAGACCTTTTTCTGTTCCAGTTATAACCCTTGAGAGTTTTGTCTGCTGGGTTTGGTTTTTTTTGTTTTTTTAATTATTATTTTTTTACTCCCTCTCTGAAGGCAGAAGTAGGCCCTATAACCAACCCCCTTTCAGTTTCTCCCCAGCGAGGTTCTTACAGTAACTTGACTGTCAGTGCCCACGAGCTTTACACCGAGCACCGCATAAGCCGTAAGAATCACGTCTCTGTCCCCAGGATGCAACATCTCTCCCTGCAAGGCAAACGTTTTGGTGCAACGTAACACCAATTCGGAGCCAAAGGGAGGCTGGACCGATGAGGCATTCGGCCGCAACAGTTCTGTAGAATTAAAAAAAATAATAATAAAAATAAGGATCATTTAGGACAACCAGTGGCAAAGCTCAGTGACCACAGAAGCAAGTTCCTACAAGGATCGCTGGTATCAAGAGAATTAACTTCCAAATTAACCCAAAGCGCAGGAGCCCTCCCTGGAGCTGGAGGCAGCCCCGGCAGCCTCCCGCAGCGGGAGACCGCCTTTTACCCCCACCGATCTTTCCTCCACAGCCGCCCCCGAGGCTGGGGGAGACCCGGCCGGCAGCCCCCAAC
>VZRU01006024.1:13296-58029 GCA_013398155.1 Pedionomus torquatus
CTTGGTTGTTCTAGCAATAAGTATAAGCAAGGGCCTCTCTGCACCATCCCTTGGTATAATCAGGTCTTATTATTGTGAGAAAGAACAGTTCTCTGAACAGTGCTGCTAATTTCAGAGTTTAGTTAGTTAGATGAGGCCCAGCTAAGAAAGTAAAATTGTAAAACAGAAAATTAGCTTGTTTTAACTCACACCAGGACACCCTGAGAACTTCTTGCCCTGGTGCTGGACACCTGAGCCCTTCCCTTCCTCCTGAAGCTACAGCTCTCACAGTGTCCCACATTTGCTGTCCTTGCTGGGAGTGCACAGCTTCCTGCTGATAGAATGGGCTGAGTATAATCCTCTTATGTTTTATATTGGTATGGGCATCAATATTGCTTCTTTAGTATTATTAATGTTCATTATTTGGTCTTATTCTATTACATCTGCTTATATTTCAACCTGTGGGTTTCCTTGTTTTTTCCTGGTCCCCGTTCCTGGGAGGGAAAGGGTCATTTGGTGATAGAATAATTGTCTAAATGACTGTAAGTTGTTGTGGCTGCCTCAAACCGTAACACTACGGAAGTCTCAAAACCAGTTGAGTGAGACCTCAGCCCTGCTGGGAAAAGGTTGGCTCCCTTACTGGCACAATGGCAACGCTTCCGAGGAGTTCAGCAGCACCAGCATCTTCACTTCTCACTGGCAATGATTCTGGCCCCTAACAGTTTATTGGAATATGCTGAAAGCTTTTCTCCTTATACTTTAGTATATTCCTTGCCAGATCCCAACCAGACCAAGAAACGACACTCCAGCTGTTGGGCAAGTGCGGAGCAAATATTGTTCCAATGGATGTGTTGCACTTTGGCTCCAAACTTTTCTTCTCCCCTGGTCAATGAAAATGGAAGCACTGGTGGAGGTGCACTGTGTCAAGTCCAAAACCAAAAGTAATTGTAAAAAAAAGTACTTCCCTGTTTTAAAAGCTGCCAGACCCTTTTCCCTCCTTTCCTATTTTACATAAGAAAAGAGATGATACAAGCTGGGAAAATGTGAGAAATGTGTGAAAAGAGGAAGAGGAGAGAAGGGATCTGGGAAGGACGCCCTGTATTCACTGCTGTCCTTGAACTATCCTGTCATCTCAAAAATGGAGTAGAGAAATCACAAGAGAAGATTTAGGTGAACTTGCTTAGAAAAAGGAAATAAAAAAAAAAAAAAGAAAAAACCCAAACCAAACATTTTTATTATTTTCTAAGAAAGAAGACTGCTGTGAAGGAACAGAAGAATTTTCCTTCTCTGTAAAACAGGTCTCCACATCCACTACTGTGGTATCATTTGCTTGTCTTTGTGTCCACTTGTGATGGATTATTCCATTTTGGATTATTGCCATTGTGGTATATAAACACAGGAGCAAATATTACCCAACTGTATTTTAAGAACTTAGCACATGCACCCTGAACCCCTTGCTGTTTTCAGAAGCAAAAATTCCCCAGTTCGGAAAATAAAATAAAATTGTATGACCATCTATTAGGAAGTTGCAATGGTAACCAGACAGCGTTTTGTTCACGCAAGAAAAATGAAGCGAGCGATGTGTCTGTGACAGTAAAGCTTTGTGACTGCGTTCTATGGCACAGCTGCCTTTCTCCTTGCTTGGTTACACTTGAAGAGGCTCCTTGGGCTGTTGGCTCTGGGCTAAGGCAAAGTCATGTACAGAATCACAGAATGGTTAGAGTTGGAAGGGACCTTCAAGATCATCGAGTTCCAACCCCCCTGCCATGGGCAGGGACACCTCCCACCAGACCAGGTTGCTCAAAGCCCCATCCAGCCTGGCCTTGAACACTTCCAGGGATGGGGCATCCTCAACATCCTTGGGCAACCTGTTCCAGTGCCTCACCACCCTCACAGGAAAGAATTTTTTCCTAATATCCAATCTAAATCTCCCCTCTTCCAATTTAAAACCATTACCCCTTGTCCTATCACTACACTTCCTGACAAAGAGTCCCTCTCCTGCTCTCCTGTAGCTCCCTTCAGATCCTGGAAGGCTGCAATAAGGTCTCCCTGGAGCCTTCTCTTCTCCAGGCTGAACAGCCCCAGTTCTCTCAGCCTGTCCTCATAGGAGAGGTGCTCCATCCCTCTAATCATCTTGGTGGCCCTCCGCTGGACCTGTTCCAACAGGTCCATGTCCTTTCTCTGTTGAGGACTCCAGAGCTGGACACAGTACTACAGGTGGGGTCTCAAGAGTGCAGAGAAGACCTCCCTGCATGTATACCTGTAAAGCCTGACTGCAGGGCAAAAAATCTGAAGCCTTTGTATGAAAAAAAAAAAAAANTTTTTTATAAAAAAAAAAAAAAAAAGTTAGAAAAAATATTACATAAATAAATCATAGAGGTTAGGGGTTAGGGTTATGTGATGGGGGGAGTGTTTGCTGTCACTGGAGATCTGTAGGATCTGGTTAGACATCACGTATTTGGAATAACCTGGCACATCCTGCCTGCTGGATCAGCCAGTCTTTGCCTCCTACCAGGCATTGACTCCCAGGGCTGCCTGAGCTGTATCTTCATAGAGAAATCATCTAATTATGACCTCCAGCCCTCTCTTTGGCTGTCCCACTGCCCAGCAGCCCTTCATGGGTGTCCCTGGTGGCTTCTCTCTTCTACTTTCTTGCTCAGTCTCTTGTCACCCAGCCCTCCTCTCATCCAGAATAGGAGCTGGCATCACCCTGGGAGCGTGCCCAGGAGTGTGGGAGTCCCATTTAACCTTGATTAAAGCTTCTCCAGAAGGGTATTGCCTGTGCTCGAGGGCCAAATAGAGTTCTAAGTTCAAAATTAGTTGAAAGACACTTCATCATCGATTGAATTTTTTTTTTTTTAAAGCTGCCTTATACTGCCTATTTACTTAGCCTGAAAAATCCTGGTGGAATAGAGTTAAATAAGCACTATATTACTGAGCAATTCTCAGCTCTTGTTTATATAAAAAGAGCAGAGCGAACCTATTGTTGTCTAAAAGGAAAGTTGCATTCCAGAACTCTGCTTGCTTTGGGCACCGTAGCAGGAATGACTATTTAAATTTAACGTTTTTAAAATTTATACACTGGAACTGGTGCTGGAGTGTCAGGAATCTGATCCCTGAGCATTTTCCTTTTATGTATTCCTCTTTATTTGCTCATCTTAATATCTCTTGGCATACATAAATCATTGCAGAGCACGTGTGAGATGTTACAATAAAATCTAGGAAAGGAAGGGGTATGGTTAGAGGGTTAAATAAGACTGATAGTTTTTCTATTCCTCTATTATTCTCAATTAAATCCTCAGTACATGCACAGAGATGCAACCAGTGCCCGTGCTCTCTGGCTGTGTGATCAGCAAAGGAACAGTGTTTAAAAATAGGGCCCAATTTTTGGTCCATTCGTGTTGTTTGCTAGTGAGGGAGGGTCCAAACTGCGCCAAAATTCTTGGTAGAGCTTTTCGTACTTTAATGCTCTTCCTAGTGGCTGATTAAGCCAGGGAAGAGCTGCACTTTGTGTGCAGCTCACCTGGAGCCATGAATAAACATTGTCCTCCTGTGAAGAAAAGCCCCAAGTGGAGCTTGCCATGACTGCAGCAGGTATGTAACCTCCAAACTGAACTCATGGCTGACAGGAAGGTCTGTATTTGGTGACGTTAGGGCTCTCAGACAGCTTTTTGGCATGAGAAAGTACCTCATCTGGCTGATGAGATGCTGATGGTGAGGACAGAGATGTGCACCCAGAGCACACCATCATCCTCCGTCACTCTCATCAGTTATGTCAGTGTCTGTGAATGCCCAATAAATAAAAGCTAAGCTAAGGGCAAGCACAGGGGTGACATCGAAGCCACCAGTCCCAGCAAAGTACTTCCAATAATTTTTTAGCCCTCGCTTTTCACCTCTACTTTCTAGTCTGTGCTAGACACATCATATCCTGCAGAGTATACATGTTTTAACACTGCACTAATAAAGACCTAGATCTCAGCGCTAGCGGGGATCAGTATCATAGTACCATAGAATGGTCAGAGTTGGAAGGGACCTTGAAGATCATCGAGTTCCAACCCCCCTGCCATGGGCAGGGACACCTCCCACTAGACCAGGTTGCTCAGAGCCCCATCCAACCTGGCCTTGAACACTTCCAGGGATGGGGCAGCCACAGCTTCTCTGGGCAACCTGTTCCAGTGCCTCACCACCCTCACAGGAAAGAATTTCTTCCTAATATCCAATCTAAATCTCCCCTCTTTCAGTTTAAAACTGGTACCCCTTGTCCTATCGCTCCACGATAAAGTCCCTGATAAAGAGTCACTCCCCATCTCTCCTGTAAGTCCTTTTAGGTAGTGGAAGGGGCTCTAATGTCTCACCAGAGCCTTCTCTTCTCCAGGCTGAACAACCTCAACTCTCCCATGCTGTCTTCATAGCAGAGGTGCTCCAGCACCCTGATCATCAATAATCTGCAATTTTGTTTTGTAGAGGAAATTTTAGGCTTCCTGATCTAGCAACTTATGACTGTTCAGTTCGATGCTGGCACGGAGGAAGGCTCTGGCCAGGGGGCAGAAGAGGGAAGGTGGAAGGTGCTCTGCAGTCACAGCCTGACCATGAAACCCCACCCTGGGCTAATTAATTGCAGAGTCAGTGCCAAAAATCTATTCCTGCCCTTCTAAGTTACGGCCATTTCAAACCATATTTTTCTTCCCCGGTTGTTTGGCAAGAGCGTTATGTTCCTAGCTTTAAATACAGCTATCTAGGGACTCCTAGAGAGACATTTATTTTTATTATGTTTTTCTTTTGGACTTTATTCACGAAGCTAGCAAGGATAAGAGCTAAAAAGCTGAGACTTGAAAGAAGAAGGGAGCTTAAATCAGAAATAGCCTTTCAAGGAATTTTGGTGAAACATCAGAATCTGGAAACAAAGACTAGAATGTAGATACAATTTCCTTGGTGTTTCAACTTTCACGTTTTAGTAGAAGAAAAAACCCACGCTGCTTGAAACAGGCTCAGGCTTTTTGAGAAGCTGGTGGAAGTAATGGAGTGTGACATACATAGCCAGGACAAGAAATCCACTGCAAGAAGCGAGTACAGGATCTTTAAGAAGCTGCCAAAACCTGCAGAAGGCTGACACAGGCCATTTCCTCTAAACCGAAGCTACAAGCAAATGAAATAGATGGAAGGTTGTTGGAGTCATGAAGGTGAGAGTCTTCTGAGCTGGTATGTGAAACGACCGAGCAGGCCCCATTGAGAACACCCGACTATCAAGAGCTTGGAGTGCATGTACATGTGTGAATGCACAGTCACCTCTCTTAAGATGGCCACATTAAATTTTATAACTGAAAACATTTCACATGGAGTGAATTTAATGGGAAGAGAACAAGAACCGAGCAGTTAAACTCACTCTCTACAACATAAACAGGTCCAGCTCCAAGGAAATCAAATGCTACTTTGGAAGGACACGTAGAAACCGCTCCATGTTTCCCAGCCTCAGGGCAGCAGTTCCCTTCAGGCCAGTGGGACTCAGCACCACAGAGGTCCCGCTACCTCTTGCAAAGCAAGGAGCGACAAGAGCCTGCGGTGGCAAATGATCTTTTCCCAGAGCAGAACTTGAAAGCAGTACCAGATTTTGACCCCTTTTAGCATGGCCACCTCAGCCTGCATTGGGTTTGCATCAGAGATGGCTGTTAATAGTCACTATGACCAGCAGCACTTGCTGCTCTTGGTTGGCAAGTTTTATGGGACAAATTTTTACTGTTTCTGGACAGGTGAAGGCAGCTCAGGACAGCACACAGCCTATGAGGGCCAGAGGTTGTTCTGCACACACAATGCTCTCCGAACACAGGCTGAGGGAGAAGCAGTGGGCATAAAAAAAAAGCACCACAATCCAAAAAGTCAACAACTGAGAAATAGATGTGCCTAGAGAAGCGGTTGGAATAGAAAATTGAGGCATTCAGAGACCTGCCAGCATCAGCAAAAGCTTTGCCCCAGCTGCCGAGTGCACTTACTGACTTTGGATCAGATTCTAGAGGGAGATTTCACCAGTTGCAAGAGCTGTGAGCTTGCCAGACCCCATCAGAAAATGAGAACTGCAAATGAACTTTTACTGATGACCCTTTCGTTGGTTTAAAGAAACACCACCACAAAAAAGCCAACCAAAGAGAATCCATTTCTAGGATTTTAAATCTATATAGTAGAGAACCCCATAGTATTTTAGGTTGAAGACAGTGAAAAGATGTAAATAACCTGTAAGTAGAACATACTAGAAAACGTGAAGAGATGTTGACAATGAGCCAACAGAGAGCTGGTTACAGAGGCAGCTGAGGTACAGTAAGAAGAAATCAAATTCTTGTTCCATAGAACTCAGCTGGGGGGACTTGAACTCCTTCTTTCACCACAAAGTCTCTTTAATATTCAGAAGAACGAAGCAGGTCCAAGAGAATGAAGGGGGAGGAAAAACGAGCACTGTAACATAAAGAAAAAAAAAAAATTAAAAAAAAAATAATCACCGAGTGGTTTGGAAACATAATTGAGTTCTGGCACTAAAGGTGGCAACAAACCACCTCAAGTAAACCCCTCCACAAAACCCTTTCAGGACATTCTGTTTCATCATGGTGCAGAACAGTGGTTTTTTTTTTCCTGAACTCTTCTAAATTTGCAACGGGGTAGGAAAATACAGTTGGCTTTATGCATACATCACAGTTCAAGGCGGGCTACAAGCTGAACTTCTGAAGAAGGTGGATGTGCCTCCTGCTGCACCCAAGAGAAAAGAGATTCCTCCAGCCCTTCCTCATATGAAAAACTTAGAAACTGTAAACACAAGTTACACTTATGTACAACAGAGCACTACTGTACCTGTAAAGTATAATGGTAATTTAGAGAAACAACTGAAAGAACAAGGCAAAGGGAAGAAAAAGATTCCAAAGATGGACTGAAAGGGATGGGGCCTGACAGAAAGGTCTGTTTTGTTGAAAAGGAGCAAGGTGCTGCAATTTTCCTGCCACTGCAGAGAGCAAAGTGTGCGCAAGTTATTTTGTGGAATTGGCATTTCCTCCTTCCCCTGCTCTTAAGTAAAAGTTGCTCTGCTGGTAGAAGATACTTCCTTTGATGACTTCATATTATGGAAGAATTTAATGAAGGATCAAGGATACATTCCCTAGACAAGAAGGAATTGCTAAATTTTACCCATTGCTAAGGGGAAGGGCAGTAGAAGACCTTCCAAGCAGGTTAACTCAGAGACTGATTGATCTTCAGGGCTGTACTTCTCTACTGAGATCATCAGACAGTCAGGAGGGGTTTGACACTCAAGAGCAGGAGCTTTGTCCATCATTATAATCCATCTGACGTGAAATATGCAAATATAAATGGTACCATGGCAGGAGAGGTACCATCAGTGGTGAGAGAGAAGAATAAATGATAATAACGTTCCTTAGGAACCTCCTGAGCAATCCCACTCTGGAATTCAGGTATCAGGAAACAAAACCAGGACAGATGCAGGGAAGGGCTCCAGATACCATCAAGAGTCTAGAAAGCACTGATGGAAAACAAAGAGTGGGGCTTGTTTAGCCTTAGAGCAAAGGCTGAGAAGAATTCTACAACCTGTGTCTCTGCATCTGCAGGGGGCAAAGAGGGTAAAAAAAGAAAAAAAGAAAAAAAAAAAGAGGAGAAAAAGATTAAACCAATCCCACAAATGCATATGAAGAGGTGCGTAAACACTAGTGTTGGTAATATACAGGTATGTATCAGCAGTTTGTTAGCAAGGTAGGTATCAGCACGGCAAGAGAGTTAAGGGAAAAAGAATCAAAGAGTTTGTTTTCAGAGTAAAAAGACATTTTCTTTTTTTAGACTCAAATTTGCTCAGGAGGGGAAAAAAAAAAAAAATCAACCCACAAACATTATGCCTGCACCTGCTTCTATATTACACTGAGCTTGGTCAACAGTCAGGTCCTTACCCTACTAAAATGTAAGCACCTTCCCCCTACCTAAAATATAAGCACCTGTAAAGATTTACTCATCAAGTAAAGCTTACAGATACGGCTCCAACCAAACTTATTTGTAAAAACAGGTTCCACAGCAATACAATTAAAGGATAATAAGAATATTGCAACTCAGACTTTTGGCAAACATTTTATAATTTTTATATAAAAATCTCAGTAAGAAACCAAGCAGAATATTTGACGGAAACATCTGCCTTACAACAAGTTCAAAAAAAACTCACAAAAGAAAAAGAGAAGAAAAAGAAAAAAAAAATTAAAGTAAAACTCCCTCCCCCCAAATCCTTTTTAATTATAAACCAGAATATCAACAAAACACTTAAAATAATCTCAGATTGTTTGGCAACTCATCACATCATAACAAGAGACACATTTGATCATAAGAAAAGTTTAACTTTATATACAACTTCACTTGAACATTTGTTCTTACCAGAGTTAATATACATTAAAAAAAGATTCTGGCAATAAAACCAGGTTCTATTTTTAATACCTGTGTATAAAATGTAACATAAAATGCTGAAGCTCTATAGTTAGAAGTGACATTTGCTTTCAATGGGTCCCTCTGTTGAAAAAGACAAATACTGAAAGAATAGATGTTTATTTGCAAAATAAAACTGTTTCATTTCAGGGTAGTGTTGGGTGACTGTGAATAATCTAACCTAAAACTATTTATTTCTTGAGGTTGGTAGTAAATTCACAAGTGAAAATATAATCTAGTAAGATTACATTTTAGATTTTATACTTCGTCACAACTGTGAACAGGAAGGAGCCAAGTCCCTTTCACTACGCTAAACTACTTTAACGCATGCGAGAAAAATACTTTACCAACTGCCTTGAGCGTATTTTAGAGAACTTCAGGTTTTAGACAGCCCTGGGGGAGCGGAGGGGGAGTTTTCTACTGACATCTGCATAGAATGTAAAATACATAATTAAAAAAACCTAAGGTATATACTAAAGTTTACAGACCAATGCTTTCCATATAATAAATAAAATGTCCATCATCGATTAGATTCATACACAGAGTAAAATACAACCTATTTTTACAAGTTTATATACAAAGTGTATTAGTAGGCCCAGGGGTGCCTCATGGGTTGGAAGCATCTGCATTATCATGTCACATTGGGAAACCCCAACTTTCCAAGTCAGTGATAAAATATATAACTAATTTGTTTTTCATTCAGTTACAAAGTAAACTTATTTTTCATCTGAAATAAATGTACATAATATTCTGTATAAACAATAGTTTATAAAGCTGTTTAAAATGTAACTTAAGAGTACTGCATTAACTCAGACCTCTGAAACAAGCACGTGCAAATCCCTTTGCTTTAAAAAAAATAGAAGCACAGATGTTTTTCTTTTTTCTGTTGAATCTTCCACAAACAGTACTATCTGGTAAAGATTATCGTTTTGCTTTCTTTATTGGTGTCTCCTCTGTTTTCTGCTGGCCTTTCCTCCGTACCACTGTCGTCGGGCTGTCTTCCCTTTTACGCTTGGTACACTGCACCTTTAACCTGAAAAACAGCATTAATAATTATTTTAACAGTGGTAGGACCTGTGAAATAAAGAGGCTGATCAGTCGCAATCCTGTTCAGAGGATGTAATTGCCTATCTCTGATGAAATACCAGCATGTATTATTTTAATGCTTTAGTAGTAAGCTTTCATATACCAGCACAGAGCATAAGGAGACCTTGCACTCTCCCGTCACACCTCAGCAGGGCACTGTAGCTAACCCTGTGTGCTGGAGAGCTACGTGATTTAGGACTAGAGTTCTCCTTCCTCCTCTTGCTTTGGACAAGTCTTGTAGATTGTAACAGAATCCAACAAACTCCATGGTCTTGTACTCCATCTCACAGAGGAATAAGTCTCACACGAGGGAGTAAAGGGCAGATACCATGGACCCTTATCTCTAAGCATCCATATATAAAGCCCACCACGTTTCAGCTGCAACCAATTATAAGTGTGGTTTGAACTTTTGCCTGTCCGTAGCCATGCAAAGTCATTGACATGAGGTGGGCTGACAGCTCATCAGTACATAACACACGTGTTCCTTCAGTGTGAAGGCACTGCCACGTTTTCAGAGCAGATGACGATTAAATGCTTTCAGCATAGACCTCACCTCACAGGTAAACTGTGAGATGAATAAGCAACTGTATGTCATGTTTATCACTCCCTTGAGATTTTACACTGCGATCTCAACTTTCAAGATGTGTAGCAGGGAAGGAAGGAAAGGGAAATGCTTTCAAAACTTGACATAAGGACTTAGAGTTTCTCCTTTTTTATCAGCCAGTGTTAGAAAAATCTTTGAAGCATCAGAATCGTGTTATCATGTCGCTTTAACATGAACTACTGCTGCTCTTCCCCTCATTCAGGTAAGAGTCACAGCTCAAGTTAAAATACTGCATAACCACACTTTGTGGGTTCTCCCAAGAGGTTTCTGAGGATGGAAAGAAAAAAAAATCTACTCTTCAAAATGTTAAAGAAATGAAGAAAAAGAACAAACATAAACAGAAGAAAATCCTTTAAAAGCTTTTATATATCAAAAAAGAAAAGAACAGGGCGAAGCTAGACTGCTGTTCAGATTCTGAGGTAGTATATTACATATAAGGAAAGGACCAACCTAGTGGCTTCCAAAACAAATAACAGAAGGGGATTCAACTTTAATACTTACTGTGTCAATGGCAGAGATTTATTAACTTTTGTATCGCTTGGAGATCTTTTTTTTGCCACTAGGTTCTGTCGCTTTCTAGGAGAAACTGAACTTGGACTGCTGCCTTTGGAAGTTGCGCGTGTGGTTGGCTTGCTGGGCTGCTTTCTGTAATACAAAAGAATCATGAATGTATATATAACAAAATACTTTCACCAAGTCACTTTCTTCTTGCCTTCCAAGTGCAGAAAATCAAGACTGCATAGTATCTGCAACGAGTAAATCAAAGCTGCCAAAAGAAACAGTGAAAACCCCCCACGTTTACACCGAGACACAAACTGTGATGCCAAGCTGTGTGTTTTCCTATCAACTACAGAACTGAAAGGCTACTTTACTCACTACATTTAGTCTTTAACTAAATAAAAATCTTATTTCCAAATCCGCAGTAATTCTGGTACATAAGTGTCCACATTTGCTCCTTTTTTCTTCTATTACAAGCTATTTTGTAAAGGCAAACAGGCTCTAAAAGAAAAGAGAATTTGTTCATCCAGCATAAAGAACTTGTATTAGCTCCAGTATCCACCAGCTCAGCAACATGAAGAACTGGCTACTGGTGATCAGCTTAACAGTTTGGAGAACAGGTTACCTAAGTCAGAAAAACTGATAAAGAAACAATGCTGATGATGAAGAAGCAACTCCTTCCACAAAATTATTCCCAAATAATACTTATAAAATGCAGACTGTTTGCAGCACCTTAAGATAGAGCTGCTTTGTTACAGCCAGAGCTAGAAAGACAGCACCAAAAAGCTGAGACAGAAAACACATATCTATAAACAAGAAAGTAATGTTTCCACAAGCAGTCAGAATGAAAATACTAGCATCTAAAATTTCACTATGATCTAGTGGTAAACCTTCACAGTTTTTAGTTAAAGACTACGTAACTGCTTTCTGATTCAGCTCTGAAATTAAGAATTCAAGACCATGCTGAGAACAGGGCTTCCAATAAGCCCCAAAGGCTAACATATAACATTATATCCTTAGGAATGAAGTAAATCCAGTGAATTTACAGAAAGTCTCACCACAAACATGAAACCCAAAGCCTGCACTCCAACTCTGTTCTGAAAGGCAGCAACATAAATTAAAACTTCCCAAAGCTGCTATCTTTCTTTGCTTCCATAACAAAGTCAAGAGGATGAGCTCTGCTATAATGCAGTTTGCCTACAAAAAGGCTGATGAAGAATGGCTTCTTGAACAGAACTCTTGCTACCACACAAGTCTTTTGTGTATGAGCTTGCAGATCACCTGCAGATTCAGGTATTCAACTGGGATAACATTTGGAAAAAGAAAAGGATATGGAAAGTTACACTTTTACCTTGTTCCAACTCCAAATGTCAAATGGTGATCTGCCCAGTCAAGTCTGAGGTCCCTTTGTACCTGACAGAACTAAGTGCTCTTAGACTCAACTCCTGAGACATTCCCAGGATGAAAACTCTCAACAGAAGCAATTCTTACCTTCTGACATACTCAAGTATGCCTTTTGAGACCCTAACGGTTTCCCTACCTCCCCTTTTGTCTCTTCACCCTAGAAGAGTGGTACTAGAATTAGAACCAAAATTATTTGGGAACCTCTCATCAATTTAAAAAATAAAATAAAAACAACCAAACCACATCCCCCAAACCCCTTCACAAGCAACAAAAAACCCCCAAACAACTGAGAACAATGAAGAGAACTCCCTGCTATTGGTGTCTCTGCACACAGTTACCTTTGAGCCTCTAATCTTGTGGCCGATCTAGTTGTGGCCCCAGAATGTGCTTCTTCATCTTCCTCACCATCTTCTTCCTCACCTTCCTCCTGCTCTTTTAGTTCATCTTCAGAAGACGTTAATTTCCGACGTTTTCTTTCTGGCTCCAGTGTTTCTGTCCATGTAAAATTTTACACATGTGCTATAATTTTCCAAAAGCCCTCCAAAAGGATATGGATACTTAGTTTAGAAAAGGTATTCTACTCACAAATCCCATTTTAAGTAAGTAATTTTCCATTTCCTTTATCCTTCAACATTTTTAATTCACCCTTGTTTGACTTAATCTTGCTAACACATTCACCAACGTTTACTTATGCAGCTCACAATCAGAATTCATAGAAAATTCATGAGGCTTTATAGAAGCATCTGGGATGTAGCAATTCTGACATGAGATTACAGCAATTTACACATATTTACATAATATTTATGCTAGCTGTAACTCAATGATTTTTCCTCAAGAAAGGAAAACTGAATAAAGCTTATTTTGTTGCTATTAGTAAACAGCAAGGCACAGTAGTATCTTCTCATTCTATCAGGAATAGCAGAGTTTTGTGTTTTTACCAGTTTCCTCTGATTGAACCAGAGAACGCCTGGGCTTTCTTCCCCTTTTACGCACAATCATTTCTGCTTTCTCAGCTTCATCTTCCTGACAAAATAAAATGGAAGCAAGTAAGGCAAGAAGAGTTTAATTTAAATAGAAGACAGTAATTTTTCATTACATACTGCTTATAAGCTTACAAATTAAAATGGGTGCACTTACATTTGTTGTTTCTTTCTTATTAGATATGTCTGTACCTAAAAAGAAAGAACAAAACTTAATCCTGATCTTCAAATCTTTTGCCAATCAGTTTAAACAGAAGTTCTTTCTGTCAACTTTGCATAAACATCACAGAAGCTCAGAAAACATTTAAAGTCTCTAATTCAGAATACGGCTTTGTTGTATTTTGTTATATTCAGAGACTGGGACAATGATTAATTTTTTTTTTTTTAAGTATGATTCATATGATTGACATTATTTACTGCTTTTTTGTATGTGCTGTTTTGTTTTAATAGAAAAGCAAAGTTACTTACCCCTTTTAACTACTATCAACCAATTACAGAATCACAGAAAAATTCAGCTTAGAAGGGGCCTCTGGAGGTCATCTAGTCCAACCTCCTGTTCAAAGCATAGCTGAATTAATGAATCTGATCATACTGCTCAAGATCTTGTTCAATCTGATCTTCTCCAAGAACAGAGTCTCTCCAGGAAATCTGTTCTAGTGCTCAGCAATGCCTACAGTGAAGCACCAAGATGGCTGTAAAAGACAATATTTAAAGCCTGTCTAATACCTGGTATGCAAATTATGTGACTTTCTCTGTTGAAGTACTTCTTATTTCCAATTCAGTACTTTTTATAGACTGGCCTGTGCATGTTAAACTGTGTTTATAAACCTACATCCTATGTCTCAATCTGACCTCTCTGGCAGATGCTTACCAGTTCCACCCTGACTAACTCTATGATAAGAAAGAGCTTATTTTATAATTTATAATTCTTTGGAGCTTTGTCAAATTGAATTATCTGTGACAATGCAAGGAAAAATCCTTATAAGTAGAACCAGCATAGCAACCTAAACAAAATCAAGTTTTTATACCCTTTTTTCCCGGCCATAAAACTGTTGCCCGTTTTCGTTTTCTGAAAGCTATACAAGAGACAACACAAACTCTAAACCCACCACTGATTAGACTGATAGAACCAACAAGAATGTCAATGCAATGGCTTGAAAATAGACTTCACAGTGCAGAAATATGTACTAAAATTCGCATACAAGTCTTTTGGATTTCCTTTGTTAAGGTTGTGCAGAGCAACCTTTTACTCAAAAGCAAACAAAATAAAACCTAAAGATGTGTAACTGTACAATAAACAAATGCAATCAAACATAGGATTATCCACTGTAATAAGTATTTTACACAAAGTAAGTCTAATACATAACTAGTTCTGTTGATTCCAAAGACGGGTATGTCAAAATTCTGGTATGTTTTGGTAAATCTGTAGCAAAGTGATTTTTGACAGAAGAATACTCTAAGTACAAGTCAGGCCTTTCTTAACAGACACAATCCTCTCCTTAGGATGTGAAAATGTAGTACTTCTGCCTCAAGATATGCATAAAAAGCTATAGTATATAAAAATTTTGTTAACCTTACAGCAGCAGCCACTGATTATTGCAAAATAATTGTAGTTTCAAGCTCAGCATCAGTATTAAGGGAGGATGCTGCCTTCAGAAACCAGATATCTCTTAAGTGCGTGAGTTACACTGATGGAAAAGAAACTCTCTGCTCCCTACTCTATGTGAATCTGTCCCTGTTGCAAACCCTTGCGTGGAACACCCATAAATTACTCGAGTAAGTGAACTGCACAGAGAGATTCCACTTTGTTTCCTTTTCACTGCAGGGGTTTTCAAACCCTCTTCTCATGTGAACGCTAACACATGATGAGAAGTGCATTTCACCCACTTTACACACTCTCCTTAATATTGCCATGACATCAACAGCTTTTTACCTGGAAAACTAAATGTTACTTCACAAACTAAACTGAGCTTTAAGTACACAGCCAGATGTCTGCCCTTTTGAATAAAAAAGCAAACCAGAAAGCACTTTTATACCTTTCTCACATTCTTGCCTATTCTCTTTACGGTTGATAGAAACCAAGTACCACATAACCAGCTAACCCTTCAGAGAAATTCTGAAGCATATGGATTGAAGCTGACATTCTAACAAATGCAGAGAAAAATAGGAAATAGTCTGTACGTGCAGTGCAGCCAGATTAATATCTCCGTAGAAACCTCAACTTTTGGAAACTCCAGAAGATTTGTTTTGAAGACTTGTTTTCTCAGACTTGCTGCATGAATGTTTGTATTTGTTTACAAACCATTATTTAATCTGCCTTTCAGGTTCGTCTGCTTCCTGAATGGATTTTCAACTCTATTTTATGAATGCCCACAATTAAAAACACATATATGAACAGCTAGTGCAGTTTAGACTCCATACATGTGAAAAATTAACTACATCATTTAAAATTCACCAAGGTTTATCCTCATACAAACCACAGATGTTTGAATAGGAAAGAAATAGAAGAATATCTCACTTGATTTGACTTTAGTTTCAAGCACTAAAGCATGTTTCAGAGTAAACTCAATTGATCATCTTCTAAATATCTTACAACAGTTGTGAAAGGAGAAATATTCCCTCGAGCTACCCCTAAGCTCTTCAGACACAGATAATTCCATTAACAGCACAAAATTTGAAATTTTTAAAGTTAATGTAATAGGCATGATTGATAGTCTCGTACAAAAGAAAATAAGCAGAAATGGAAAACAGTCACTAAGAACCAGTCTGATGGGTACCTACCTACCTGCTTCTGAAGCTCTGCCATGTGCCTGTCTACACAAATTATTCAGTATATTCTGCAATGCATTATTCAGCACTTCACAGTGCTCCTGAGTCTTTGAAATAAGTCCTGCTCTATTTAAAAGTAAAACTCAGTAGGAATTAAGGACAAGTTTTCACTGTTCTGTTTACTCCAATGTTTTAGCACCCTGATAATACCGATAGCCAGACATGATGTTTAAGGGGAACTCGTGATTTGCTTGAAAACCCTCTTCTATTTCTTCCATCTTTCATTTTATTTGTTAAAGCAGGTATCACTTGCTTACCTGTTTGAGGTGTTTTTCCTCTACTTGCAAAGACAGGAAGCTGCAGCTGAAAGAAAAAAAGAGAAGTATTTTTTTTTAATTTAAAGAAAAATCAGAAAAATCTAGGATTTTAGTACATAAAAACTGAAACTTGCTCCCGTTCATAGTAAAACTTATCTGGAAATCTAGAAAGTATAGCAGTTTCAATAACCTCATTGATACTGAAGTCATTGCAACAAAAGACACAAAGTCAAAAGCAGTTTCAGTTAAATACGTTTCTGACGATTATCAAAAATACAAAAAAAAATAGCGCCATCACTTTAGGTAATCACACATACAGATCTGCTGAATTATAAATCACCAGAATCTTGTATTTACTCTGAATGCAGGAAGAGCTGTGTATAATTATTTAATCTACTATGATGACTGTCCAAAAAAAAAAAAAAAAGCAGTTGCTTTCATCACTGCACAACTACACGAGAATGTCCACGCTTCCCTTTGAAATGGCAATACCTTCTCAAAGCAACTTCAGGGAAAATGTGACAGGAAGAGAGTGGATCTGGAGGTGAGGTATTGTCTCAGACGGACAGCAGATAATGCTCCTCCTGGAGCCAGCCTGTGACTGACTGACACACCAATCACTCACTGCTAAGAGGTACAGGACCTTCATAATAGTTGAACTAGAACAAAATGGTTGTTCTAGTATTGAGAGTGCTAAGATATAGCTACTCTGAGGGGAATTTTAAAATCAGTTTTAATTCTTACTTGATAAAAGCAACAAAGAAACACAAAAAAACACCCCAACCCTAAAAAAAAACCCCAGAAACCAAACACCAGTTCAAATTTGATCTCATTAAATTAATATTGGGGAAAGCAAAAAAAAAAAATCAATTAGGAAAAATCAGGAATTTTGAAACAAAACTTCAGCTTATCTGTAGAAGGGACAAGAGTCAAAGGGCTGCCTGAAAAGCTGTAGGGACAGCACAAGGAGAGAGGAGAACTCCTGCAATTGATAGCCTAGGTAAATTCCCAAGACTTCTGACACTGATGCCAGCTGGTGCATCACCAGGCAAGCAGACAAAATATGAGTTTCAACACAACTTAGTTCTTGAAAATAACCTCTATGCAGTAACTTTGATTCCGACATACAGGAATTTTGAAGAAAGGAGCCTTCCACCAGAAAAAAATATAAGTAGTCTTAGTCTACAAATGTGCCTATCAATTACTACCCTGTGCTGTAATCCAACTGGCTTGCAGAAACACTCCCATCAGGATGCTTTCCTAGCAGCAAATGTACTTCGTGTGGGTTAAGATACTGATGAATTTTAAAAGACAAAGGTATGTCTCATGAGCTCTTAAGTTACTGACCAGTACGTGTCTAACTTTTGAATGAACAGTACACATCATAATATAGATAATACCTATAAAATAAAATATTGTGGGATGCAGTTGTTAAGAGTTACTATAAGCTATTATTATGATAGGTTCAGTAGAGAAAAAAAATCTCAAATTTTCAAAGCAAAGTCAGACTCGATCTTCCAGCCAAAATGACTCTCAGCACAAATCAAAACGACAAATGTGCACACAATCAGAATTTCACCAAGTACATTGCTAGCCACTATAACACTTAGATTTGAATTAAATATGTTGTGCTAAGTTTGATTCTGTTAGGTTATCTGCACTGTTCAGACTTAATAGCACAATTTCCTTACGAAGTCCATTTATGTTAGCAGATACTATCAATAATTTTGGTTTGCTTGGACTGAACTGAATGATCAAGCGTTCTCTAAGATATTTCTGAAATACTGTTAGCTGTTAAACAGACAAATGGCTCTTGAATTACTGCTTTTAAATGCACCCAAACAAAATAAAGGCACTTACATTCCCAGTGCTCATATCAGCTTTTGACTCCCCACCTGAGGGAAGAAATATGAATTCAGAACTTGAATGTCACTATTTTCCTTGGGTTTTCCACACAGGTTATTTTGAACTACTTACCACCAGGCTGTACAGCTTCAAGAGGGTATTTACGAGGCCTTCCCCTTTTCCGTTTCACTATTACAGGCTGATTTTCCTATTAGGTGTAAAAGACAAATATATTTTAGTTACTGTAATTGACATTTAGCCTTTGAGCAGTATAATGTAAAGACTGCTGCTAACTTCACAACATGGTAGTAGCAAAGGTAGTGCTCGTCAGTTTAAAAAGAGAGATGAGCCAGGTTTCATAGGAAGAGACACAACCTGTTATGAAATCCATTGGTTTCTGAAAAGAAACAAGACAACTCCCAGTCATACAAAATGCTGCTGTGGGCACAAAGCATGCCTGAGGACACGCTGTTCCTCTCCTTTTCCCAATGCCATACAGCACACCCTACAGCTTAACAACAGCCTTAACAGTGCTATTAAACAGCCAATACTCCAGTTATCCCGATACACAGATTGGTGGTGCTCTTTATATAAAACACATCTCTTATTTTGAAGTTTAAACNAATACACAAATTGGTGGTGCTCTTTATATAAACAGGGCCTTTAATAAAACACATCTCTTATTTTGAAGTTTAAACTGTGAAACACAACTTTAAGTAATTAATAGGATCTGATGTATTGAATAACGTTCAGTAATGAACAGACGTTAAGATCACAGAGATCCCTAATCTTGGCTCACAAAATATTTAATAATAGACTTTCTCCTATTTACAAGGAAAGGATGTTAAGTGCCTCATTCAGCATCTCCTGGAATCTTGCAATATCTACTCCCCCCAGCAATGAAACTTTGTGACTCAAGCCTTGCATGAACCAAGGTAACAATTTATTCTTTACATTTTCTTCCACTTCCAAATTAGGGGCAGAAAAAGCAAATAGCAAAACCCAATGTCTTTATGAGAACTGTGTCCACTTCTAGAGACCAGCAACAATTTTAATCTCTAGGGTTCAGACATTTGTCTGCAACCACCACTGTAGAATATCACAAGTATATGCCTAAGAGATAATATAAGGAGTTTTAAAATTGTTGAGTGATAATATTTTTGTAAAGCTAAGTCTAGTGACTGAACTGTCCATATCTCAATTACAAGGTTTTCAGAAAACATGATTTCTATACAATACAACTCTGTAGAATTGCTTTCTGTACAATTAATAACTACTATTAAATGTAGGAAAGGAATTATTTTTAATTCAATGATCAGCTATTGATGTCTTATGGAATGTGAGTTTATACTTTGTGACACAGAACTTCATGAGTTTTTGGTACTTTATAATACCAAGCACAAATTTGCACACCTATTTGTGTTAATTAAAAGCTTTAGTACTTCTTTTCAATGTGAATCTGCGTTATCACAGTTAGTTAATATCAACAAGACCACTCACCTCTGGAGAATTTTCATTTGATTCTAGGCCATACTTTTCCTTTTCAGACATTTCCTGTTCGATGGTAAATTCATCTTCACACATACAAAATAAAAACACAAACAAAACAACCCAAGAAGAGAGGCTGTACAGCTTTGTTTTATTAGACAAAGTTGCAAGCCACCACCTCTGCACTAAAAGCATTATTTCATTCTATAGCTCAAAGTTCCCTAAAAACAACCATCAGAAATTAACACTATTTGCCTTGTAGGTCTGCCAGAATGCTTCCCTAACGCTAGTTAAGTTAGACAGGTCTTCTAATTTAAGGTAAAAACAAAAGCTCAAGAGTGTGACACACTGTAGAACAGGAATATAAATACAAGCCACTATTCAATTTTCAATTCAAAATTACATAAAAAAGGGAGTTGAGGATACGAGCTCATTGCAGAACAGTTTTGGACTTCTCAACGTGCTCACTGGAGAGATAAAATTATTAATAGGTCAAACTAACATTAGGGAAGACACACTGTTCATGCAAAGACAGACTGAAGTCACATCAAAGCCAATATTAACGTTGTGCACACATCTTTTATTATTTGTGTTAGTGCAATTAGCCAGTCAACTGTAACACTACAACTTGCTTACTCTTTCCTGTTTGGTTTTTCTACTGAAACAAACAGGACTGATTTTGATGGTGAATTTTCCCAATTTCCCAGTTTCTAAGTCCTAATTTCTCTCAGAATCATTCAAATGAAAAAAAAAAAATTAGCATTCAGTATGGGTTCAGAAAATTGCCCAGAAAGGGTAGTTTTGTTACCTTTTTCTTCCATAGTACTTTTAGGAGGTGTACACTTCACATCAGTTTCTTTGGACACTTCTGCTGTATCACCTGAAATAGCTTCCTAATTTAGAAACAACAACAAACAAAGAAAAAAAAAAAGTGTCTTACTACAAATTAGAGATCATTGTCAGTTACTTACACTAAAAAAAACCCACAAAACCCAAACAAAAGCCCCTATGCCCCAATACATGAGTAGTTATATTCTGCATGTGCTGTTAAAAGGAACATCTATTTTGTCCTGAATTTCTCTTTTGACATAGAAGGGATTGGTGCAAATACAGAACTTGGGTAAAGTCCGATACCCTCTTGCAGATTTCAGATCAGTATGACCACAAAGACGGTGGATGGGCTGGACAGCTGGGCTCCACCAATACTCCATATGATCCCAAGCTCCTAAACATTGTGCAAATTGGTCCACTGCACCTCAAAGGGATTCAGGTGCTGGGCATAACATCACAAATCTTTGCCTTGTATTTTTTTTTTAATTGTCTTCCCCTTGAAAAATTAGTATCATTCTGTAGTCAGTTATTTTGCAGTTTACAGTTAATAAGGAAAGTACTCCCAAAAATAAACTGCTACAGAAATAAAAATAAAAAAAAAAGACTTCCATCTTCTTTACATTACAATTGCTGAACATTAAAAAGAACATTCTTGAAAATACCTTGACGTTGCCAGGTTTCGTTTTGGAACTTTGCTCAATATCTTTTCTTACATCCTGAGCAATCAGCTGGTTGCCTGTAAAAACAACCAACAGTTCAAATGTTACACAAAGCCTTATGCATTTATCAGATTTTGATGACACTTTTATATCAGCTCATCACTAGTGGGTTTAAAAAGACCCTGTAAAGCAGCGTCTTCTTTACAAAAATATGATGAGAAAGTTACACCAACCCCTCTTTGAGCAGGGAAGACAAAACAATCACAAAAAAAGAATTCCACGTTACTTGTATGTTATAGGTGTTTTTTTGTTTGGTTGTTTTTTTGTTTGTTTGTTTGTTTTTTTAAATAAGTGACAAATTGAAACTTGAGAGGTACCACATCAATCTTCAACTCATCCAGAGACAAAGAAAACAATTAATGCTATGTGGGACACTATAACGAACACAGCATGGCTTCTAATTACTCACTTCATCAAATCAAAATTTTAACAAGTAGAATAAAAGCTGTTATAAAAAGTGGCATTATTAATTATCCTAATGTTTTTTAATTGTTCTGAAGCTGAAAAGACAAAAGCAGTTGAGAGCAGAGCTTGAACAGATACTACCTAGTCAGTTTCATTATGTTAACAAAATGTCTTTCTTACTTGTAAATTAATTTTATCTAACTATAACTTTGAAACATTTATGCCATTCCGTGGAATAACTTTATTTTCACTTTTGGCTTCTAGACAAATAAAAGGTTACTCTAAAACTTAGTTCTTTCCAGTCTTAGAGAAGGACTCATCCAGCCTCACAATGTCTACTGAACAGTTAGATTTTCCTCCAATGATCAGCTTTCCTCATCTCTATATTCCCCCTCGTCCTTTATTTAATGAGAGAATTAGCAATTAGTTTCAAGACTAAACAAAAAGTTTCTTCACTTCTGATCAAAAAAACTACCATAATACTCTTATTAAATTTGTTACCCTGTGTTTTCATTAAGTGTAGTATTAAAAGTTGTTTTAGGAAGAAAAATAGCTTTGGAGTTCAGAATTCCCCATATTCCATTCTTTCCTCCAAAAATATCATTTTATAGCTCAATCACAGTAGAATTTTGTTCTGCAGCAGAAAAAGCTTTACACAAATTTGTGTAGTTATGTATCACTTACATTTTTCTTTATTCGTTGTTCCTGAAGATTTACATTGTACTCCTCTAGATCTATGTTCCGCAGTTACCTGGGTATCCAAGTTTTCCACCTACACATAAAACACAGGGACAGATAACTCCTTACCTTCTTTTTCCCAAAAGTTTATAAACACAGAAGGGAGAAAGATTTTCCTGCTATTTTCAAGTCCAACAAGCATTAAATGGAAAGTAGCAGTATCACAAAAGCAATGTATTCCTAGAGCTCAAGTAATGTATAGGATAGCATCATGAAAAGACTGACTTGTAATATTTCCAGAATTTCTAATTAATATTTTTAATGAAAAAAAGTCTCAGTTTTAATTAAGCACCCTACCACATGCTTTAAAAGCAGTTTATCATGGCTATTCACACAAAATATTTTTGCATTTAAAAGGACACTCTCTTACATGCAGAAACAGAAGCATCTCACTAGCACCAGAAATGTGGCCAACCAGCATTACAATATAGTAATAAATAAATTTACTACTCAAGTTTAAGAAACCACAAGCACATTTTTGAGCTTGTTTTCTTTGTTAATCGTCTCGTTTCTACTCTGTAAGAAACACTTTACATTTGCAACTTTCTCCGTCACTTTTATACTGCTCATCTCCAAGTTCTTGTGAAATCACAGCAGACTTCATTAAAAGAACAGGTTCCTAATCCTGATCAAAAGCCCCCAAAATAAACCCTATTATATCCTCTGTTCTCAAGGAGGACAATCAAGCTTCTCTTCTGCCAGTTAGTAAGTGTCTTGGAATAGTCATAAACTGTGTAAAAACAATACCAGAAGATTTATTTACTGGTAAATTTCAAAGTATAATTACACATCAACCTACACAGCTGCACAATCTCAATATGCATAGGCTTTGCATATACAAAAATAATATTTTCCTTTAGAGAAAATTTAATGTAAATAGAAGTAAGTGCAAGTAAAAAAAAAAACCAACAAAACCAAAACCAGCACAGAGAGCAAATTTAAAAATTAGGAACTTACATGCAAAGTTTCTCTTTCTAAAGCAGTATTCCTCTGCAGCAAATCTATTAAAAAATAATTACGAAAATAATCAGAAAAGCTAAGCAACAGCAAAGTGTCATAGTACCCTCTGCTTTCCTCCCTGAAAGGATTCCAGAGTACCTGAAACTATACAGAACTTACTTTCATGCTGGAATGAAAGGGGATGAAGTAAACTGTGGTGAAAACTATGCTGCAACATTATGCTTCCACAGAACTAAAGTTTGCAGAATTGTACTAGTGAGATCCATAGCTGACACAGTGCACATATGAGAATTGCCCAGTTCTGCCTCTGATATGGAAGGCCAAGGCTCTAGTTTATCACAAAAATGTGGAAAATAATAATTATGAGTTATTGGAGCTGATGAATGCTCTGCACTTTCCAGAAAAAAAAAAATCTGTAATTTTCAAAGCCATTTCATAGAGATACATAAAGAGAATCATAAAGGAGTTGCTCCACTGAGCGTTCTACAAAACCCCAAGTCTGATTAATAAAGGCACTGAATTAATATTTTAACTAAAAAAAAAAAACACAAACACCCAAACAAAAAAAGCCACTAAAACATTCCAAACAGTTTTCCTTCCAGCTACAATAAGAATATAACCCTATGATCCAATAAAATCACTCTATTCTACGTAGAATTTTATGGAAAGTTTAGCTCATTTCTTAAATATACATGTTTCAGCACCAATTCTTCCACAGCTATACTGTTCGGTTGCACAACATCTTTCAATTCTTAAAGCAGTGTCAAATGAAGAGCTAGATCCTACCCACTCAAACAGCAATGATTTGTTTACATTCCAAGGAATCTTGGACTACTAAACTCCTGTGTCTGCTGTTCATACTCATGACAGGACACACATTTGTCTTTTAAACAACTTCCTTTTACGTACGTTGGGCTACATGTATATACGCATGTATATATATATAAAAAGAGAGATTATTGTGTGGTGGGGGAGAAAAGAAAAAAAAAACCTCTACCAAGAGCTACAAAGCATTATTCTTCAGTGTGTGTTATATCCAACATGATTTACACAACAAATGGATTTTTGTTAAACATTTTACACAGAACAAGATTATCACAGCTAGTTCAATCTGCACATTTTAAATTTTAAGCACTGTCTGTCTGGGTGACTGAGCGATGTGAAGTGGCACAGTTTTTCAGGCGCTTCAAAGAAACCTCACAGTAAAGAAAAACTGGTTACAGTTTCAGATCTGCTACCCTGAAGACGACCATATTCTTCTAACCCATTTTCAGGGTTTACATTTTCTCTCTCATGAGCAAAGCATGTCTCTTATCACCATGATGAATACACTCGAGTCACCCTTAAATCAGGTATGTGAACTTGACCTAGGCCAAGAATACGAAGGAATCTGAAGTCTTATACCAACGCTCATATCTCACCTTACTCCTAGCTTTGTCTTCTAAAACAGTTATTTTGGGACACGTGTCTAAAAATTTGCCAGTGAGCTTTACAGTTGCAGGTTCTCAGCTGCAACTTTCTGTAAGAGGAAACGCATCTTTGACCTCTGTGGACTCTGTATACAACAGTATCACTAGTGCCTCTTGCAATTCATTTTAGATCTGCTTGTCACTCCATTAATTGAGGATTAACTCTCATCTGCTAGTGTTGTAAACATCTCTGTAATGCATCTGGAGCGTAAAATCCACCAAGATGAGAACAAAGTAGGGGTTTGTTTCTGCTTTAATAGGAAAGCCAAACAATTGCAACACATTTTAAAATAATGTGGTTTTGGGAAACAGATCTTTTTTTTCTTTCTTTCTGTTTAAGATTAGTTTAATACATGGAAAAGGAATTACTAAGCATACAATCAGGTTGACTAATTGAGGTTTCTAGCTAGGTAATTATCTACTTATAAGTGCTCTTCAAATTCCAGTGGTGAGCAAGTAACAAAAAAAAATAAATATAAATATTTCTATAAAGTCTCTGTGACTTCAAGTCATACACTATTTACCATTGCCATATCCTCAAAGGGCCTGTCACAACACCTAGAACAAAAATGTTCTAAGTTTAGAGGGAAGAAAGCCATTCTTTGGTGAAGTTTCTCTATCTTTACCAAGCAAACTTTTTTTCTGTATTTACTGATTTTAAATAGAATGTTAGCAGTCTGGTACTTTAAAACCCTAAATACTTTCCACCTTTCTTTCAGCATAACATATTGGAAGAAAAGGCTGACACCCTGTCCCCTCTCCACAGAACAAACAACGCCATATGAGCTCCTAAGAAACACTTTCAAGAGGATTTCTGAAGTCTTGGCTCCAACCTCTCCGCATGTATGAAATATAACTTCCCCCATTGTAAGTAACATTCACATCAGTATGAAAAGTAAATTACTACCAGTATAAAAGTCACCTTTTTGAAACTCCTTAGTATGAAGATCCACATATCCCTCTTCATTTCTTGGACTTTGAGGCTGCTGTGGCTAAACACAGAGTCAAAGGAAACAAAAATATTTCAGTCATCCAGAACAAGTGTGTCTCACTCCCCTCCCTCATGTCAGGATGAGCATTGCCTTATCACAATCATTATGATTGCCTTCCAGTATCTGAAGGGAGCCTACAGGAGAGCTGGAGAGGGACTCTTTGTCAGGAAGTGTAGTGATAGGACAAGGGGTAACGGTTTTAAATTCAAAGAGGGGAGATTTAGATTAGATATTAGGAAGAAATTCTTTGCTGTGAGGGTGGTGAGGCACTGGAACAGGCTGCCCAGGGAAGTTGTGGATGCCCCATCCTTGGAAGTATTTAAGGCCAGGCTGGATGGGGCTTTGAGCAACCTGGTCTAGTGGGAGGTGTCCCTGCCCACGGCAGGGGGGTTGGAATCCGATGATCTTCAAGGTCCCTTCCAACACTAACCATTCTATGATCTATAAAAGTTACCAGTTTTCGTATTAAGATGATACAAATATTATTAAGGAACACTGCCAGAGCTCAGTCCTGTTACTGTTGAACAGTACAGCACCATAACTGGGCCCTGGAGTTAGCACTGGTATCAGAATTCAGTTTTACAAGGAGACCTCAAGAGAAATTTCAGGAAATAAAGGTGCATTGCCTATTCTAAGATGAGTTCCAAATGCAAGCTGTACTCTAGAAGTGGGAACATATACAGAGAAATAATGTATCTGCAGTGTATTACAAAGTACAGTGAACTTTTCAACTCAGGAGGTTTTTGTTTGTTTGTTTTTAATTCAATTTGCAGCTCAACTGCACGTTACCAATGTATAGGTAACTACACTTAGCTCCATATAGCATTAAGTCAGATCTGAACATTGTAGACTCAGATAGACTACATAAACATGCCTATACTGACACTAGGAGCAGATTATGCTGGCAAACAGTATAGCTGTTTGCAGGCAGAACTCAAATCAATAAATCCCACTAAACCAAAACTGACTTGGATTTTCCCCAAAGTGCATGCCAGGCATTAAAACCACAGTTCAGAAATACTCAACTGGTTTGCCCTGGTGCTGAAGCCAGTAACCCTGTGGAAATCCACACTTTCAGAGATGTTTGGGAGTCTCTGAGAGCAGGTTCATCCTCAAAGTGCTTATTATCAGAGTTTGGCAAGATATGAATACATGGATTCAGTCCTGTGTCTGAATGAAGAGTTAACCTATCTGGAATCCTGGCTAGTACGGGCCACAGCACAGACAGGCTCAACTTTGTTCCTACACAAGCTAGAAGTGACCAAGAGCCTCAGCACCCTGGATTATCCAGAACACCATGCTCTTCTGGTACAGGAGATAACAGCCTGTAGTTATCACAGTACAAACAGCAGCAAGTGTTCCTCAAACAGACAGAATGAGCAATTCTGAAGACTGGCATGGGAAGCAATAGAACAAAACGAACAGCAGTGTTTTGTTCACAATTTCATAACACAGTAAAGTAACAATTGCCAACTGTAAGCGCTTAGGCATGTATGACTTTTACAAGTACTATCACAATCAACATGCTCACAGTATGACCTATTCTAAAAAGAGCAGACTTCATGTTATGGGTCTTAAAGTCTCTCCTCATCCAGCCATGCTCCTCCTGAGGAGGCAGGGATTGCTTCTACCACAGAATAATACAGACAGCCTGCAATTTAAACACCTGTAATTTAAAATTTTAGAAAAGCACAGCCAAATAATCTGAAAATGACCCTTTGGAAGTTTTGAAGTTCAAATGCCATTTTGCTGCACAAAATATCAAAAGGTATAGTAAGAAAAACTAGCAAGATACAGTTATACAAGAAACATAATAGTCAAAATTTTCAAAATAACATAAATACCTCTTCAGTTTTCAAGTTAGTTTCAAATTCTACTTCTTCTGCCAACTTTGGTAAAGCTGCATTATTGCCTGATGAGATATAAACATGTTGAAATTATTAGATTACATAACGCTGTATTTATCTCATGCTACAGTAGGATGCTATTTCTCAGTACCACGTCATGAACACAGCACAGGAACTTAATCCCTTCTTGTAGGCAATGCAAACAATAGCAAGTCTATCTGCAGCAAACCAGATTAAAAAAAAAAAAAAAGAAAAGCTTGGCATCTGCAAGAACACAAGTAATTCTGTGCTTTCCTTAAATACATGAAGATTACAAAATATGGACTACTAGGATTTACCATAGGTTATTTACAAATTCTGACTTCAACATTTTTTTTTCTCGCTTTTCCTTTAAGAAATATCAGATTTTCAGACCAAGTTCTAAAGAGTAAATAACTGTATTAATTAATGCCTAGTGAAGAGCTAATACTAAGGACAATAGTTTCCTTTATGTCACAGTAAAGACCTAAATCCATAAATTCTAAAACTGCAACCACCGAAATTATCCAATTTTCCACAGAGACTGAATGCTCAGTAGCTCCTGTTGTGTCAATGTTATTTCAGAAAATCTCAACCTCACCCCACCCCCTCTGCATTTCATTCCCCACAGGAACACCTTAGTAACATCTGAAAAACACGCCACGCAGAGAGCATCTTCATGACTTCTAGAGTCTCTTGGGGCATCTACTTCAAAAGGCTGTTTATACAGCTTTTCCTAAACAACAATAAATAGTTATAACATGACAATTCATTAATGATGCACATGAAGTGGTTAAATTGTGGTTGTCGTCCACAGAATAAGACTACCAGTACCACTGGTACTTAGAGAGGCAACATCAATGAGAACTGTTTGCTCAATCAACAAGGACTGAGCAAAACACCAAGATAGGAATAGCCAAGCGTGGCCATTTACATTTTCACAGCTCATGTTTGTCGTTACATAGTTTATATAGCATTTATATAACTAGATCCCCAAACCTGCAGAGTAAGCTTTATCACCCCAAATATCAATAAAACTAGAAAATAAAGCCAGCCTTTGAAAAACTGGACCTAAAGCCATATTGTAAAATAATAGCATATTCTTTTAATATTAGCCAAGACAGACATGAGAAGGAAAAAGTTTTAAAAGCAGTACTTCATCGGCATCATTCATTCTACTTTCTTTGGTACAAAGACAGATAGCCAGATTTCTCCACTGTTTTTCTACAGTTAAATTTCTTCAAAATTAATAATCTTGACATTATTATGCCATCTGTAGAATTTATTAATTTTCATAAACTTGGTGCTTCAACTACTCTGGAGGGTCAATGAAGAGAACGGCTGAAAAATAGCAGAATGTTCATTACATGGTATTTTAGGAACCAGCAACCATGCAAGTTCATTTCAGATGTCAGCTTTCAGAAAAATGGATCTAGAAATTAGACATTACATCCTTAGTATTCTATACTAACACATTACATCCTCAGTATTATATACTATCATAACTTATGTTTTCTATTTAAAATAGATAACTATCATCATTGCTCACTTAAAATGTTCATTTATTTAGGATGACAGTCTGATTACTTTGCAACACGAAGGAAGGCCATTTCAAGTGTATTCACAACACAAAACTCAGACTAAGACAGTGGATATGAATACAACCATTAACCGTCCATCCAGAGAAAATCTGCAGTTATGATCAAGGATGGCCGCTCTTGATCTTCAAATTTAATAAGAAATGACCTTTTTAAAATGGTGATTACGTCTAAATGAAATGCATCCTCTTTCCTATAAAAACATCTTTGTTTCTCAAAATGCATTAATAAAACCCATCTGTAGCCGCATGATAATTACCCCTTGCAAACAACTTCATGTATTAACTCACAATTTTGAGTCAATGTATTTTAATAACTAGTTTTGCACTCTAATAACATGTAATTCCTTTCCCATGTACCTTAGATGACTCTGTTCAGCCACTCCTATACTCCCAGAATCACATATTTAAATATTTGTCACCAATTCTTAAATATATTAACAGTTATTTTGCAACCAGCAAAGAAATAAAGTGTATTTGAACAGTGTAAGTTATTTTTAGTTACAATCATGATAAAATGCATCTATTTATGACAGCTTATAAACTGAAGGGTTAAAAAAAAAAGAAACAAGAAATCCTCACCTGGATTAAAGGTTGCGTTACTTTTTTGAAAAGTAACTTCAATTCCAGTATCATCTATTTTGACCAAGTTTGTTTTATCATCACTGCCATATAGCTCTTCTACATGCAACACAGGGAAATCACCTTTTTTCCCTAATTCTGCTTCTATCGTCACTTCACCATGGTTGGTATTTACAGTCACTTCATTTGCAGACACCAAAGAAAGAGCCTGTGCTCCAGGCAGGGGAGTCCTTATTTCAGAAAAGTCATTTTCTAAAAGCAAGTTTGAGTTAAATTTATAGTTTACACTCCTTAGAGTTTCACTCTCTACTGCTGCTTCTGAAATCATACAAGACAGGTCTGATGTAACATCCTCATGCAAAACATCTTCAGCTTGCTCATCATTCTCACTTGCCTCTGAGGAAGGACTTGGACTCCCAGCAGTCTCTGTACTAATCTCCACGCAGAGGGCTTCATCTACACTCATGAGGTTCACTGAACTTTCATCTGTCTCTGTGATTTCACTGTCTACTTTGGTCTGAGATGCTGCTGATTCTCCTCTCACATCACTCTCATGGGTCTCGTTCTCTCTACCAATGACAAGCACAGAATTGCTGCTTTTTTCTGGGTCTGTAGTTGATAAGATGCATTCAATCTGGTTAGCGGCATTAAAAATTCCCTCACTTTTGTCTTTTACTTCTGTACTCTCAGCAGCAAGTTGACTTTCTTCTATGACTGTAAACGTGAAGAGACTATCACATTCTTCCATTGTGCTCAGTGTGATCACAGCCCCCTCCTTATCTCCTATACTCGAAGCGGCCTGTTCATCTTCACTGTTGGTGGCAACCCTCAGCACAGGAGCTCCACATTCTCCCACAAAAATCACAGGACCTTTGCTTTTTGCATCTGCACCAAAAGCGGCTAGTTCAAACTGTTCATCTTCAGTGGTCTCCACAATCTTACATTCCTCTGATCCATTTGGAGAGATACCGGCATCATCATCTCCTTCTGCTACAATGAGCTGACCTTCAGCTTCTGGTGCTGCACTGATCAGGACTATCTCACATTCTTCCGTCATGCTTGTTGTGATCATAGCAGCTTCATAGCCTCCTTCTGTTTCTGAAGTGGCGAGTTTGTTTTCATCTTGTGCAGCTACACTAGACATAGCTTCAAAACATTCTGCTGTACTTGTTGAGATCATTACTGTTTCATTTTTTGACTCTGTGTCTGACACACGTTGAATTGCCTCTTCTGTGACTTCACCTGACATTAGGATGAGTTGTTCTTCCACTATACTTGTGGAAATCATAGCACACTCATCTCTTTCTTCCTTACTGCTAGCAGTTGGGTGACCTTCATCATCATCATCATCATCTCCTCCTGCACTGCATTCACTAGGCATGGGAACCTCATATATTTCCATATCTATAGAAACCATAGCGTTCTCATTTATTTCTTCTGTTTTCACAGAGGAAAGCTGACCATCACACTCAACAGCTACACTTGACATTGGAGCCTCAAATTCTTCCACAATACTGGTGGAAATCATGGTGCACTCATCTTTCTCCTGCTTACTGTCAAAAGCATGCACACTATCTTTAAACTCTGCAGCTGTACTGGGCATAGGCACCTCTGTGTCTTCAGTGTCTATTAAGATCATAGAGCTTCCCTCACTTTCATTTGCTCTTGCAACAGCAAGTGGACCTTCCTCAGCATCCATGGCTGAATGTAAGGGAGCATCACTTTCTCCCACTGTACTGGTAGAGATGATATCACCCTTTACTTTTTCTTCTCCATCAGCAGGAAAAAGAGAATTCTCATCTTCTGTTGGAACTGCACTACTTATAGAGGCATCAAGTTCTCTGCTACTGAAGGAAGTCATGGCATTCTCATGTTCGTCTTCAGTGTCAGGCTGACCCTTATCTTGCACTGCCATAGCGCTTGTCATGGGACCCTCAGATTCTTCGGCACCTAGAGGAACCAAGGGACCTTCATGTTCTCCTGTATGCACAGTCAAGGCACCCTCATCTGCAGCACTTGCGCTGGTTACACTGCTTTCAACAATCCCTTTAACATTTCTGCAGTTTGTGCTGCAATTCGCTTCTTCCTCTGCACTCATCATGCTGTCAACAGTAAGTTTATTTATATTTGTGCCAGCCACCCCTGACTCAGCTTCCATTTGTTCAGCAACTATGCAGATAATGGAACTTTCACCTTCTTCTGCACCTATACAGATTAGTGCATTTTCACTTTCTGCTCCTGTACAAGTAAGAGCTTGCTCATTTTCTTCATTTGCTGTTCCTGTACTGGTCACAATGCCTTCACCTTCTTCATCCTCTTCTTTTGAGCCTGTACTAGTCACAAAACCTTCATCATCACACAGACCTACACTGACTGTAGTAATACTGGGTTCTTCTTTTGTCCTTGTACTGTCCATTAGGCTTTCACATTTTTCAGCTTCTAAACAAACTGCAAACCCCTCATTGCTGTCTTCTAGCCCTGTGCAGACCACTGAAACCTCAGCGTCGTCTTCTGGGGTTATGCCTGTGCTGGTCACTGCACTTTCACCGTTGACAATATCCTCAGATTTGTCACTACTAGTTCCAGTTGTGGCACTGTTGTTTGCAACCACTGCAATACATGCACCAGTTACAGTGCTTTCTCCTTGGGCATCAGTACCTGTCACCGAGCAGATGATGAAGTTATGACCTCTTTCTTCTGCACCTGTGCAGGTCACAGTACCTTCATGTTCTTTTACTTGGCCAGCTCTCACGCTGTCCCTAAATTCACTGGAATTGTCACTACTGGTTGACCCTTCACCTGTTTCTGTCCCTGCACTGGTTACAGCACCATCACTCTCCACTTCACCTAAGCAGGACACAGAACTTTCAAATTTGCCTGTATCTACACAAGTTGAGGTCTTTCGCTTTTCTTCAGAGCCTGCACTAGTCACAGCATCATCTTTTTCTTCTGTTCCAGCACTATTCACACTGTCTTCAATTTCTACTCCACTCGCATTGACTGAATCCTTACCACTTTCTTCTGCATCAACCATGGTACAGTCACCATTTTCTTCTCCTTCTGTACTTGTTAAAACACTTTCACTTTCTGCTAATCCTTCAGTGACAACACTGCCACCGCCTTCTTCAGCTGCTGCAACAGTACATTCACCAATATCTGCTCCTGTGATGAAACTGCCACCCTCAGTCCTTTTTACCCATATTCCTGTTGTGAAACCTTCATCAGCTTCTATGCTGGTGCAGATTAACGTCACCTCGCTTTCCTCTTCTGAGCAAGTGGTTGTAGCATCACTGTCCTTTTCAGAACGTGATGCACCTGCAGACCTTTCTTCTCCTGTACTAGTGGCCATGACAGCGCCCTCGATCTTTTCTGTGCTAGTTCCTATCACAGTGGCTGGAGTTGTTTGTAGGCTGCTGTACAAATTAAGTTTACTACTTCCTGCACTGGTACCTACTGCATTGCTTTCATTTTTATCTTCCATGCCTTCTTGCCCACTGGCTACACCAGAGCCTTTTTCAGTTTCCTCAGAAACTTCTTCAGGCCCTAACACAGAGGAAGACTGTATCATATCATCAATATCACGCGCCTCGTGCTTTTCCACATTATCAATCATTGTGCTTCTGCCTCTCTTTGCAGAAGGATTTGTATTCAAGTAGTCTCTTTTTTTTCTTTTTAGGGGAAGTTCTTTTGTTGTTACATCACCACAACCTTCAGTTATGTCACTCATCAAGTCTTCCTTTTTTATTTTCAACTCGCTTCCCTGAGTGCTTTCTGACTTCGCTGCTTCGCCATTACCTTCTTGACTAGGTAAGCCAGCTGTACTGTCTTCCATTGCCAGTACATCAGGCTGGGGCACCTCGTTATCTTTTTCTATACTGTCTGTCACAGTGGTGTTGCCACCATCATCTGTCATTGCAGAACTCAGCACTACACTACTTTGTTGTTCCATGTATACAACCTGTGCTGCATTATTCCTCAAAATGAAAGAATCCTCGAACAAAGAAGTCCCATCTGAGTTATGACATTCATTAGACATACTACCCAAGGAATCTGTAAAATCTGAGATATCCATATCCATGGACTTTGCATCAGCAGCATCTTCTCTGGAAGAATTAATTGCTAAAGGAACATCATCTGAAATAGAATTTATCACAGTTTTTAAGTTCTTTGGTCTTCTGCTATCTTCTGAAGCTTGATCCTTACTGGGAACATTCAGTGAGATTCTATCACTTGTTTCATACACAACGCTCATTTTGTAAGTCCCTTGTCTATCAAGTCCTTGATCCATAGAAGTTTGTTTGGACAAAGTGTCTAAGGCACCAACTTGTTTATTAGGGATATCTTCTTGTTTAACAGTTTTTTCAGCTGCAGGCAGAAACCGTGATTCACAAGCTTCAGGGTCTGCCAAGTTGTGTTTTAATTCCTTATTTGAAATGGAGAGAGAATTTTTTTCTTTTACTGCATGCTCAGCATCTGTGGCTTGGAATGAGTTTTGCATGTTTTTCCCTTTGATGCTTGATGCATCCGCTACTTTTGTTTGTTCTAAATCAAGTTCCATCAGCTCTTCTTCATGACCAGAACGCAAATCATCATTATTCACACTTGACTTTTGAGGAGCCGGAGCATGGCTGCTTTCAGCTGTGCTAGCTGATTTCTTTTCCACTCCAAGTAAATCCTGGTTTGGTATACTGCCTTTTCTATTGTCACATGATGTCTTCTTATTTTGTTTTTTTTCCACTCCAGCTGTGACGCTTGATATCTTTTCATGTCCACTATCCATTTCTTTAATATCTTTATCTTCCACTTTGGTACTCTCTTCCTTCTTCTTTACTTCCTTGTTGCTGTGCTTTAAGTTTCTGCTTTTGTGACCTTCAGCAGAGAACCTTCTTTCTTGTTTGGAATTACTTAAATCTTTATCACCTCTATACTTCTCTTTTACCGACCCTCTTTCTCCAGAATGTAACTTAGCTCTGTGACTGAAGTCTTTTTGTGATCCCTGAGTTGATTGCGTGCCACTCACAAGCTCAAACTCAGCACCACTCTCCTCAAAAACTTTGTCTTCGTTCTTGGATTTGCGTTGTTTATCTGAATCGTTCTCTTCCATGCTTTTATCTTTGTCTAGTTTCTGACCAGTCTCTTGTTTTGTTAAATTCTCCTGTAATTCTGTTTCAGATGCTTTGAGTTGTTTACTGTGACTTTTTGACTTAGACTTTAACAAAACCCTGTCTTCTACAAGGCTCTTAGATCTTCGTCTATCTTTATGAACACCATCTTCTTGTTTCAAATTATAATCAGAGTTGGTTGATTCCATCTCATGTTTATCTTCTGAGTAGCTCTCACTCCTTCTATGTGATGCAGAAGCAAGTTGCTTTGAGGCACTTAGTGAATCCTTTTGTGACCTAGAATCACTCAGGGACCTTTTGGACTTGTATTCTGCTCTTGACTTTTCTGTTGAGAGATGTCTGTCTTTTTTATTGTCCTTACGCAGCAATTCTTCAGCTTTTAAGGTTGATTCAGAAACGCTTTTCCCCTCTTTTCCTGTTACTGATATTTTCCGTTCACTTCTGTGTTTACTTTTTCTTTCAGATTTATCATCTGAGGAAACCTTTATTTGTTGATTATGTTTCTGAGTACCATCCTCTCCTTTCAAACTTCTCTCAAATGAATGGAGTTCAACATCTTCACTCGATTTGTGAATACCATCTCCTTTATATTTGTGCTTTAAAGAAAGTTTATCTTCTGAAGTAGTTCTTTCCTTTTCACTTTTCTCTCTGTAAGACTTGGCTTCTTTTTTGGCAGCATTTCTCACATGTTGAATTTCTACGTCACCATCTTTTTTGGGGTGCTTTTCATTTTTAAGTATAGATTTCTGCTTCTGTAGTTCTTCAGTATTGACTTCTGCTCTGTCCAGTTGCCTTTTTAGATCCCTTGTTTCACTATCTTGCTGGGATCCTTCAGCCTGAAGGGAGGTGGAAGTTCTTCTTTTATGTTCTTTTTCCACTTTAGACTCACTTTTGCCTTCCTCGGTTGAATGCACCGATTCTGAAAGTCTTCTGAGCTGTTTAGAGATCTCACTTTTCCCGTGATTATGCTTCAATTCTTTGGAAGAATTTTTTTCAGAGGTCTATAAAAGAAAGTTTTTTATATACATAAGCAAATGTTACACAATTCCTTCATGATGTGACCAAACAGAATTATTAAGGGCAAATTCTCCATAAAAACAATAACCTTAACACTTGTAATAAGCAAGAGCACTTAACTGTCATAAAAATTCACCTAAAATATAGTCAGGAAGAAAATAAAGCTTGTCATTTTCATTGCAACTGTCTGTCATTGTGGGAAAATTCTAAGAAACAGAAGTTAACCTTAAGCAGTCCATTTGAACTTGAGACTCTTTACTTTATAAGTGATTTTTCTTTCTGAAATGACTTAAATCCATTTTTAAATGGACAATCACATTTTTAAATACTTCATAAATTATTTTATATAGCCATTATGCCGTTAAAAAAAACAAAACCCAAACAAAACCAAATCAAACAACAAAATCCACAAAAGCTAAATCTAGACTCCCATTGGAACTCCCAATTATTACTTTATCACTTTGTTGTTGTTAGTAATGTTCTTAGCAAAAACTCTCACCATAAAATTCTCTTTACTGTTTTCACTACATTCAGTTTTCATTTGACTTCCCAGTGAGCAGCTTAAATATATGCAGAGTTAAGGAACTTGATCTAAGATACATTTTGCTCTTTTTTAAAACTCAACATGCTTCATAGAATAGGTCTTAAATTATATCACGTGTTCTACTACAACATGCACCAGCAGCAAATACACAAACTGTACATTCTAGCAGCTACCAGAATTCAGAAAACATTACTACAGCAACGCCAGGTCACTAACCCGATAGAACTAGCAGGAAAAGCCTAATTCATAAGAATGAACAATTATTATGCTGTTTGACACGGACATATGAAGGAGTACAGCTACAATTAAAAAGGAAGACCACAAGGTCTATATTTAAGAGACAAATACCTCATTTGTCTTTTGCATTTCTTTAGAATCTTCTTCAGATGGCTCATACTTCTTTTTACATCCATCTTCAGCATGCCTGAAACAGGTATTTGGACAGTTATAAAAAGGGAAAGAGTCAGTATCAGTCTAACATTAGTTTGTAAACTTTCTGCTTTTAAAGCTGAAGGAAAGAAATGCACATTAAAAATAATGAAATAGAACATGGTCACACAACTTTTGACTAATGTACCATCTTCATAGATATCCTCTGGACATCAGTGCTTTACCACACTCATCCAGGGAAAATGGATAAGGAACCTCCTTGCTATAAAGGAAAATCCACTTTCCCCTTATTATAGGGAAGAGAACTTTAAAAATAGTGGCTTTATCTTTAAAAAACTTGGCTCATATAACATCCATATACATATGTAGACAGATATGTACGTATCTATGTAAAATATCAATTTAAAGACCAAGCCAAGTTGCCTGACACATTAGATGCACAAACAACTAAAAGCTGTCCATTCTTATGCCTTATTAGATTCGGAGTGTGACAAGCTACATAAATGCTGCTACTGCAATCTGAGTTACCTTATATTTAAGTGGCTATAATTTCATTCTCTGCCTGAACTTCATGCTTATTAGTAACAAAGTTACATGACTGCTTTAAGAGGAAATTGTTAGAAATGGTAAGCCTAACTGCAGAGGGAAGAGAACCTTTTCATTTTTCATTCTGCAAAAATGAATATTCAAAAACTTAATTCCTTTTAAGAAAATAAAGGAATACCTTGAATCTCTTTTTCTTTTTCTGCTCAAGGCTACTTTTTTTTCTAAAAATTTCTGTTCTTTAAGCACATCCTTAATGCTGGTCCCAGTAGCTTTTGACTCAACACTTCTTGATGAAGGTGCTTCTAAATTCAAGCCACTTTTTCCTAAAATAACACACAAATAGTGTAATACATAAGCATATGAGATTACTGTTTCAGCTACAAATGTGACAGAAAGCAGTACAGAGCGTACTAACATGTAGCAGAGGTATACAGGTATTTATTGTGTTAAAGCAATGTAATGATACATAAAAGGATATATGAAAATATGAACACATAGAACTTTGCATTAATAATTTGCATTACACACTTTTCTGTTACACCACTGCTGAAATGTTGCATTTTTGAGGGAAATGACTATTATAAATTACTGATACTTTATCCTGAATGTTTCCCGCCCCAAAAGAGTGAGCAAGTAGAGTGGGGAGTAATGTCACACTTCTCATACCTTTAGCATTTTGATTTCCAGTTTTTAGGGATTTTGTTTTTTCTGCAGCCTTCTGTTTACGTTTTTCTTCAAGTCTCTCTCTGTTAATTTGTCTTCTTCGGAGTCTCTCTTCTTTTTCTTTGGCCTGAAGACACAAAAACAAGGAAAACAATTTATCAGTAGGTTGAAGAGTACTCTTTTACTACAAATGTCTATCTAAAGCACAAAGAAAACAGAACATTGTAGCTTGAGGCAAACTGAAAAATAAATAGTTCTTAGATATCATTATAGGAAAATTAATGGAATCCTCTCATACTTCTGTGAAGTGAAATCAGCTGAGTTTTCATAGCTTAACACTGTGGGATTGAGACTATAAAACTGTCTCAAAGAATAGATTTTGGGTTTTTATATATATATACGTGTAAATATATATATATATAAAAATGTCCATGTAGAGTATATAAATAATATATAGAAATAATTTAAAAATAGCTTTAGCCAAAGGAAAAATATTTAAATACACTGCCATTCCCTCTGTTGTGTTCTGATCCTTCTTTCACAGAACACAGTAAACACGCTTAAACTTCTCTTTCCATTCTTAATGGCTGCAGACATGCTACAAATTACTGATTTCACGGATAGCAATTAATGACATTTGGAAAGAGATGATGCAACAAAGTAGCCTGCAGAAGTCAACACAAGCCCAGACTACACAAAACCACACTGAAGGCAGGCTGCAGGTAAACATAGGCTAATTTTCCCACCCAAACTGTCATTATATACATTAAATCTACTGAAGATCAGGTTTCTCATGTGTACCGGTTATTACTGTCTGTATCAAATCACCCTGTTGGGAAACAATCCCCTTATTGCTGTGTTTCTGCAAAGAAATTTGCATGTGATTAGTAAATCCTCTGTCAACACCAAAAGACTTCATTTTAGAGCAGGGGAAAAAGACGGAAAAGTACATCAGTGCTTTCACCACCAGAAGCCTTCAAACTGTAGCCTGCAGAGCACTTCCCTGGATAGCAGATCATGAAATTGGTGGAAATCTGAAGGAGGGACAGTCGTAACAAGGAAGAAAAGGAAAAAAAAAGGCAAGAAAAAACAGAAGACTCCTGCTCAGAAACCACTAAGCAAGAAGCAGAACTTCCATGCTGAAAAGTTTAAGGAGCTAGAATGTGAGCAGTAACAAAAGACACACTTACAATGGACTGGCGGCGTTGTTCTACAGTTCGCTCATCATCGGAATCACTGAAATATTTGGAGTACAAGAAAGGCTTGCGAACATAAGCATGACGAACAGGCTTGGCTTTCCCATCACTCAGCTCGTTAGTATGGGGCTTTGTCTTACTTTGACTGTTTTTCTCCTCTTCATCTGAAGAAAGGTTAGTGAAATGTAGAAATATATTGATAAATTAGGACAAAGCTTTCAACGTAACTTTTGAGGAGGCAAAGCTAGACAAAATGTAGTAACAACTATTTATTCTAAAAATACGAACAGTTAAAAAAACCAAACCCTTTAACATGAGAAAAAAACCCACTAGATTTGGAGAACTTGAAAGGTATATTTATGTGTTTTGCACATTATTCAGCCAAAAAAACGCAAGATACAAATTCCAAAATAAAATGGGGTAAAACTGGGCTTGCCCTCTTGCCTGTCATCATATTGCTTTTCGACATATAGTATTTAGTAGTTAACACTAGATAAGAAGTCAGAATATAATTTCTGCCATGTATTAAATTAAGCTTCTTTCCTAGACCATAAAAATTCGTACAGTATTTGAAAACGTGAAGGCTAGATAAGCTTACTGAAATATATACACATTGTTGTTTATACTCGTGTAAGTACTATTCAATTCAAACTTAAGTAAACCTATTCCAGTTTTATCAGGATTATCACAAATAGTGTGAAAATATTTATGCTCCACACTGTACAAATTATTTGTATCCCTGGGGCTTGTTTTCACTTCACAAATATTTAGCCAGAACTGAATGCGATCTGTCATGTTTAAAGGTAATACCAAAGCCAGAGAAGCAGCAAGTAATTCAGTGCTTCTAAATAACACTCTTAGAGCAGAAAAGATAAGCTCACGGATTATACCAGAGACAACACATTCAGGTCCTAAAACACTCTGGATTATGAAATAGAAATTCTTATTAACAGCAAAAGCCATGTATCTGCAGATATCAGAGTATGAAGTCTGCTCTAGACAAGGAAAACACAAGTATGTAACCCAGTCAGTGAAAAGATTTGGCGTTTCCAAACCCCTAAAGCTGTATCTATTCCTGTTCCTTCTACTGTGGCCAGGTAGAATTTGGAAATCCCTGCAATCCTCGAGCTCTAAAACTGACCAGATCTGCAAAGTCAGCTACAACCTCTGCCTCAGGGTCACAGATAAACCACTGCAATATTATACCAATTCCATGGCAGAAGGAAGGGGAAAAAAACCACAAAACACAGGAAAATGACATATGCATCACCATTAAGTTTTTTGTTGCCTGTGAAATACTGTATTACAAATAGGTTTGCAATGTTTTGAATGTATCAAGCTATTAAAAAATTATTCAAAATATGTCCACTACTTGTCTTTTGTAGTTGCACAGATACTATCCATTCCACAAATTCCTTCTCATAAATAAGTACAATAAAACACACTGCAATACTTCAAATTTACAGTACGATGCATTCAACAAAAACATTGCATAATCTGTCTTTCTACTTAATCCAATTATTTTACCACCTGATGTTATCTCCCCCTCTTCGGTACTGTCAGAAATTACAGCCTCTTCTTCACTCTCCTCTTCAAAGGAAGAAAGGTCACTGGTATGGACAGAGCTGACAGTGATGTCACTGAGTACATCCATATCTGAATCTACTGACACATTTTCTTGCAAAGGAAAAAAACAGAAAGAAAGGGTTCTAATGCAGCACACTGTATTTGAGAAACTTTTCTTACCAAAACAATGTTTTTTCCACTGAAAACAAGTTATCTTAAGAACAAGAAACAGGAAAAAAACAAACCACAATACCTTAATGAAATGTTCTTAGGCTAACTGGGGTTTACTTATAAACAAAATTCACCCTGGGGTACAACTAGAAACTTTAAATACACACTGCAATCATTGAGAGAACTTGTGAGAGTAAGGCAGGTGACCAATCACACACCTGAGGAATCAAATCTCATCCAATTCCTAATGTGTGTCCCTCGGTTATGGGAGATGAAACAAGGTCTAGCTGTGGCTACCTACACAAATTTGACACAACTAGCAGAGAACATACATTCTAAATATAATTCTAATTTGCCGCCTTAATACCATTAAAAAAACTCCCCATATCTATGTTTTAAGGAAGAGCATTACCCGCACCATACCTTCTTTAGTGCTTTCAATTGTTTTATGTTTATTGCTATTTTTTTCTGGGACAAATTGTTTCACTGGTTCCGACTCTCTCACTTGCTTCTCTTCTTTTGACTTCGTAGAATCATCATTTTTCTTTGAATGGTCAGACTTCTTGTCAAGTTTTTCCTTCTTTTCTTTTCTTCTTTCACCTTTTTCACTGCTGTCTGGTTTCTTGTCATATTTATCCAATAATTTACCCTTTTGATCTTCACTTTCCTGTTGAATTTCTTTACTTGTAAAAGTAAAATTATTTGTATCCTTTGCTGAATGTTTTATTTCTTCACTTTGGCAGGGAAGCTCATTCAAATCTTCACACTTTGCAAATGTTTCAGCCCCTTCTCCAGAAGGATCACAAACTGCTTTCTCTCTGTCTGGCAAGTCCTCTGTGTTTCTCTCTCTCTCAGTGTTACCATCCACACTCTGCTGAGATGAGAGTCTTTTTGCAACTCTGTCACTGTTTTTGGGATTTGAGTTCTCTGTTGAAGCCCTGGCAGCACTTGCTTCTTGATTAAGGGAAGTTATCGTTTCCAAAATGGACATCGCATCATTAGCTACATTGCCACTAGGAGCTGTAGCAGAGACACCTTGAATAGTAAGAAAGAAAATAGCTTTAGTTCACTTTAGTTCCTGTAATTTCATTCATATAAAATTTTAAGCACATGAAAATGAGTAATTAATTAAAATAAGCAAAATTAACAAAGAGGTTTAATTAATTTTGTCTCTAGATATTTCAGTTTGAAAAAAAATTGATCTTGACATCAGCAAAAACCCCCAAGACCTAGGGGTTGTCTATGGGAAGGATGTTCTGAACACAATCCTTGATCAACCTTACCATCATCCCAAGTGGGATGACAACTCTGGCAAAGCACAATATAGTACAGTACAGTATAGCCAAAAGCCTGTATTTTGCACCCCTGGCACCTCCATAAATGACACGGAAAACAGACTCAGCATATTGATTTTATAGCTATAGGACTATCAGAAATATCCTGTCACTTTCCGATCGATCTTCTTATAAGCAACTCTGAAGATGGATGAGAAAGGGTTAACTGGACTAGCACTAAGAACTGCAGCTGGCTTGTTAACCCATGTATTTAAAGGAAGTGGGCCTCACAGGAAAAGGGCTAGGATTTAAATAAAGGGTCTGGTTACAAATAGATGGACTGCTGTGGAGTCTCTTAGGAAGGGAAAGAATGGACAATTACCTGCAGGAGTGTTTAGAAGTTGATACCAGGCAACATAAATGGAAATCGTAAAGAAAAAGAGGTATGTTTATAAACAAACTAAAGATTGGCTGAGTTACAGCAGAACTTAAGCTCCCAAGGAGACCTTAGCCATTCAAATTTTACAGCACACAGCAACTGCACAGTCAGCTGTCCCATAGTTAAGTTTTCTCCAATCTACCAATGCAAAAAAAAATGGATTGTTCTTCTCTCATGGCTATGTTTTATCTGATCCTATTACATGTAGATGGACAAACTCTTAGACGTGCTTTTTTGCCTACAGTAAACTGATCCCTTGTGTTCTCAAGCAGAAGTGCCCAAGTGACATGGTGCTACATGGTAACATCTCTCTTGCCTTCTACCTTTATACACACCAGTAAGAGACTAGTATTATGGTATGCTGCCTGGAGCTCAGCTCGTTAATACTGATACTAACAATTCTGTGCTGGCAGCAAACCTAGTCAATATTTCCCTCCTCTTGATAAATGAACTTTTGTTACTGGTCAGAGAAATGGTAGAATACCTTGCACCGTAACAGAAGCATCTGTTTTCTCCTCACTTGCAGCTGTACTGGGGCCTGCCTCCTCTTTGTGGTTCAATGTGGCTAAAAATTCATGGACAGCTTTTTCTACCTGAGGTCTGAACGTGTGGTTGATCTTTGGGTCCACAACCTGAGAAATAATTCTGTCAATTCCAGATTCCAGCATTCCAGACCTGAAACAAAGTAACATGAACATGTAATAAGAAAAGTGACTGTAAGAACATCTTATTGAAATATGCTCATTTAGATGTGACGTAAACACTCTTAAGAATCTCCAGGGATGCATTAACATTTTCTGAGCATCACTTCAGGTATGTATTTAGCCAGTTGCCTGTATTTCAACAGCTCACTTATGAACTTATGAACTCAGAAAAAAAAAAATACCAGAAAAACAAAGCAATCCAACTGCAAGGAATTAACACAACAAACATCCTGTTATGTCATTACTGGTCACACCTAGAAATGTAATCTGTCAAATAGAAATGTAATCTATCAGTGATATTTGTGGAAAAAAATTAAGATGTTTTCAATTCCCATGGCATAAACCAGATGAACTACCGAAGGCATGAGGGATACTAGACCAGTTGTCGCCACCCCAAGTTATGGCCAATACAGTGTGACACTTCAAAGTTCTGCAGCTTTATAGAATGCATTTAATCTTCAGTAAAATAAAAACCCACAGCAATCGAGAGCTTCATACCTGCTGGTTCTCTCCAGACCGCTGTGGCTAGATGTGTGGAACATATACTGCGTCTTGTCCTCATTGTTTCTTTTAAAAGATCGACTGCCCCCTCCCCACCTCCAAATAATAACTGCTCCCCTCTCCTCATAAAAAACAGCTCCCCAGAACCAGTTATCAGTGGCATTACTACAGTACAACTCCGTAAGTTTGTTCCCAAGTCTCTTGTTTGACTCCAATCAGAGACCAAACTCATGCTACTTTGAGGAAATCCCCTAAGGTTTGTCATGCCTAAGTTCTGAGAAGAAAAACCAGGGGAACCCTTGTGAAAAAATGAAACATCAGGGAAGTGTTCAAAATAATTTTGATTTAACAGCAGCTCTGTTAAACCTTTTCTCTATCTAGCTGGAACTACATCTAGCTTTTTGTTTTGCGACTATCTTTGCACTCTGCAGAGCTTAGTTTGTCAAATCCTTTTAATCTGCATTAGTTTAAAACTTGATGATAAAAGCAATTTTACTAACCTTTCCATTAAAAGAAACAGTAAAGACAGACTTTAACTAGGGTTTCACATCTCAAGTCAGAAACACGCTTTCCAGCCCTGCATGTACTTGGATCAGGCGAATTATTTTCAGTCTAAATCTGACTAATTCCAATGGTGAGTGCCTATCTGAGATAATAGGTTTTAAACTCTAAAACAGAAAAAAAACCTTCAGAAATTTCTCTGAAGCAAGCAGACACTTGACAGTTGACACAGAGCCTCCGTCACCTCTCACGGTACACAAGCACGTTCGCACAGAAAGACCCCAGAGCTGCCACTTACTTGAGAACCTGCTGCCTGATGTTATTTCTCAGCTGGTTCTTGTTGAGGTGAGGACTCCAGGTATGAGTTGCCAAATGGTTGGAAACAAAGTTGTCAACCCGCTGCCTCAAATTCTGGTAGGCAGGCTGGAAAGCAACAACGGAGAGGTTGGACAGGCCGGCTGGGATAAGGCCAGAGGCCGGGCTGGAGGAACCGGGAGCCCCGTCGGACACCCTCCCCCC